>PVLA01002313.1:0-74049 GCA_004027455.1 Hydrochoerus hydrochaeris | reverse complement strand
CCTGGCTTCTTTCAATTCTTTTTCTTGTCCCTTTTTTCTTTTCCCATCCCTACTTTCCTTTTCCCCTTCCCATGTGAACATTTTCTTCCCATTTCTCAGTATCTATTATACATTTTAGTCCTTATTTACACTTTCAGTTTCTCACACTACAGAAACAAATGCTATTTGCATGTGTGTCCAATTTATTTCACTTAAGAGTATGGTCTCAGAGTGTATTAATTTAGTTAGAAATATCTCATTTATCCTTCTTTATGGTAGAGTAGTAGTCCATTATGTTAAAACCCACATCTTCTTTATCCATTCATCTTTTCATGTGCATTTGGACTGTTTCCAAGATTTAGTTATTACAAACTGTGATGCTGTATGTGTAGCCCAGGCTGGCCTTTGGACTTACTATGTAGCCCAGGCTGGCCTTGGACTTACTATGTAGCCCAGGCTGGCCTTGAATTTGCAGTAATCCTTTTGCCTCCACCTCTAGAGTACTGGGGTTATAGGCATGCACCACTACCACTCCAGCTGATTTCTTAATAATATAATTAGTAACATTTTGTAGGGTTGGGGATTTAGCTCAGTGGCATAAACGCCTGCCTGGCGTGAGGTTGTGAGTTCAATCCCTGGTACCAAAAAAAAACATTTTGTAGGCTCCACTCCACATCCTCCATTTCCTTTACCCCCTTTCTCTTGTCTAATAATAGTTTATCTTCTACTTTCAAAATATCATCCTTTCTAGGTTCCACATATTAAAGAAACCATGTACTGCCTGGCTCTCTGCCTGCCTAATGTCAGTTCTTATCAGCTCTATTCATTTGCCTGCAAGAGACATAATTGCATTTGTCTTTATGGCTGAACAATACACTTTGTATATATTTGCTACATTTTCTTTCTTTGTGTTGTGTACCACAAGCCCAATAAAGATCTTCTCTTATTCATCATTTTAGGACAAGTAATGAGATGTGGGAAAAACCAAAATGAAAACTAATCAAAGAGGCTAGGTTTACTGGGTATAGTGGTATACACCTATAATTCCAGAATTTGGAAGGCTGAAATAGGAGGATTACCATGAGTTCGAGACCAGTCTGGTCTACATAGTAGGTTCGAAACTAGTCTGAACTACATAGCAAGACCTTGTTTCAAGAAACTCAAAGAGGCTAAGTGTGGTATCTAACACCTCTGATCCCCGTATGTGGGAGGCTGAGGCACAAGTATCACAAGTTCCAGTCCAATGAAATGACTTAGAGAAACCTGGACTCAGAATTGAAAATAGCCAGATGTGCTGACACATACCTGTAACCCCAGCACTTGGATGGCTGAGGCAGGAGGATTGCTGCTGAGTTTGAGGTCAACTTGAGTGGCACAGTGAGTTCAAGACCAGCCTGAATCACATAGTGAGACCCTTTCTCAAACAAACAAACAAACAAATTGCATATAAAAATAAAAAAACAACTGGAGTGTACCTCAGTATGAAGGCCTGGGTTCAATTTTTAATAACAAACAAATGGCTCACCTGGGCTACATAGCAGGGTACCATCTCACAACAACCTAAATAAATAAACTTGGGAAAACCGGTCCTTTCTTTTTTTTTTTTTTTTTTTTTTTGTGAGACAGGATCTCACTGTGTGGTTCAGGCTGGCTTTGAACTCGTAGTGATGCCCCTGCCTTAGCCTCCTGAGTTCTGGGATTATAAGCATGGAACACCACACTGGGGGATGGAAATTATTGTTCAGATATTTTTTGTTTAATGACCTACCTCTTTAACTACTGTTCAGACTTATGACCCACCCCTTGGACTTATGACCTTTCTCATATTTTATACAGTTCAGTACACCTTGTTTATGGAGCCTCAATGTTTTTTTCTGTACAGTAGGCATTTTATACAGGTGTTTTGCTGCTTGTACTGTAGTTCTATGTTGCTTTACATTGTAGTACCGTGTGTAAGAGTCATACAACTTACAGCAAAGTTATCAAGTTGGAATTTCCCTCGACCATGCATTTGTTCTGAATATTATAATGTACATACCATACACAATTCCTTGTTTAGTGACTG
Source organism: Hydrochoerus hydrochaeris (assembly GCA_004027455.1). Taxonomy (NCBI): domain Eukaryota; kingdom Metazoa; phylum Chordata; class Mammalia; order Rodentia; family Hydrochaeridae; genus Hydrochoerus; species Hydrochoerus hydrochaeris. Next base: position 72,005 of record PVLA01002313.1, on the reverse strand, counting down.
ATTCATTTAACAGCTAAGTCACATGAATGTCACTCTGTCATTAAATGAAGAATATATATAGGCACCAGGAATCAAAGAACTCAGGACCTGCAGTTTCCAGGCAGGCACTTGCACCACTGAGCTATATCCCTGGCCAGAATGTCTGTATATTAAAGGAAAGAACTGCTTTTTCTTTTTTTTTTTTCCTTCGATGCTAGAGATTGAGACCAAGTCCTCACCCATGGTGGGCAGGTTCTCTATCACTGAACTACATCCTCAGACCTTTCTATTTTATTTTTCTGAGTTCCCTGAGTTAGTCTTAAATTTTCCCTCCTTCTGCCTCGGCCTCTGAGTAGCTTGCTGGGATATCAGTTGTGCACCACAAGCCCCACTGAGAATTTTGAAATAGTGAGTAGGGTAAGTGCAGACTTACTCTGCTATTAAGCCAATCACCAATGAAATTTTATGCAAATGTTTGTCATCTGGAAAACAGATTTTTTTTTTAAATTTTTTGACAGAGAGTTAGAATTTGAGCCAGGTATGGTGATACATGCCTGTAATCCCAGCACTTAAGAGGTTGAAGCAGGAGTGCTGCGAGTTCAAGGCCAGTTTTGGGCTACAAAGCCCAAAAAGGCCAGTCTCAACTACAGAATGAGATTCTGTTTCAAAAAGACAAAATGAAGGAGAAGGAGGAGGAGGAGGAGGAGGAAAAGGAGGAGGAGGAGGAGGAATAATTTGGGAATTTCCCTGCCCTATCCTCCCAGAATGCAGGAATCACAGGGGTGTACCACTGTGTTCTGCTTCACTCAGCTTTCTTTACATCCTGGCTCCAGAGTTCTGCTCTTTTCTACAAGTTCCTTCACACTTGCTCTTGGCAAAATAGCTAGCAACTCTTCCTTTTGCCTCTGAGATGCTGGATTCTAAAGGAGTTTTCAGTTTCGCTCTCTTTCCTGAAACACACCTTGAACGGAAGATCAAGGAAAGGTATTCAGGTTTCCACCACACAACTGTCTTCTCAGCGTCCTGGGGCTGGTCTTGAACTCGCTGAGCGGGGAGGGGCAGGAGGCGGGCCTGTGGGTGACAGGAAGTGGGAGGAGATTATTCCTGGAGCACTCCTGGACTGGGGGCCATTCAGGAGTAAGAATTTTCTTTTTATCAGTTCCACTTTCTTGACTGACCATGGAGAACGCGAGAGGCAAGGAGGTAAGAGTTTTAGTGGGTTTTTCTGGCTTAGTGGGTCTTATGCTTCTCCTCAGCATGCTTGATCTTTCTTTTGGGGGAAAAAGAAGGTGCTTTAGAATTGTTTCTTTAAAAAAAAAAAAGTCCTAGACTTGACTGCAGTTGGTGTCAGGGTGGGAAGATAGGAATGAAAAGGCTGCCGGGTGTGGTGGTGTATCAGCCTGTAGTCCCAGCACTCAAGGCTGAGGCAGGGTGATTGCCATGAGTTCAAGACCAGCCTGGGCTGTGTAGTGGGTACAAGGCCAATTTAAACTGCATAAGACCCTGTATCCAAAGAGAGAGAGGGAAGGAAAAGGCTCCCTGCGGGATAGGGACCAGCTTGCTGGTCGGATTCATCTCTGGGTGGAGCGGAGTGGTGGGGCCCAGAGTGAGCGGAGGTGAGATTGAGCTGAGCCTAGAAAATTACAAAACCCCTCATTTCCGTAGATGACTCAGGTCCTGGACACAAGACCTGGCACCAAACTAGTCTCCTCATCCCAGGGTCCCCAGCCCTGAGGATGACCACAGGCCAGGTCTGCTGACAACTAATGCAAGACCTAGAGTCTCCTTCTAGGGAAAACATGGTCCTTATTTTCTGCTTTCTCTGTTTTCTGACTTTTGTGAGGCCCAAAAGTCAATACTTTTGTGAAAGGGTTATGCAAATGTAAATTCTGAATATAAATGTAAAACCCCTGCAGAGATGTAAAAGAGCCATACAAATGTTAATTGGCCTCCGACCTCCACCTCTCGGGCGACTGGAAAGGATGCAGATTTGGTGGCCCGAGCGTTGAGGTGTAGCTTATCTCTAATTGGGCTGCAACCGGAGTGCAGTTACTTTTTACCTCTGAGCCTCAGTTTCTACCCTGCAAAAAGTAGTTGTGACATTGGCTACAAGTATTTAGTGAATTAAAATTAGGAGCATGTCTGACTACCTGGTATAAGAGAGAGGCTCAAAATATTCTAGTTTCTCAGTAAACAACTTATTTCCATATCGCTGCATCTTTGTTCCTTTTAATTCTTTTGTTTGGCTTTTTGTTTTTTGAGACAGAGTTGGGCTGGTTTTTTTGAGACAGGGTCTCGTTATACCCGTCAGGCTGACCTCCAGCTCATGTCTCTATCTCAGCCTCCCAGTGCTTGGTTTACAGGCGTGCACCACCACACCTGGCCCATTTAATTCTAGTAATATTTACTGTTTGTCCTCACCGCCCTTGTACAATCAAACGAGTCATGGGCATTGATCGAATCCACGAGCACAAATCTCAGCAGACCAGAGAATAAGGCTCTGGTATGTGGGAGATTTGACTCTGAAAGGCTTAGAAAGGGTTCCCAGATGAAGTAACGCTTAAAAGGAGATTGGGGAAGGGGAGTAAGATTTGAGAATGTAAACTGAGCCAGGCGTGGTGGAGAGCATCTGTAATCCCAGCAATTGGAAGGCCGAGACGGGAGGATCACTGCGAGTTTGAAGTGGTCAAATGCAGGGATCAGTTAGGGCCTTAGCTGTGGAGTTCTCTTTAGGTAGGTTGGATCTGCTGGGACATAGCAGAGCAGTGACTGACCAGACCTTCTGTACACAGGGAGCTGGCCCCGGGAGGCCGGGGGAAGACCAAGGAGTGGACAGGCAGTCAGGCACCTCCAGAAGCTCAGCAAAGGGGCAAAAACGCAAAAACTGTGCGGAAAACAGCAAAGGTAAAAGGCGTATGAACCGTTCAGTCTTACTCCTTTAGGTCTAAAAGCCCAAGGAATTTTTCTGAAGGAATAGAAGAAGCAGGGAAGCAATGTCCATCCTGCCTTCTGCAAAGCTGACACTGTGCTGGAAGCCCGGGTTAAACCCCTCCTGTCTCAGCCTTCTCAGCCCCAGACCTCCTCACGGACGCTGCTCTCCATGCTTGGCGTTGAGGATCCAGCCCTGTGTGAGGCTCTGGGGACGAACAGCTCTGAGTCTGAGGTCCCACCTGTGAAACTCCGTGTTCTACTTTAAAAATAATCGTGAGAGCGGAACCTTGATGGGAAGAGGCAGGGGGCAGGCAGAAGACTGGCTGCAACGCGCTTCGAATAATCCGGGAACACCTCCCCGTGCCCGCTGGGTACTTCGTGCTCGCTCAGCCCGAGTCCTGAGCGGTGTGGAGACACAGTCTGCGTGTCCTCGCGCGCTCTGGGAGTCTTCACAGGAGGCTCTGAGGCCCCAGGGTAGCAGGATGGTCCCGCAGGCCTAGGGCCTGGGGAGCACTAGACCGCCCCCGGTGGGGGGGCTGGCCTGGCCGGTGGGCAGCGCACTGCGAGGACCGGTGGTGTCTGCTTTGCAAATTCTAATAACCGAGGCCAACATTAATCATCCTTGTTTTGTTCCATTCTTCTTCTTCTCCTTCTTCTTCTTCTTCTCCTCCTCCTCCTCCTCCTCCTCCTCCTCCTCCTCCTCCCTGTCCAGAAAAGAAAAAACAGGTCAGTGGCACGCCCCGGAAAAAGATAGCAATTCCTCCCCTCCCCGTGGAGCTGCCCCCAGTCAACCTGATCCACCGCGACGTCCTGCGCGCCTGGTGCCAGCAGCTGAAGCTGAGCAGCAAAGGCCAGGTGCGGCCTACGGCAGCGGGGGTGGGGGAGATGGGGAGCTGGGGGAGATGGGGGGCAGGGAGGCGGCCCCCACTGACCGGGTCTCTGCTCTGTCTTAGAAACTGGAAGCCTACAAGCGGCTCTGTGAATACGCTTACCCGCAGCAAAAGGTAACACATGTTCATTTACTTGTTTAAAAACTGATCGCGGCCCTGGAGATGGAGGCTCCCTGCAAGATATATAGATATTTTTGAGACAGGTGCTTGCTAAATTGCCCGTGTGGGATTAGAGCCACAATCCTCCAGCATCAATGTACTCACCAGAATTTTTTTTTTTAAAAAAAGAAAAATCCACAGGGCAAAAAGTTAGTTCTTGCCCTAACTAGCTATTTTAACATCCAAAAGTGACCAGAGCGCCAGGCATATTGGTATACCCGCGACCCCGGCACTCTGGGTCCCTGGGAGGCCAACCTGAGCTCCAGAGAGAGACCTTGTCTCCCGAAATAAAGAAAAGAAAAGCAAGCAGTGGTAAAAGCCTGGCTTGAGGGTCAATACCGCGGCCCCCACTCCTGGAGAGTTCGAGGCAGTGCCGGGGTAAAGGTGCAGACCAGCCTGGGCAGTTAGGCCATCTTACCTCACCATAACATTGTTTTTTTAATTAACTTTGGGTACACACACTTTTGACCTACATAATGATCTTATTCAGCACAGGGAATTTGTACCTGTACCTGACATATCTTCATTCTTCTTCTCCCTCCTTTCCCTTCAATCCTTCCTTCCCTTTATAAAACTCTGTTTCCACTGTCCAATGTATTTCACTAAAATCATGTTCTCAAGGTGCATCCATTTACCTACAAATTGCTTGAGTTTGCGTTTTGTTTTTGTTTGGTACCAGGAATCCAATTCAGGACCTTGCACTTGCCAGGCAGGCACTTATGCCACCGGGCTATGTCCCTGGCCCTCTTCTTTTTTCTTTTCCTTTCCTTTCCTTTCCTTTTTTTTTTTTTTCTTTTTCTTTTTTTCTTTTTGAGAGAGAGAGAGAGTTTCACTAGTTTCACCTGGCTGTCCTTGGACTCCGTTTCTCCTGGCTCAGCCTCCCTAGTGTTGGGATTACAGGTGTGGACCGCCACACCCCAGTGGGTTTATCCTTTACATTAGTGTAGTACTCCACTATATATAAAAACTACATCTTCTTTATCCATTCATCTCTGATGGGCTGGTCCCAAGATTTTGTGCTGCTATATAAACATAAGTACCCATACACCACTGTGGTATGCTTTTAACACTTTCTGGAAGATGCCAAGAAGAAAAATAGCTGGGTTAAGTGGAATTACTAGTCTTAATTTTTTGAAGAATCTCCATACTGATTTCTGCAGTGGTTACACCAGTCCACACTCTCTCCAACATTGAAGAGGGCTCCTTTTTCCATACAGCCTGCCCAGCATTTGCTATTGGTTGATTTCTTCATAATAGCCGTCCCTTCTGGAGTGAGATAGAATCTCAGTCATTTCTATTTCTTCCTCTGAGAAGTAGCTAATAATTTCAGATGCCCATTTTTGGATCAGATCTTTAAAATGAGGATCTGGTTTTGTTGAGTGCTTTATATATTCTAAATAGTAGTTCTTTGAGGAAGAGCTGGCAAAAAAAATTTTTCCCATTCTGTGAGCTGTTTCTTCACTCTGTGGGTGGTTTCTTTTGCTGGGGAAAAGCCTTTTAATAAAATGAGATCCTAGTTGATTCTTTGTAGTATTTGTTGTGCAATTGGGGTTTTGTTCATGAAGTCTTCGCCTATGCCTATATCTTCTACCTTCCAGCAGTTTGTTCCTGTTTTAATATCTAGATCTTTGCTCCACTGTGATTTTAGTTTAGTGATGGTGATAGGCATGGGTCTAGTTTTAGTTTTTGGTATATGGGTAGCCAGTTTTCCAGCATCATTTATTAAAGAGGCTATCTTTCTTCCAGTGAACATGTAGGCTGCTTTGTCAAAAGTAGGGTGGCTGAGTACATAGCTGTGTTTTCATCCTGTCTTCTGTTCTGTATTTTTACCAATACCATGCTGCTTGTTTGTTTGTTTGCTTGCTTGTTTTTATCACAATAACTTTGTAGTATAATCTCAAGTCAGGGGTCACAGCACAGGTTTTAAAAAGGACTGAGGCTGAGTGGTGGAGTGGTTACCACTGAGCCACACTTAGCATGCATGATGCACTAGGTTCAATCCCCAGTCTAAAAACAGAAAGACCAGTGCCGTGGTGCACACTGGGAGTCCCAGCAGTATGAAGGCTGCCTGACAGAAGAATTTCCACAGTCTAGAGGCAGGCCTAGGATTCATAGCGAGCTCAAGGCCAGTTTGAATAAGACATTATTCAAGACTTTTGTCTAAAAAGAAAAAAAAAATGAGTAAACTGTTTTAGTCTCTCTGTCTGTTTTCTGTCTTTTAAGACAAGGTCTCTATACAGTTCAGGATGGCCCTGAAGTCACTTTGTAGTGCAGGTAGGCTTTGAATTCTCAGTGATCCTCCTGCCTCAGTCTTGAAGTGCTAGAATTACAGGTGTGTGCACCATGCCCAGCTTATCCTGTCTCCTAATCCCCTCCGCATCGTACCAGTGGGAACCCAGGCAAGCTCCACCACTGACCTACTTCCTTGGTGCTTTTCATTTTGAGGCGCAGGGTTTTACCAAGTTTCCAAGACAGGATTCACACTCCTGTTCAGCCTTCCTCAGTGTGGACATCACAAGTGTGGGCCACCAAGCCCTCTTTAGCCCTAGTACTAAGAAAGAATGCTACATCGCACAATCTCTTTTTGTTTGGAGTTTTTTGTTTGCTTGTTTTTGCAGTACAAGAAATTGAACATGGGGTCCTTGCCCTGAACTGTATTCTTATCTCTTTTCATTTTGAGACAAGGTCATGCTTTATTTTACTTAGGCTGGGCTCAAATTTTTGATCCTCCTGCCTCAGCTTCCCAACATGCTGGTTTTATAGGGCTGTTCTCCTTTTAGATAATATTTATTAGGTACAACATACTGGTGTGAAATATGTGTACATTGTGGCATGACCTAAATGAGTTAATCAACATATGCTTTATTTCACATATTTTTTGTAGTAAGAACATTTAAAATCTATCAGTAAATTTAAGCAATATAGCACATTGTTATTAACTATGGTTACCATGCAAGAGTGTTTTCGTTTGTGGTGGTGGGGAATGAAGCCAGGATCTTGGCATACCTGCATACTGGGTAAGCTGCACACCTGGCCCGTTTTTTAAATTTTGAGACAAGGTCTTGTTTAATTGCCCAGGTTGGGTTTGAATTTGAGCTGTTCTTGCTTCAGCTTCCTGAGTTCTGGGATTGTACACATGTACCACCACATGTGGCTAAATTTAGTTCTTTTCTCTATCTCAAGCTTTGTATCCTTTACCAACATCCTCAAATCCTCAGGTCACATTTCTAATTTTTTTTTTTAATCTTAACTTTTTTTTTTTTTTTTTTTTGTACTTGGGATTGAACTCACAACCTCACAACTTACCAGGCAAGTGCTTGAGCTGCTGAGCTAAATCCCCAGCTGTTAACTGTTCTTCATATACATACACGTATACATATGTTGTTTCTTTCAGCTTCTCACACTAAGGAGGCACTACGATGATTACACGTGTTTTATTTATTTCACTAATGAGTGTGGTCTCAAGTTGCATCCATTTACCTATAAAAGTCTACAGTTTGTCCTTTTTTATGGCTGGGCAGTGATCCATTGCATGAAAACACTGCATCTTTTTTTTATCTAGTCTTCAGTTGATGAGCATTTAGGTTTTTCCCAAGATCTGACTATTACAAACTCTGCTGCTGTAAACGTGGGTGCACATATATTGCTGTGGTGCAATGTTTTTAATTCTTTTGGGAAGATACCAAAAAGGGGAATAGCTGGGTCAAGTGAGACCTCTAACCATAGTTTTTTAGGAATCTCCACACTAATCTCTACAGTGTTTGCACCAGTCTGAATTCCCACCAACAGTGGAGAAGGGTTCCTTTTCCCCACAGCCCCTCCAGCATTTGTTATTTCTTGATTTCTTGATAATAACCTTTCTGTCATGATATGGGATCTCAATGTTTTAATTTGCATCTCTCCAGTGACAAGTGAGGTTGGACATATGTTCACATATTTATTTGCTATTCATATTTCTTCATCTGAGAAGTTCTGATATGATCTTTAGGAATGGCAGTTTTAATTTTTTGTTTGTTTTTTGAGTTGTTTGTTTGACATAGGGTCTCACTATGTAGTTCAGACTGGCCATGAACTCACTATGTAGCTCATGCTGGCCTTGAACTGACAGATTCCCCCGCCTCAGCCTCCTGACTGTTGGGATAATAGGTGTGCACCACCACGCCCTGCAGACTGTGTTTGAATTTGGGATCCTCCTGCCTCAGCTTCCCACAGTGCTGGAATGGCAAGGCTACACCCACACACCTAGCTCATTTATCTGTTATCATATTATCCCTAATGTTTAGCCCCATTTGCAGAATATTCCTAACACAGCCAAGGAGGCGAGAGTCAAGGCATCAAGTAAATGTAGGAAGAGGTCCCTGGATGGTCCAGAGGGAAGCATGTCTTCAGAGGGAACCTACCTGCCTGAGGTTGCCCAGGTCCCTGAGGGACAGCTGGCTGCCCTGGAAGAGCCACCTGCTCTCTATGAAGAGGTCAGCACAAGCATGGTGACCACAGCCACTCCAGAGTCTGTACTGGCCTCCTGGGGGCGAATTGCAGCTGGTGCTGGGAGGATGGGGCCAGTGGAGCGACCAGCAGAGGCTTGCGGTAAGTCCCACGATGGCTGGTCCACTGCCCTGAGGGATAACAGGGCTACTTCTGACCACAAATGTTTCATTTTGTTTGCAGTACTAAGGATTGAACCTGAGACTTCCTAGGGATTTGCACTGAGTTACATCCCCAGTTCTTTGCTTTTGTTTTATTTTTATTCTGAGACAAGGTCTCCCTAAGTCTCTAAGTTGCCTAAGCCACACTTGAAGTTGGAATCCTCCTGCCTCAGCCACCCAGAGACCCCTAATATATATAGTGATACCTCTATTCGTGAACTTGATTCTTTCCACGGTTCTGGCCATTAACCAAGTTGGATGAGAACTGAATCAAATTCAGTGGTTAGGATCAATGTTGAACTTATTGGGAAATTTGATGATTTGGTTCTCATCCAAATCACCTTATAGGTTGGTGATTCTTAGACACCACCGATAAAACTTTTTTGTCACTCAGGTTTGGGGCAGGGCCTGAGAGTTTGCATTTATGATAATTTCTCAGTATTCTGAGAGGTCTGGTCCAGGGAGCATACCTTGAGAAATCCTGCTAAAACTGTCAGTGGCATCAGAAGGGGCAGCAATACGTTTGGCTGCATTTGTGTCCCTTCTTGAAGGAAACTAAAGAACATAAAAGCAAATTTGAAATCAACTGACTGAACTGGGCGTGGTGACATATGTATAGTAATCCCAGCACTCGGGAGGCTGAGGCAGGAGGATCACCTCAATTTCAAGGCCAGCCTGGACTACATAGACCTTTTTTTTTTTTTAATGAACTATCAGAGATGGAGTGCTATATCTCTTGGCATTGAGTGAGTGATATTAAGCTGTTCTTTAAAGACCGTCTATGGTTTCCTCATCCTAAAATGGATTAACAATACAAAACTCACTTGTGAACATTATAGCAAATATGGTGAAGAAAACCAGGAACTGCTTTGCGTGGTTGAACATCTGTACATGTTGAGACCCCTGAACCTATTGCACGAAGACATCTAAATTTAAGCCTTTGCTGCTTACACTTTGGTTTCTGCGGTGCTGGGGATGGAACTGAGGCTTTCACACCAGGCCAACACTCTGCCCCCTTGCTACCTCCCCAGCCCTGCGGCCTTTGAAATTTTAACTGAACTGTTTTTTCCAATTTCCCTAAGGGCAGCAGGGCAGGGTTGCTGGCCTGGGGGTTGGGGAGGAGGCAGGCCTCCTTGATGATCTTGGGCCCCATTGGGCGGGTGTGGGGTCCTGGGAGTTCATCCTGAGCCTCTGTCCTGGTCCAGGTGACAAGTGGTGCGTAGTGCATGGACGCAGTCTCCCCGCAAACACCCCAGGCTGGGTGCAGCTGCAGTTCCACGCAGGACAGGCCTGGGTACCTGAGAAGAAGGGACGCGTGAGTGCCCTGTTCTTGCTGCCCTCGGGCACCTTCCCGCCACCCCACCTGGAGGACAACCTGCTGTGCCCCTCTTGTGTCCGCAAGTAATTAACTCCCCGGGGAGCGGAAGGGGAGGGAGGGTAATGTCAATCACCGCGTTATGTGTCAAAGCATGAAGTTAACACCTGGAAATGCAGAGTTCTGGGGCAGCAAGCACCGTGTAATTACTAGATTCAGGGCATGTGCACTGCATGGAAATGGTGACCAGTGAAAATCACCCTCCTTTTGGTAGTCAGTCTACAGCCTCGTGGGGGTGAACTGGCACATAGATGACTGGTGTCACCCCAGCACTCAGGGAGGCTGAGGCAGAAGGAACCCTGCAAATGAGGCCAGCCTGTCTCAAAAAACCAAAACAAAAAATGGGAACCGGGGGTTAAGTTGAGTCATAGTAGGCTCATCTAGCACATGTAAAGCCCTGGGTTTGATTCCTAGCCCTGGGGGGAAAATAAGGATGAGCCAAAATATGAAGTCACTGAAAAGAGTTTTCATGGAAGAGTTGCCTAACGTTATTCAAATGAAGCTAAAAGATGATACAAAAATTTACCTAGGCTTGGAGGCACATGCCTGTAATGCCAGCACTCAGTAGGCCAAGGCAGGAGAATCTCAGCATTGCAAAAAACAAAAGTACCAGCCAAGAAGGGTAAGCTTGGCTGTGATCCAAGTCCTTGGGGGCTGATGAGGATCATAAATTTGAGGACAGTCTGGACTACATGAGAACCTTGTCTCAAAAAAATATATATACATATATATATGTATGTATTTGTTTAGGTAACAAGAGAATTTTAAAACAGTAAAGGATGCAGATAATTTGAGGTTGCTTGAATAGGAGGCAGAAGAGGGTAATTGGAGCTACTTTCTGAAAGTACAAATATAGACATCGATCAGCAGGATTTATTTTTTTAATGAGAGCCTCCCTGTGTAGCCCAGGTTGGCCTCAAACTCATGGCACTTCTTCCTCAGTCTCCAAGAGCTGGGGTCACAGCCATGCCCCACCCTGCTTGGCTGGTGCTTTTATTTTTGTAGCACTGCTGGGTCAGAGCCTCACACACACTAGGCAACGGATCTGCCAAAGAACTATGTCCCCAGCCCTGCCTCTTTTTTTTTTTTTATTTTGAGACAGTTTTAAGTTGCTCAGACTAGGTTAGAATCACCCTGCATCAGCCTCTCAAATAGCTAGGATTACAGGGATGTGTCACTGTACCTGGCTTTTTTTTTTTTTCTGGGTGGTGTTGGTGATACTACTGCAGCTCAACCCAGAGCTCTTACATTGACCTATATACCTAGATCTCTTTTTTAAAAGTTTGAGTTTTATGCGTTGAAAGTATCATTAGTCAATACGATTTATTCGAGGATTGATTACAGCAAGTTGAAAAAAGCTGGAGACAGAATCTCACTAAGTTTCCCAGGATGGGATCAAGCTTCCTACCTCAGCTTCTCAGAGGGCAGGGACTATAGACATGCCACCATGCTCAGCTCAGACGACCATGGTGTTTCTTTCCTTTTCTTTTTTGAGACAGGGTCTTGCCTTGCAGTTCAGCCTGGCCTTAAGCTCACTTTGTAGCCCAGGCTGGTTTTGAACTTGCAACAGTCCTCCTGTCTCAGCCTCCCAAGTGCTGGAATTACAGGATTATGCCAGCATGCCCATTATTTTTTAAAGAAAAACTTATTATGAATTGTTTTGAGACAGGGTCTCTAGTTGGTCTTGAACTCACTGTGTATCCCAGACTAAACTCCTCCTGCCTCAGCCTCCTGAATGCTGGGAGGACAGGTGTGCACTACCACACCGGCTCTTGGTTATTTTAAAGCATGAAGATCGATAATTCCCCTTGGTTCTCCTTGACTAAAAACAAACATTTCACTTGTCTGACAGGAACAAGATCTTAATGAAAAGCCTTCGATGGGATTAGAAGAATAGGATTAAGGAGCCTTTGGCATTTTGCCTTCTTAAATCTCGAGCACTTCTGGAGTGCTGAATCTGTACCCAAGACCATGGACTCCCACAGCCTGTGTCCTCCTCAAAGTCGACCAGCTCGCTGGGAAACTATTGGACCTCCCAGCGGCTTTGCAGCTACCAGTGGCTCCAGGAAGGCACCCAAGAAGCCACCAAAGCCCCCAATAGGGCAACTTCAAGTCCAGAGATGGCTCCTACGTGAGAAGACAAGATGGGACGCTGCCTTTCTGGGCCCTCCAAGAGGGCATGGGCACAGGGCTTGGGTCTTCCGCCTAGCGTCACACACTCTGTCACTGTCATGGGGGGCTCACAGTGGCAGCAGCTGTCCTGGCCCATTCTGCAAGCTGCTGAAAGGCTTGGTCTCTATCCGTGTCCACCACTACCCCACCTCCCCTGAGCTGTGACGTATTTTCTGTTAGCATGTAGATTTGTATTTACTTGCTGTAATTATAAAATAATGTACTGAATCTGGTGTCTGGATTTTGCTTTGTTGTTTGAAACAGGATCTTGCTATGTAGGCCAGGCCAGTCTTGAACTCACAACAGAGCCCAAGCTAGGCTGGAACCATTCGGCAACCCTTTTTCCTCAGCCTTTCAGTGTTGGCGTCACAAGCTGCGCCACGGTGCCTAGGTTTTTATGTTGCTTCTGTTTTAGTTGATGGGGTTATTTTTATAGTCTGTATTCCTAGTATCCTTTCATATACCCTTCTGAGAAATAAACTAATGCTGGGAACAGATGGAAATAGAGTGGTTCAGCACTCAAAGGCAGGAAAAGCCAAGATGGAGGTCAGCCCAGATTTCATTCTCTCACGCCCTGCTGTGTGCTGGACATGAATACCAGCTGTGTGTGTCCCTCGTGCCAGACCACAAGACCACCCCATGAACCCAGGATGAGGCTTCCCTGCTCTCAGGACTACGCATTCCAGAGAGGAAGTCTGTTCCTTGAAATGACTAGGCTTAGGCCCAACTGCACCTACTATCGTTCCCCCTCAGTGTGCGCTCTGGTGATCAGGTTTACTCTTCTATCTCCCACTGCCCTGTCCCCTTCATGAATTCAATGGCAGGGAGACTGCTGTTTAGAAGCAGTTAGCAGGGGCACTCAGGAAGCTGAGGCAGGAGGATTGCCATGAGCGTAAGGTTACTGTGGTCTATATAGTGAGTTCAAGGCCAGCCTGGAGTACACAGTGAGAGCTTGTCTCAAAACCCTAAAAAAGGGGGAAGGGGCAGCAGAAGCTAACTGGAAATTCATACTCCACTCTGCCTTATGAGTGGGCAGAGATCTATATCAACAAGTAGAGGTATGAAGCAGGTATAAAGTCTGGAAGTGGCCCTGCAGGTCCCCTGCATGCCACAGCCTGGGAAGTTTGCAAAGGTAGTTGCTGAAGGTGTAGCCGGACTCAGTTGCATGGCATGCAGAAGGCCTGGGAAGACGAAGACCCGAGCAAGTGGCATGGGTACAACCTCACAAGGAGAGAATCACAGGAAGTAAATTTACATTTCCAAAGCAAGAACTACATTTTGGCATCTATGAAACTTCACACCACCAGGAATGGTCAGATGGGAAGTCCACAGTATCATTGATAATATGTTTGTCAGGATGATGTAATTGAGTCTGCTCATACAGGAGCAATCAGCCTCTATTGTACCCACTGTCTCAGGATAATTACCAGATGAGTTTAGCACGCTGGGGCTTCCCGTTGTCTGCTTCTGACAGTCTTAAGTTTAAATTTCCCTCTAGACAAAATAAACTAATTCTATGCCACCAGTTTATTTCTCCTACAAAAAGTCCTATCACACTTTTATTATTGTTAGTTGTGTGTGGTATAAGGGATTGTACCTAGGACTTTTACTGAGCTATATCTCCAGCCCTTTTTAATGTTGAGACAGGTTCAGATTAACTTGCTGAGTCCCCCAGCCTGGGCTCAACCTTCAGGGCTTCCTGCCTTAACCCTGAAGTGCTGGGATGACAGGACTGTGCCACCACCTGGTCTATACTTCCATTAATATCGAATCTTGTTTGGAGTGGTGGTTTCAGGAGAATAGCCTATGATGATTACAGAGCTATGCACTCAGAAATTACAAGTTAGCCAGGCACAGTGGCACATACCTGTAATCCTAACTTTCAGGAGTGCAGGGGTTGCTGAGACAGGATGGCAAGTCTGAGCAGAAAATGGGCAATTAAGACCCTGTCTCAGAATAGAAAATTTAAGAGAGAGGGCTAGGAAAATAACTGAGAAGGTCCTACAAAAGTGCATAGTACTATATATGCCATATATATACATGTATATATACATTTCTTTTTATTTTTAATGCAATGCTAGGGGATCAAACCCAGGACTGTATGCCTACCAAGTAAATATGCTATTTCTAAACTAAGCCATCATATCATTTTTTAGTTAAAGCCAGGCATAGTTGCACATATCTGTAACCCTAGCACTTGGGAGACTGATGTAGAATCACTATGAGTTCAAGGCCAGTCTAAACTACACTGTGAGACTCTGTCTCAAATAAATAAACCTTTGCATGAATCTCCTTTGTTATGGTTTGTGTCTGGATGACCCCCTAAATCCTCATTCTAGAAGGAGGCGGCCTTCTAGAGTTTGTGATTAATTCATGGTCCATTGCTGGGATTATGGGTGTGAGTGCTACACCCACACTGAGCTGGGGAGCAGACATACAATGTAAGGGAGGGGAAGAAGCTTGCTCCCACACTCTTCCCTTTTTGCTCTTGTTGCTTTGGCTGATTCCCATGGCCATGAATTGTTGCCCTCTGCCAGGCCATTCTTCCTTAGATGCAGCAGAGCATGCACTGAAACATCCACAGACTGTGAGCTAAATAAACCTCTCCTTCCTTAATTCTGAGCATCAGGAAAAAAAAAAAAGAAAAAATTCTGAGCATCAGGTATTTTGTCTCAGCAACAAGAGAAAAGTAACCAAGACATCCTTTTATCCAGAGAGTAAGCCACAGTCCTAGCAATGATTTCCAAGACTTTATCTAGTGTATCCTAGCTGTAGCTGTCTTGTCTTTCTGATCTGACCACAACCATTCTGCCCTTCCTGAATCTTAACCTGTCACACATCCTTCCTCTCCCAGGGCCTCAACATCAATGGGAATGGAAATGCTCTTTCTCATAGCTCAGCATGGCAAATTCCCTCACTCTCTTCTTTTTGCTGTGCTGGGGATGGAACCTGGGCCTTCACATCTGAAGCTCTTCAAGTCATCTCAAAGGTCTCCTCTCCAGAGAGCCATTCTTTGTCTCCCTTTGAAATTCATCACTGTTTCTTAATCCTGGCTTGTGCCATTTAAACTTTTATACTGCCATGGATTTCCATTTAAAATAATATGTGATGTATTTACTGTATGTCTTCTAGTAATATAAAGAGAGACTATGTTTTATGAAGTTGGATACCATAAGCTTTTTCCACCTTTTTAAATTTTATATTTAGTTTATATATTTTGGACAGTGCTGAGAATTTAACTGAGTCTTGTATATGCCAGGTGGTTTTGTTGTAAAACCACAAATCTAGTTCATATGGTTAAAAGTTGCAAATTAATAGTTACCAGTTTGTCATTTTCTAGGCCATGTTTGATGTGAATGCTATTGCTGATTATACCACTTTAGCCAAGGTGACATAATTGTTCTAACCAGTTGTTCTTCCTGGAATGCCAACACTGAGACTGCCTAAGGTCATAAGAAATACTATAGGTCAGTACCAAAGAACCAGGAGCTGGGCCAAGTAGGCAGCAACTTATTCCCAATAAATCAAAGAAGTAGGAACTTGTAACAGACTCAAAACCCAAAAGCCAGGTACACATGGATGACATCTCTATAAATCATTTTTAAGGGTTCTCAACACTATCAATAAAGCTACCTGCCATAAACAATTTTTTTTTTTTTTGGTACCGGGAATGGAACTCATGACCTTATGCTTGCCAGGTGAGAACTTATGCCACTGAGCTAGATCCCCAGCCATAAACAATTTACAAGCATCACTAAACTAAAACAGAATAGAAAAAAATAGAAAATGATAAGACATTTAAGCCAGATTTCCAAAGATAAACTGAGGGGACAATGAAGTGGGCCAGTCTGAAAGCCTCCCATCTGGACTCTCTGACGTCATAACAGCAGAAGCAACAAAGTAGATGAATGAGGCTTTAGAAAATCAAATCAGAAATAATTTCTCAGATAACTACAGAGATGAAGACCATAATGAAGATACGGTTAGTGACTCTAAAGCAGATACAGATAAAATAAAAAAAGAGAAGAGATTAGAAAAATGATGGAAACCATCATTTAGGAAAGAAATGCCCAATTTAGGAAAGAAAGAATCCATGAAACAGATTCAAATACATGCAGGAAATTAAAAATTCCATTAAAAAGTATACACAGCAGAAGAGCCAATGGGAGGACAGAATATCAATACAAGAGAGGGTTGTGGTTAGCAACCATGAGAAAAAGGGGCCACAAAAAATTAACCCAGCTTGTGCTAGATGATGCAGAATAGCATAACATTGGTTGGAGTCAATGAAAAAAGCAGGAGATAGCACAAACAACATGAAAACTCTGTTCACAGAAGTAATGCTAGAAAACTTCCCAAGCAGAAAAACAGAATTTGTCATACAGATAAATGAGGTATATAGACTTCCAAATAACCATGATCAAAAAATTAAAAATCTATGCCAAGTCAGATAGTAATCAAATTCCAGAAATTCAGCACAAGAACAGTATAATAAAAGCATTTGTAAGGTGGCACACCTTACAATCCCAGCACTTGGGAAACTGAGGCAGGAGGATCATAACAAATTTGAGACCAGCCTGGGCTACAAAGTAAGCTCAAGGCCAGCCTGAACTGCATAGTAAGACCCTGTCTCAAAAAATAAAAAATACGGGTTAGGGATTTAGCTCAGCAGCATAAGCACCTGCCTTGCAAGTGCAAAGTTGTGAGTTCAATCCCCAGTACCAAACTAAGAAAATAAAAAATAAAAATAGATAAAAGCAGTCAGAGAAAGAAACAAATCACCTATTAAAGAAAGCCCATCAGAATTCCAGCAGACTTCTCAGCACAAACCCTCAAGTCAAGGAGATTTAGAGTGAAATATTTAAAACCCTAAAAGAAAATAACTTCAATCCAGATTAGTGTACCTGGAAAAATTATCTTTCAAACTTGAGAAAGAAATAAAGTACTTCCATGACAAAGGACACCTGAGAAAGTTCATACACACCAAGCCAACACTCCAAATTGTTCTGAGGGATATTCTATAAAGATAATAAGAACTGTAACTCCATGAACCCCAAAAGAAGGAATCTACCAGGCAAGGCAACCATTTAAATGGGAAAAGAGGGAGCCAAAAACAGGAAAATAACATGAGGATAAATCAATACACCAATGTTAATGGTCTTAATTCATCAGTCAAAAGAAACAAAGTGGTAGAATGGATCAAGAAGCAAGATCCAAAAATATGCTATATATATATATATATACATACATACAGGAAACACATTTAATTTGAAAAGAAATTCATAGACTGAGAGTCAAAGGATGGAAAACAATATTCCATGTGAGAGAAACCTGGAAAAATTAGTAGATATTTTATATGCAGACAAAGTGGATTTCAAGCCCAGAGTGATTAAGAGAGACAAGGTTTTCTACATCTTTGTAAAAGGAAAAATTCAAAAGGATGCAATAACATTTATAAATATATATACACAAAATACCAGTGCACTCAGGTCTAGAAAACAAGTGTTTCTAAGCATGAAAAATCAAATAACCACTAATGCAATTGCAATAGGGGAATTCAACACACCGCTGTTACAAATAGATGGATCACCCAAACAGAAAATCAACAAAGACTATCAAAACTGAACCACACTTTTATTTTTATTTTTTGGTACCAAGGATTGAACTTACAACCTCATGCTTACCGGGCAAGTGCTTGAGCCACTGAGCCACACTTTTAAACAAATCAACTTCCATGTTTCCCTTGAACCACACTTTTAAACAAGTCAACTTCCATGGGCCGGGGATTTAGCTCAAGTGGCCTGAGCGCCTGCCTGGAAAGTGAGAGGTCGTGAGTTTGATCCCTGGTACAAAAAAAAAAAAATTGCTTTGGTAATTTTTTGGTACAAAGGGCTCCACTCCCCAGTATCAGAATGCACATTCTTCTCAGCTGCACACAGGTTGTTCCTCCAAAATAGAACACATACTAACTCATATCACATGCTTAAGCCAGTGCATTGGATTGAGTTAAGGCATTGGATTTCTGCCCTTCATATTATCACAGTATAGTGCAATGAAATGGGAAATTAATGGCAAAAGAAACTACAAGACCTTCATAAACACATAGAAATTAAATAGTGCCTTCCTCAACAATTAATGGGTCAAAGAAGAAATTAAAGAATTAGGCAGTTTTTATAATTAAATGATACCAGTACAGCATGCCAGACTTTATGGGACATGTCAAAAGCAGTATTATATGGTAAATTTATAGCCATGAAGCCTGATATCAGAAAAACAGTGAGCTCAAATAAAAATCAATGTTGAATCTCAAGCTCCTAGGAGGAAAAAGAAATGAATGAATCAAGCTCAAAACTTATAATCATAAAGATCAGAGCAAAAATTAATGCAATGGGGCTGGGGATTTAGCTCAGCAGCATAAGTACTTGCCTTGCAAGCGTGCAGTCATGACTTCAATTCCCCCATACCAAAAAAAAAAAAAAAATTAATGCAATGGAGACTAAGAAAAGAATACAAAGAATGAATAAATTGAGCAGTTGGTTCTTTAAAAGATTAAATAAAATTGACAAACCTTAATCAACCTTATCAAAAAAGGAAAGGAAAGACTGAAATCCATGAAGGAATAAAAAGGTGAAATCACAAAAGATCCTGTGGAAAGTTAGAAGATCATCAATACCTATTTAGAGAAACTGTATCTTAGTAAGATGGAAAACAGAAGAAATGGACAGATTCCTAGATTTTCCATATGAATTATCAAATCTGAATCAAGAAGATATGAAAATTCTAAATAAACCAATGTCAAACAGTGAAATTGAAGATGTAATTAAAAACTTACCAACAGGACTGGGGTTTTAGCTCAGAGGCATAAGTGCCTGCCTGGC
The DNA here is from genome assembly GCA_004027455.1 of Hydrochoerus hydrochaeris. NCBI lineage: Eukaryota > Metazoa > Chordata > Mammalia > Rodentia > Hydrochaeridae > Hydrochoerus > Hydrochoerus hydrochaeris. The sequence continues at coordinate 52,975 of PVLA01002313.1, read as the reverse complement.
AAGTGCGAGGTCATAAATTCGATCCCTGGTACAAAAACAAAACAACAACAAAAAACAAAAAACAAAAACTTACCAACAAAGAAAATCCCAGGCACTACTGGATTCACTGATGAATTCCAAGAAATTTAAATACCTGATGCTGCTACTTCTATGTGTTTAATGAAGTTGAAAGAGAAGCAATTCTCCAAAAGTTGTAACTGGAAGCAAGAACTACCCTGATACCAAGACCAGAGAAGGATCCAACCAAAAAGGAGAACTATCAGCCAATCTCCCTAGTGAACATAAATGCAAAAATCCTCGATAAGATATTGGCAAATAAAATTAAAACCACACTGAGATTCCATTTTACCCTAGAAACAATGGCTGTTATCAAGAAACCAACCAATAACAAATGCTGGAGGGGCTGTGGGGAAGAAGGAACTCTTCTCCACTGTTGGTCAAAGTGTAGACTGGTGCAACCCCTGTGGAAATCAGCGTGGAGATTTCTCAAAAAATTAAAACTAGAGATTCCTTTGGACTCAGCTATTGCCCTCCTTCATCTCTTCCTAAAAGTATTAAGGGCATCATGCCACCGCGATACATGCTCAACCATGTTTGTAGCAGCAGTTCCTAACAGGTACATCTTGGAAACAACTAAAGCACCCATCAACCAATGAACAGATAAAAAAAGATGTATTTTTTATATAATGGAGTACTAGTTAGTATACTGCAAAGAAAGCTAAGCTTGACACAGGTCTAGGTAAATGGATGAACCTGGAGGCCATATTTTAAAGTGATATAAATCAGACAGACACTTTTAATACCACAAGGTTTCTCTGGTATGAGAAACCAAAAGTGTAAATAAGGACAAAAATGTATAATAGGTACTGGGAAAATGTTCAAATGGGAAGGGGGAAAACAGAGAGGGGAGGAGGAAAGGAAATAAGAGGCCAAAAAAAAAAATAGAAGGGAAAAAATGGAAGCGATGCTTTTGTAAATCAGGAGAGGAAGAGGGGTTAAAGGAAGAAAAGGGAACGGGAAAACAGGGAGCAAAATATGTATGGGTACAAATTTCCTGTGATGAATGTTAACATTACGTATATCTAAAATGTACCAGTGAATAAAAAAAAAAAAAAAAAAACAGGGCTGGGGATTTAGCTCAGTGGCACATGCACCTGTGTGGCAAGCACAAGGTTGTGAGTTTGATCCCTACAAAAAATAAGAGTAAAAGAAAAAAAAAAAAAAAAAAACAGAGCACTGGGAGACTGAAGCAGGAGGATTGTTGTAAGTTTAAGACCAGCCTGGGATACAAAGTGAGCTCAAGTCCAGCCTGACCTGCATGGTGAGACTCTGTCTCAAAAATACACACACAGAAAGAAAGAAAGAAAGAAAGAAAGAAAGAAAGAAAGAAAGAAAGAAAGAAAGAAAGAAAGAAAGAAAGAGAAAGAGAGGCGAAAGGAGGGGAGAGGAATGGGGAAAAAGAAGGACGATAAATCACATTCAGGTACAAGCTGTCTCTTATCAGTGTCATCATTTTGTACACCTAAAATGTACCAATAAAATAAAAATGATGCCAAAAATAATACAAGTCCAGTGAAGCACAAAGAAAAACATGTGGAGTGTTAAGCCTGATACATTGTTCCAACTTGAGAGGTCCAGACCTTTAAGCAATTCAGCAGGGACTCGGGTCCTCTCACCGGGAGCATCCTGAGCCTCTGGAAGAGGAGGGCAGGGAGATGCCCCAGCAAGGCTTTCTGGGCAGCAGGGTGAGCTCACGGCCCTGTCCTCCCATCCCCGCCTGGGGAGAGCCAGGATGGAATAGCGCGGAGGACAAAAGCATTCTTCAAGTTGTGTTCTTCTTTAGTAGTCGCCTAAAAGAAGGTTTTCCAGAAAACTCTGAAAAGCCTGGGTGAGCGGAAGGTGAAGGGCCCGCAGCTTGGAGCACAGCCTCAGGGGAGGCGGGTATCAGCTCAGGTGATGGGAATGGAGGCTCACACTTTGTAGGGTCTTTGTTTTGTTTTTATCTTGAAAAGCACAGGGAAGCCAGGAGTTGAAGGACTCTGCTGAAGGTCAGGCTTGTATCTGAAAAGCCTCACCTCCAGTGCAAGGAAAGGATCAGCCAGAAGGCAGATGGTGTGTGCTGTCCTTTAGGATTTTATTTTCACAGATGTTCAACTATGGTTGGGGATGGGGTAAAATGGACTTGGGAGGCTGAGGCAGGAGGGTTGCCATGAGTTTGAGGCCAATTTGGGCTATGAATCCAAACTGTGCCATACACACACACACACACACCATGAATTACCACTGCCCTTGTTCCTTTTCATACTTCTTCTTTGCTATTCTCTTTGTTTTTGTTGTTTGTTTGAGAAAGATCATGGTATGTAGCACAAGTTAGCCTCCAACTCATAGCCTTGAGTGCTGCCTCCAGAATGCTGGGGTTATTTCTGTGAACCACAAAGCCTGGCTCCTCCAGCATCTTTTGTATTAAACATCTTGTTGACTGGGGGCATAGATCAGTAGCAGAGCCGCTGCAGAGCATGTGTGAAGTCCTGGATTCAGTCCCCAGCACCATGCTCCCTCTGCCCCTCAAAACAAAAAGCATAATAAGGAGCCAGGATGTAGCTCAGCAGCACAGCGCCTGCCTGGCAAGCGTATGGTCCTGGGTTTGATTCCCAGTACAAAAAAAAAAAAAATCATACTAAATGAACTGAGTATTAATTAAACTGGGTAAGATGACACATACCTGTAATCCCAGCACTTGGGAGGCCAAAGCAGGAGAATTTCTTTGAGTTCCAGATCAGCCTGAATTACTCAGCGAGACCCTGCCACAAAGCAAACAAACAATAAATAAAGTATTAAATGAGCTGGGCGTAGTAATGTGAGCCTATAACACCAGCACTCAGGAGGCTGAGGCAAGAGGATTGCTCTGAACTCAAGGCCAGCCTGAACCACATAGTGAGACCCTGACTCAAAAAACAACACAACAACAAACAAAAAAACCCTATTAATTGATATATGAGACTTCAGACAGAAGACCCAGAGAAAGATTTTTGTTTTTATTTCTTAGAAAGGATCTCACCTATGGTTCAAATTAGCCTTGGATTCGCCACAATACTGCTAACCTCAACCTGCTCGGCACTGGAATTACAGGCAGGCATGCATCACCACACCTAGATTTTGGCTTGTTTGTTTGTTTTCGATACAGGGTCTCAAAGTTTCCAGGTTGGAGTTGAATTTGCAATCCTGCCTCAGCCTCCCTCAGTGCTGCGATTGCAAGCAGAGACCAGAGTGCCTGGCTTGTCTATTTTTTGTTTGTTTGTTTGGAATTGAATAGTAGAAGTATAGAAATAGGACTGTATGAGAGAGTATGAACTAGCTAGACACAGAGATGTGCTTCTGTAAGCCCAGCACTTGGGAGGCTGAGGCAGAAGGATCACAAATTCAAGGCCAATCTGGGCTACATGGTAAGACTGTCTCAAATAAAATTGGTAAATAAACAAAAAAGATTATGAACTCCTACTAACATGCCAAATGGGAAGCCTCTTCAGATCCTTCTCTAGGTGGCATTCTTTCCTTCCTCTCCTTGGGCTCAGGGCAAGAGCCTCTAGATATGGTCTGATGATTCCTTTCAGGTAAGAAAGATTTCCTGTGTGACCAGGTCTCATACAGAAAGGCAGAGAATGTTTAATCTTTTTTTTTTTTTTGAGACCCAGTCTTCCTAGGTAGTTCAGGGTCCTAGAACTCTCAGTGAGCCTCCTGCCTCAGCCTCCTGAGTGCCGGAAAGATGTATGTGGGCCACCATGTTGGAAAATCTTTTTATCTCTGAGGTCCTTTGAATTTCATTTAGTCCCAAGTACTTTGGGGTAGTGGGCAGTGTTTTTGAGTCTTAAGGTAGCAATATCTATATAGATAGATATCCCTGTACCACTGAACTGAGTATCTCCAGCCCAGAACTACTTGTCTCTCTTGTAAGAAGTTTGTCCCTGCGTGTTCCTCGCTGTAAGAAAACGTCTAGATGTCACAGGTACGTGAGGAGTTCTGAGAAGCAGAAGAAGTTGCAGAGAAAGTAGTCAGGTGCCATATGATGGGAGGTGCTGCGTGGTGAAATGAAGACAGTGGTCACCTGAGGGTTTGTGTGTTCCGTTCTTAGCTCCATTGTCTTTTTGGTTAATATAACCCACGTACAATCAGATGGGGATCGGCCTATTGTGGGGAGCTAAAAATCAAACAAACAAACAAAAACAATGGCAAGCATGAAGTGTTAATGACCTACACAGACAGAGAAAATGAGCTGGCAGTGGTGGCACATGCCTGTAATCCCAGCACTTCTGGAGGCTGAGGCAGAAAGCTCTCAAATTGAAACCTAGGTTTGGCAATTTAGCTACTTAGTGAGACTTGAGTCAAGAGAAGGACAATTTTATGAACCGGGCTGGTAGCGCACATCTGTAATCCCAGCACTCGAGAAGCTGAGGAGGGTGGACCATGGTTAGTTTGAGGCCAGTTTGGACTACAAAGTGAGTTCAAGGTTAGCCTGAAATCCCAGCACTCAGGAGGCTGAGGCAGGAGGATCGTTGCAAATTTGAGACCAGCCTGGGCTATCAAGTAAGCTCAAGGCCAGCCTGAACTGCATAGACAAAAAACAAAACAACAAAATAAGACCAAAAAAAGAGAAAGAAAGAAAGAAAGAAAGAAAGAAAGAAAGAAAGAAAGCAAGAAAGAAAGAGAGAGAGAAGAGCCTAAGAGTCTGAGGGTGAACTTTTGCACTTGCCAAGCAGGCACTTTATGGATGAGCTACGTCTCCGGCCAAGGTCTATAATTTTCATTGCTGTTGGCCTTGGCCTTGGATATTTGTTACTTAAGTGATAACACCCTAATTTTATCTCACTGGGTTGTACCGATTAAAAAAATACATACAATGTGCTGCACCAACCAGAGATCTATACAAGAATTAGGACTATTTTACTCCATTCTTCCTTAGCTTCTGTTCTTTAAAGTTAGGTTTTTCTAGAACAAAGCTGACACTATCAAGTTTTATTTCCCCCTTATTTAAGATTAAACCCCAGGGCCTTCTACCATGGAAGTCATATCCACAGACATTTTTATTTTTTTATTTAGAGACTGGGTCTGGCTGAGCTGCCCAGGTGGGACTCAAGCCTCTGATCTTCCTGCCTCAGCCTCCCCAGTGCTAGGATTACAAGCATATTCCACTGCACCGGACTAAATTTAACTCTTAACCTTTTCTTTTCCTGCTGGTGCTGGCAATCAAACCGAGGACCTAGTGCCTGCTAAGCACCTGCTCCACCACTCAGCTATGTCCCCAGTGTTAGAATTCTCACAAGGACTTTCCTGAGGTCTGCTGGTGTGCATGGAGGACAGGGCGGGCTGCAGTCTCGGTTTCTCTTGGCAGAGTTTTCCTCCCCACTCTCCACCTCACTGCCACCTGTGTGAACTGCTGAGTACTCATTTAAGCCACACAGTAGCAGAACCACTCACTGTGGTGCTGCCCCCAGGGCGATTCCAGCGCTTGCGAGGCTGGGGCCAGAAGACGGCAAGTTCAAGCCCATCCTGGGCAACTTAGCAACCTCCTAAGACCCTGTTTTAAGATTTTAAAAAATGGGCCGGGATTTAGCTCAGTGGCTTAAGCACCTGCCTGGCAAGTGTGAGGTCGCCAGTTCAATCCCCAGTACCAAAAAAAAGATTTTAAAAAATGAAGTGGTGGGGGATACAGCTCAGCATGAAGGCCCAGGGTTCAATCCCCAGGGCTACCAAAAAGGATTAAAGACAGTAAGCAGTCCCTCACTCCAGACATGGCCGCGTGGAGACGGAGGTTTGGCGTTGGCTGGGCCTGCAGCGCCTCTGCAAAGACAGGGCAGAAGGAGGGCACTCCAGGGGGCCGCTGTGCTTAACACCACCGAGTGCTCCGGGATGAGTCACTCGACCAGCAAGGAAAGGGTCAGACTCAAGCGGTGGACCAAAGTGGCGCTTCCGTTGGCCTCCGTGTGCGGTCACTTGAGTCTCTAGTCCGGAGACTCCACAAAGGCTGGGGTTGGGGGGCGCAGCTCCTGGGGTGCTCACGCTCAATGGTCATCATCCTCCAGGGAACAGGGGTGCAGGTCAGGCTCAGTAGCTCCATGCTCAGCCCCAGAGTGGTCCCTGCTTTAAACTCAGGATGTGCACACCCAGGGTATAACTCAGGAGTTCAAGTCCAGCCTGAGCAAGTTAGAATCTTAGCAAGCCGTGTCTTGAAAACGGCTGGGCATGTGGCTTAGTGCAAAGGCCCTCAGTTCAATCTCCAGTATCACAAAAAAATAAATGGAGGAGGAGGAGGAGGAAGAGGAGGGGGAGAAGGGATGGGGGACTGGGAGAGGGTGGTGGCACCATCCTGTGTCTCCTGAGGCACTGGTAGTCCCTGGCACACAGTGGTGGCCCAGTTGCGGAAGACTTCACTGGAGGCGACTTGAATAAATGTCCTTATATACTAGATGTGGTGGCACACACCCCTCATTTCAGAATTTAGGAGGCTGAGGAAGGAAGACTGATGCAAATTTGAGTTCAGCCTGGGCTGTATAATGAGTTTGAGGTCAGCCTGGGCTACATAGCAAGTTGGAGGACAGTTTAGACTGCATGGTGAAATTTCACCTTAAAAAACCAAAAATATGGAGGGGGCTGTTGAGGTGGAGAGAAATACACTTGCATGCGCAGCAATTCAGGAATTTTTAAAAATCTATGTTTTTTTTCTAAATATATAAAGAAAGCAGAGAGCCAGGCATAATAGCTCATGCCTGTAACCCTAGCACTTGGGGAGGCTGAGGCAGGAGGATTACCTCAAGCTCTAGGCCAGCCTGAGCTCCATAGGGAGTCCAGGTTGGCCTAAACTGTAATGTGACCCTGTCTCAACAAAACAAAAACAAAGAAAGCAGAGCTGGCTGGTTACTAAGCTGGGGTTATGGCTGTGAGTTGCTCACAGGCAGGTCTGCTGCATGGAAGTCAGTGGACCGACGGGGCAGACCTGGCTCCGCACCTGCATCTAGGATGTGAGAGGGATGCCCGAGCACTGGTCCCAAAGCACCGTGACTTCCCACGGCTGCAGCTCCCAGGATCAGCCAGCACTGCTCCCGGGGTTGGAAGACGCTGTGGAGGAGGCTACTGCTATTCCTCAGAGGACAGACACCAGGCTCAGAAACTCCACCCAGCCCCTCCTCCAGTGCCAGGCCAATAACTCATAGCCCCACTCCCGCACAGCTCGGGGGTGGGGGTTGTGGACTCCCCATGAGGAAAGAGCATTTGCTGAGGGAGCTGCTGGGCGGGCTGCCAGCAGTGACAGGGTTAGGAGTCCAATCCTGACAGGTGTGAGCGCAGTTGGTCCAGGTGTCGGAACACATGCTAAGTCAGAATTCACTGCCTTGGGGCGCGTTCTTCCGCACAGGATGGAGCAGTTAGTAAGGGTCCCAGGAGATGGGACAAATGCCCTGCTAGGACAATTCTTAGAAGCCTGGAGAAAGTGACCACCCTTACTGAGCCTAGTAGAAATACCCACATTGTCACAGCAGAGGACAGAGGGAAGAGGCTGAAGGAGACAAGCCTGCGGGGATGGCTGTACCCACCAGCCAGCGGTGCTCCCCTGGGGTGCCCGGCAAGCAGTATTCATTGAGGCTGGCAGGTGCTGGCCTGGTGTCCTCTGCAGGCAGGGCTGGTGATGGTGACGCAGTGGCCTCGCTGGGTTTTAATGACGTCCTGGGATGGCGACTCTTGAGGTAATAAAGCCTGGTGATGCCGCTTAGTGAGCAGGAGCCAGCAGGTCACTAAGGTTTAGGGAGACTGGAGGCAGACAAAGGGCCTGTGCTGCAGGGCCAAGGAGGGAGTTCATAGAGCTGGCTCCCCAAGGGCCCAACAGCCAGGCAGCCAACAAGCTCGCCCTCCGACACCTGCAGACAAAACACATGAAGACCAGGAGGCTGACGGAGGTCACCCCGGGAGAAGTCACAACTCCTCAGCTCCCAGATCTGAGCTGCAGTGGCAGATCCAGGACCCACGGAGTGACAGCGTCCCTGGGGGGAGGGGGAGGGCTGCCACCTGCTTCTTGTCATGACCGTCCCAGGCCTTCCTTGAGGGACCTGCAACCACTTCACCTTGTCCCTGTAATTACCGCAAAAGAGAAATGAGGCATTCTGAAGTAGTGACGCTGAAACACAGCTGATCATGAACCCTGGTTGTTAGAGTAGAAGTTTAAAGAGGCCTGGTAATAACTGGAGTCCTGTCCCAGGTCTGCTCAAGGAGTCCCTCTGGTTTTATAAACACACACAGGAATCATTTCTTCGTCTCCAAAGGCACAGTGGGAATCAGTGTATCTACTAGTTGAGGTAACTTGGCTTTTGGAACAAGGGCTCTACCATAGTAGAAAAACTTGTTTAAATCAGGTGTGGTGCTGCCCTCCTACAATCCCAGCACTCAGGACACTGAGGCAGGAGGATCACTGAGATTTCAAGGCCAGCCTGGGATACAAAGACACCTTGTCTCAAAACAAGAGCTAAAACAAAAACAAAATACCCAGGGTGTGGTGGAACACACCTGTAATCCCAGCGGTTGGGAGTTCAAGGGCAGTCTGGGCTGCAGAGTGAGTTCAAGGGCAGCCTAAACTACACAGCAAGATCTTGTCTCAAAAAATAAATCAGTAAATAAATTAAAAATTAATTAATTTTAAAAAAGGGCTAGTGGTGTAACTCTAGGTTCAAACCTCAGTAGAGGCAGAGAAAGAAGGAGGAAGGAAGGGAGGGAGAGAGACAGCGAGAGACAGCCGCCCTCTGGAAGCAAACAAGCTGACTTACATGTGACAGATTCTGGAGAAAAGCCAATGTGGCCATGAAGTCACCTTCCAGGCAGACAGGCCATTCCAAAGCACTGGGATCCCCCAGGCTAGCTTGCTAGTTTCTCTAAACCCCCAGAGAAGCAGTGGGGCCCCACCGGAGTAGGAAGCTGAAGTATCTGTGCTTTCTCGCGTCTCCTTGGGCCATCTTACAAGGGAGGACCCAGGATGCTAGTAGCACTATCTACCTTTATCCATCTCCAAAGCCATTTGGTCAAATCCTGACCCTGCCGGTGCTTCTAGACCCTGGGAGCCTAAGAATGACAGGAGAACTTGCCGAGTAGATTCAAGTAGATTCCTGGAGCTGCCCTCAGAAATGCAGTGTAGGCGGTCTAGGCTGAGCCTGGACTCCAGCTTTCATTCAGTTCCTCCAGAGACTGAAAGCCCTTGCAGGCTGTGCTTTGAACATACACTTTGAGACTAATAGAGCGTTTTCCTAGGTGCAGAGAGAATCCACTCAAGGGCACTGATCTTCATGCTGCAGTGTCGTGGGCGGATGACACTAAAGTAGCCCTGGCTCCTCAGAGGGACCTGGGTACCGATCCACTCTGTCTGCTGCCTCCAGCGATTCCCAATCAGGTCTCCCCCCCACCCTTTTTTTTTGTCTTTTTGAGACAGGGTCTCGCTATGTAGTTCAGGCTGGCCTTGAGCTCACTTTGTAGCCCAGGCTGGTCTAACAGGTCTCCTCTTACAGCTCTCACGCCATTCCACACCTTTGTGTTCTGGTTTTTGCTGCTTCTATTCCTGTGACCAGGAATTATTGCTGACTAAACATTTCTGTTTAGAACTAGATTATGAGACATTTTTTTTGTTTTGTCTTTGAGACAGTCTCCCTAAATCATTCAGGCTGGCCTCAAACTCAGAGATTCTCCTGCCTTAATATTCTCAAGTGCTGGGATTGCAAGAATGTACTACCACACTTAACTACTAAGAGACATAGGTTATATATTCCTCACAGCGTAAATAGTGAGTGTGTGAGTTCCACACCTTTGAGCACAAATCAGTTAGAAAATACCAGGAGAGTTGGGCATGGTGGTGCACACCTGTAATTCCAGTAGTTGGGAAGATGAGGCAGAAGAATCGCTGTGAATCTGAGGCCAGCATTGATCACACAGTGCATTTAAGGCCAGCCTGAACTACATAGTGAAACTCTGTCTCAAAAAAATAAACTGGGCTTGGTGGCACACTGCTGTAATTCCAGTACTCGAGAGGCTGAGGCAGGAGGATCGTTGCAAGTTGGAGACCAGCCTGGGCTATGAAGCGAGCTCAAGTCCAGCCTGAACTGCCTAGCAAGACACTGTCTCAAAAAGACAAAAACAAACAAAACAAAACAAAACAAAACAAACAAATAAATAAAACACCTCTCTAAAATATGTCTTTTAAAAATATTTATTTATTTGAGACAGATATCACTATGTAATCCAGGCAGGCTGTGAATGCACTGTGTAACCCAGGCTGCACTAAACCTCACAGTGATCCTCCTGCCTCAGCCTCCAGAGTGCTGGGATTATAGGTGTGTGCCACCACACCTGGCTTGGTTTCAATATTTTCCTGTTCATTAATAAATCCTTGAAGCTCTTGTGAGCATCAGCCTAGGATTACCCCAAAGATATTCCAGTCACTCCATCAGGTCTTGAAATTTGTCAGCAAGACTTTGCCACTCCCAGTTTTCTCCTAAATCTTACCCTTAAAAAAATGAAGAGAAGAACCTGAGTTTTATTTTTTTTTTTAATCATTAGTAGTAATACGAACGGCTTAATAATTCAAGCATCACCGGGTAGAGAGACAAGGGTCCAGTGGCTAATAAACTGATAGAATCATACTTTGTCAAATGATGAGAGGGGAAGTAGAGGGGGAAGGAAAACAGCCCAGGGTAACAGGAAGTGGGGGAGAAATTTGCCTATAAAAGGAGCAGCCCGACGCCCTCAGGTGACAGGGTGAAAGTCTCCGAGCTCCTCGGCCCGGCTTTGTCTCCCGGGCGGCCTTCGGAATGTCAGACGCCGGCCTCCGTGGCGGTGAGAAGGTGAGTTTGCTTTCTGATAGGATTTCTTCTCTCACCAAGCGCACTCAAAACCTTCCCGGGTCTCTGAGTGGTCTTTTTTTTTTTTTTTTTTCTGCCAGTCAAGTTCTGGGTACAGGAAATCTCCATCTTGGAGCCTGCTCATAGCACATGAATTGCTTCCTCTCTTTTCCACGAAAAGGAAAAATGGCTTTCCATTTCTCATGCAAAGAAAAAAAGTTTTACTTTTGTAAGAAAAGAAGTGTTGTCACTGGACAAGATAAGAGTGGTAAAGAAGCGAAGCACTAACCTTTAAAAGGAAAAGAAAAGGTACCGTGGAGACAGCTAGAAAGTAAAGTGACTCGGTTTGACTTTTTTTTTTTTTTTTGTCTCCCAATGTCCTTGGTACCAGATGAGTTTCCAGGTGGGGCTGGGCGTCCTCTCGGTAGAGATGAGAACTAAGGAGACACAGGGTATTTGCAGGGATCACTTCCTAGGGCTGAGCAGAAGCAGCCCAGAGTTAGGTCTCTGGCCTAGGCCAGGCGCGTGGTCCCTCTGAGCGGGCACCGACTCCGGAGAGGAACCAGCTGCGTTCCTGGGGACTAGAGGGAATCTGCGGCCCTGCTTGGGAAAGTGATATACAAATGCAGAAATCACTAATTGCAAGCCAGAGCCTGCGGGTAATAGGCAGCCATTGAATTTAAATCAGGGCAGGGAGAGGGGAGTGGCCCGGAGCCTCTGGAGCCGGTTACTCTGGGCCGGGAAGGGGGTTTTCTTTGACCTGAGGGGAAGAGCTGGGTTCCGGGCCGCACTCCGTACAGGTTTTGCCCTAGTATTACTTGCACTTAAATCAATTATCACAGGTCAACTCTGAGGACTAAATAAGAGAAATACAGAAAGTGCCAGCAAGCGCGCGCCCTCTCCTCTCTACCTGTTCTCATTACCTGGCTTAGCGCACCCTCGTGACAACGCCCAAGGCAGAGAGAGCCCTCGCATAGATTGCACAGGGCTCGGGCTCCATCGCCGACACCCCAGAGCAAACGCAAACCAAACCCCACACGCCAGACACTGCGTGCCTGCTCGGCGCGGAGAGCTGCGCACTCCCGGGAACCTAGCAGCCAAACACAGAGTCATTCATTCTGCCCTCCCGGGGCCAGGCCTGCTCAGGAATTCGCAGGCCACCCATCGGAGCTCACTTTTTTGACTTTTGTTTTCAACCCGAATGGCAAGGAGCCACCGGAGGGTTTTCGACCTGCTGATGGAGAAGTCAGTGGAAGCGTGGATGAGGAGAGAGCTGCCCCGTGTGGTGCATTTGACCCCAGTTTGGGGCGAGAGTTGTGGCAGCAGTCGGAAGGAAAAGAGAGGAGGGAACACCTCCGATTTCAAACCCATTCTTCTGCATTCTCCTTCATCACACACTTGTAAATTGACTTTTGCCTGATTCCTCATTATTTGCTTTACCTACTAAAAGTTCTGCTAATCACATCGCATGCACCGGCTCTCAGCACTTCTCCATCCACCTGTGATCTCCTCGGCTTTTATTCCTGGGTTGTGCCTGACAGTATGCAGTTATGTGGCGTCAAAGGCAAATTTGTGACTTTTCTCTTTTCAGAGTTTCTTAGAGGAGGAAACAGACGAGGAAAATGTCATTTTAACACTGGTCCCAGTTACAGAGGAATGTGAGCAGCTAATGGAACAAGATGTTTCGAGCCCTGCAGATTTACGAAGTGCGGGTATCACTCCTAGGAATCCTAGGAAAAGCGATGCAGGTATGAGAACAGAGACTGTTTGGTTAGCCACTCTGGGAGCCCAGGAAAAGTAAGATTTTTCTTCCCTGTCCTCTAACCATACAACACCCACCTTAAATCTCACTGAGTTACTTGTGGTAAGAGCTCTCAAGCTCCTGAACTGCCACGCTTTTAAGATGCAAAATAGGCCTGGTCAGTCACTTTTGGATCGAGTGTGTTTTCTTGGGGGCAGCTACACAGCAGTTCAGAATTCACAACCCACTAAGCTCAGTCTTCTCTAGGAAAACTAATGGGCTGGGGTGCAGCCTGGTGATAGAGCATTGGCTTAGCATGCACAGGGCCCCCGGCTCAGTACCCAACACTGGGGGAAAGGTTTGTCTTTTTTTTATTTTTTATTTTTTGAGACTGGGTCTCCTTATGCAGTTCAGGTTGGCCTTGAGCTCACTTTGTAGCCCAGGCTGGTCTCGAACTCACAATGATCTTCCTGCCTCAGCCTCCTGAGTGCTGGGATTATGTTTTGATTTGGTTTTAACTTTTTGTTTGTTTGTTTTGAGACGTGGTCTCACTACAGTTCAGGCTGGTTTTGAACGCACTGTGTAGCTCAGGCTGGCCTGGAATCCTGCAGAAATTCTTCTGCTATAGTCTCCTGAGTGTTTTTTTTTTTTTTTTTGAAACAGAGTCTCACCATACCTTGAACTCACTCTGTAGCCCAGGCTGGCCTTGAACTCTTGGTGATCCTCCTCCCTCAGCCTACCCACTGCTGGGATTTTAGGAATGCACCACCACACCCAGCCCAGGGAGAAAGACAAGGTTAATACATACTTGCTTCTAGTTAAGATTAAGTGATTTTAAAAAATCTAGTATTTTTGCATGGAGAGTAATCACTAGTCCATATGTATCAGCCCTTAAAAATCATAGCAGAGGACTTTAAGATGACTTTCTATGACTTCATAGGAAGAGGTCAAATAAGTTTCATTTTCTGGTTGATTGAATAAGGCAAGGTGCAACTGGACTAGCAGGTGGTAGAGAACTGTGGGCGTGAGATAGGTTTAGGGATGGTATCTTTGATTTTTGTAGGAAGAGCTGATATTTCTAGTTCGAAGTTTAGACAGTTTGATGGAGAAATGCAATACAATACTGTATCCAAGTCATTGTCAATATTTGCAAAAAAAAAAAAAAAACAGGTGTGTGTAACATTAAAAACATGGAGTTTAGAATCCAAGCATGGATTTGAGTCCTTTAGGGACTATACCATCTTGGGCAAGTCTTTTAATTCCTGAATTTGTTGCCTCATTTGTCATAGGTGTGAAAACCTAATATATGAGCAAGCTGGTTTGTGAGAGAGGTGAGAAAATCTTTGTGAAATTATAAAAGAATTGTAGGGCATTAAACGGTGACTGTTTGGGTTCTATTCTTTTCTCAGTTCACCTTCCACAGAGGCAGGAAGAGTTCAAACACTGCCCCAAACCCCAGTGTAATGCAGCCGCCCCTCCCCTGCCGGCCATTCTGCCTCCGGTGACCGAGGTGTCCAGGAACACCTTGCGGACCTGGTGCCAACAGTTTAACTTGAGCACCGATGGCCAGGTGAGTCCCCAGGGGATGGTGCTCTGGGGATGAACGTGGGGACATTTGTCAATTTGTAACCCTGCTTTCTCTTCCAATCTCCATAGAAAATAGAGGTCTACTTGCGACTCCTGAAGCATGCGTACCCCCAGCAGGAATGTGTGAGTTTAGGGGTACAGTGCTGTGGGGGTGGCTTGCGCCGTGGGGTTCCCTGCTCTGTTTATATTCCCATATGTGTTGGGCTCTAAAACAGGGATTCTTGCCCTTCTTTCTGCCTGTTTCCTTTTATTTTAAAAACTTATGTTTTGGTGGTGCTGGGGACGGAAAGCAAGGATCTTTGTACCGAGTTGAGCGAATCTGGATTTCTCCCAGCTGAGAACCAGTGCTCTAAGACAGTAATGTCTCTCAACCTTCCCACCCAGACTGACAGACACATTCAGGTCTGAGTAAAGAATGGTAAAAACGACACCAAAGTCTCCACGGAAATCACACTTCTCCCAAAATTCCTAATTTTCATTTGCAGAATGTGCCTGGAACATCAGAAGAGGCCAAATTGCATGCCAACTTCAAGAAACAAAGGGCGGGCACCAGGAAAAAGAACCCCATGAAAAGTGTGGATGCGAGTTTGAAAGAGAAAGAAACTAATGTAGTTGAAGTGGTGACTTCAGCTCCAGAGTCCATGTTGGCATCTTGGGCAAGAATAGCAGTGAGAGTGGGTCAGCCCAAGGCTGTGATGTCCTGTTCCATGCCCAAGTCCGTGGAGGCCTTCTTGCCACGAGCTCCTGGTAAGATGAACCTTAGGGTGTGAGTTCTCTTGGCAGAGAAATGAGGTATCATTTGTTAGTATAAGGCTGAGGGGTAGTAAAAGTGGAGGAGTTAGTTAAAATATCCATAGATCAGAAGCTGTATTCACAAAAGGTTTATTTCTTCCTTGAATGGTGAATAGTCAAGTTACAATTTGCTGAGACAGAGTCTCACTATGAGGACAGATTGTCCTCAGACTCATGGAGGTAGATCTTCCTGCTTTAGCCTCTTGAGTACTGAGATTACAGGCATGTGCTGCCGTGCCTGGCTCAAATAACCAAATTTTGTTGGGATGGATCCTTAAGCCAGCTGGTTGAGTATGGAATCTTTTGCATCTCTAAAAAGTATTCCGAGCTGAGAAGGCAGCATAACTCTACTATAGCGAGGCATGGTGGTAGACACACAGTACTTGAAGGCTGAGGCAGGATTGCCATGAGTTTGAGGCTAGCCTGAACTATGTAGTGAACACAGTAGCAGCCTGAACTGCCTAGTGAGACTCTGTCTCAAACAACACTAACAGTGTGGCAGTTGGCTGTTACCTAAGGTTGTCTTCTCACTTCCTGAATGTATTCATGACATAGGTGTGTGGCATTTCCAAGTAAGTTACTTTGCTTAATCCCTGGTTTCTTGGCCTATAAAAATATACCCAAGTGTGGCAGTGCTTGATTGCAATCCCAGCACTCAGAGGCTAAGACAGGAACATTGAAAGTTCATGTCCAACCTGATCAACTTAGTGATTTAGAGAGACCCTGTCCCACTAAAATGAATAATAATAAAAAGGGGCCTGACAGCCAGGCATGGTGGCACATGCCTGTAATTCAACACTCCGGCGGAGGCTGGAGCAAGAGGAGTGCTGTGAGTCCAACCTGAGCTTCAAAGTGAGTCAAGTCCAGCCTGCACAGCATAGTGAAACCCTGTCTCAAAGACAAAGAAAATAAAAAGAAAGTGTAGCTCATTGCAGAGGTCTTGGATTCAGTCCTCCAGAACTGAAGGGCGAAAAAAAGTTTGTTACACAGCTGGGGTACAGCTCAGTCCACGCTTCTGGGTGTGAGCCTCCAGTACGACAAAAATAAAAACAGACAGTTAAAAAAATAAGTCAAATGCACACCACTTGTGGTGGTGCATACCTGTAATCACAGCACTTGGGAGGCTGAGGCACAAGGATTGCCATGGGTTCAAGTCTAGCCTGGACTACATAGTGAGTTCAAGGCCAGCCTGATAAACAAGCAAAAAGGTTTCTCAGGATAGATCTCAAACCTAAGGTTCTTTTCCCTCTCTGGTGTTGGGGACTGTGTTTTGTTTTGTTTTTTGTTTTGATTTGGTTTGAGAGAGCATCTCGCTGTAGTTCAGTTGGCTTTGAACTCACTATATAGCCCAGGCTGGCCTTGAACTCTTGGCGATCCTCCTACCTCAGCCTCTCCAGTGCTGGGATCATAGCTGTGCTCCACCATACCTGATATGATGCTGGTATTGAACCCGCAGTCTCACCCATGCTAGAAAAGCACCATACCATGGACCTATGCCCCAGACCCTGCACCTACATGGACTGAGGCTTAGGCAGTACAGGGCAGCTGCTGAGACAAATGGGCTGGGTCAGAATACTGCATCTGTCTCAGCTCTGGAGAAGTTATATTTAACATCAGAAGCTATCTACCTCCCCTATAAATAAGAAAAGCAGGCAGCTTGGATATACCTTAGTGGCAGAGCACTTCCTTAGCCCTTTTGTTCCACTCCTTTCACTAGAAAAAAAGGGGGAGAGGGAATGAATGCACTTAATAGTAAGTGTACTTGTGTAGAACAATTAGTAAAATCCTGGCCAAGAAACAAAGGAAGCCAGACAAGGTGGCTCACACACCAGGAGGCTGAGGCAGGAGGATTATTGCAAGTTCAAGACCGGACTTGGCTACCAAGTGAGTTCAAGGCCATACTGAACTGCATAGTAAGACACTGTCTAAAAAGACCAAAATAAATAAAGGAAATATTCCAAGAATGTAACTGTTTCTCTTATGCTGTGTAACATGTAAAAGATAGATCATAATTGTTTTTTGTTTTGCTTTGTTTTTGAGACAAGGTCTCACTATGTAGTCCAGGCTGATCTTGAGCTCATTTTGTAGCCCAGGCTGACCTGGAACTCATGGCAATCCTCTTGCCTCAGTCTCCAAAGTGCTAGGATTATAGATCATAGTATATTTTAATCTACCTTTTCAGTGTATCTTCAGCTGATTTGCTTGTAGAATATAAGAGAAAACTTGAGAGTGCCTGCAGTCTCTCTTAATCCCTCTGTTTACATCTGCTTCTCTGTCCCCTCTGCAGGTAGCAGGTGGTGCGTGGTCCATGGCCAGTTTCTCTCTGCAAACGTGCAGGGCTGGGTTCGCCTACAGTTCCGCTCAGGCCATACTTGGGTCCCTGATAGTCCCAGGAAAATGATCTCCCTCTTTCTGTTACCAGCCTGCATCTTCCCATCCCCGGGAACAGAAGATAATGTGTTATGCCCTGAATGTGTTGAAAGGTAATGTGTTACTCTCTGAATGTCTTCCTAAGCAGGGTGCACAGAGAGCTGTCTAGCTAGTCGGCTACAGAGGCACACATCTGTGATTCCAGCACTTGGAGGCTGAGGCAGGAGAATTTGCAGAGTTCAGGTCAGCCTCTACTACTGCCTGTCTCAAAATAAACATTAAGATGCTTAGGTGGGTTTCAGAACAATGCAGAGAAGGTAGGGAGCAAACATGCTGTATTCCTAATTGCTGTATAGATCAGACAAAAAGAACTTAGTGAATTAGAACTGAGATAAATGTAGCTAGTTCTTAGGAGCCTTTTAAAAATTGTGTGGTAAGTGAGGACTTTATATTGGCCATAATATTAGTGAGCTTGTCTCTTTTTTGCAGGAGGCAGGGTCCCATATAGTCCAGCTTGTTTTGATCTCACTCTGTAGCCCAGGCTGGCTTCAAATTCAGGGCACTCATTCTGTCTCAGCCTCTCAAGTGCTGGGATCACAGGCATAGACCACCACACCTGGCCTTAGAGAGCTTTTCTAAGGAAAGAACAAAATAAATATTAGAAATCCTATTACATGTCAGATACTCTCTAGAGAGTAAAACAAAGAATCTATGCAGCATACTCATGGAAACCAGTCATAGGAAGATGAGAAAACTCCTGGGAAGTGGCTGTCAAAATAGCCTGGGGGAAATTTCAGGAGCAGTCACTCAGCTGAAGGATGCACTGACAGGAACTTGCCCTCCCTTAAGGAAAAAGGACCAATATGAACATGGAAATAAGAGACTGTGACACATACAGAAACTGCAAACCTTTAAAGAACAAAATGCAAGATAATAGAGAAAAGTCAGGTGTGGTGGTGAACATTTGTCATCCTAGCATTTGGAAGGCTGAGGCAGGAGGATTACCATAAATTCAAGGCCAGCCTGGGCTACACAGTGAAAAAACAGAATCCTGAATGAAGTCTGGAAAAGAGACCAGCACCTGCATGGGTCATTAGTGCACACATTGTGGGTGAGAGTGTGTAAGAACTGGTACTGCAGAGCCCCAGAGAATAAGGTTTTCAGTGAACAATGGCAACACAGGCAGAAAATGCACAGAAGCTGGGAGCTCAGGGAGCAAGGAAAGCCATGGCCATGGGTGGTGGCATGGTGGTGACACAGACCTGATCCTGAGGAATGAAGCAGCCCCTGGCACCAAGACTGACAGGGTGTCTTAGGGCTGCTGTGTGTGGTTTGAGTCAGGCTCATGCTGTGTATTCCAAGCTGGCCTTGAACTTGAGATCTTCCAGTGAGATCTTCCCATACCAGGCTCCCCACGTGCCTCAATGACAGGTGTTGCCACCAGATCTGTCTATCTGTGACCTTTGACAGTAGGTGGAGAGAGACAATAGAAGAGAGAATGTGATTGCACTTCAGTTGGAATTGAGGATGCAAAGAATTTGCAAACAGCACATCTTGATAATCTTCTGTCTGTTTTGGTTTTTTGAGACAGTGTCTCACTGTGTAGTTCAGGCTGGCCTCAGACAGTGATCCTCCTGTCTCAGCTTCCTGTGTCCTAGGACTACTCTGAGGAGGGAAGACACAAAGACAAAATGCAGCAGTCTAGGAGACCTGAGAAAAAGTGGGGAAACCTGTGCCTTTGCTTACTGTGTGATCCTTTTTACTCTAATCATGGTATTTTTAAAGGGTTTGGGGTGGAGTGGTTGATCACATTCTGGTAATCATTTACATTTATTTTTCTAATTTGTCTCCTAGGAATAAAAAGATGATGAAGAAATTAGTTATAGGAAAGAAAAGGAGACGTCCTGTAGGAGACCAAAATACATCACCCCAACACATGCCCCCTTAGTCAGCGTCAGACGGTCATTTGGATCTGAAAGTGACTGAGAAGAACGAGGCAAGAAAAGCCTTCTGCCTCCCACTCTTGCCTGCAGAACAGGACGTAAATATACTCGTGTCTCCTGTCTCTATCAGGGCAAGTGGCGGAGAACCCGTGGATAGCGACATACATGTGGGTGACTGTCCTAAAGATGGGACTCTAACCATCTTCCTCATCCTTAGAGTCAGACTTATGAAGTACTTACAATTGACTGGTTTTGTTGTAATTAATATATATATATATATATATTTTTTTTTTTTCCTTTTTCCTTTTTTTTCTTTTTGGAGACTGGGTCTTACATAGTTCTAACTAGTCGTGAACTCACTATGTAGCTGAGGCTGGTCTCAAAACTAGCAGTGATCCTCCTGCCTCACCCTCTAGTGCTTGATTCCAGGTGTGTGCTACCATGCCTGGGGGAGGCCCATAAGTAATAGATTTTAGAATAGGAAAGCTGAGAAGAAAAGCATGTGATTCACATCAGGTTTCATTCTGAGTGTGTTGTTTACAGTGTTAGAAATTAAGCTCAGGACCCTTTCTAAAATTATTTTTATTGCCTGGTGTGGTTATTATTGCCAGATGGGGTGGTGTGCACAAGCCTATAATCCCAGCACTTAGGAGGCTGAGGCAGGAGGACCACTGGAAGTTTAAGAGCAGCCTGGGCTATATGATGAACTCAAGACCAGCCCGAATTACAGTGAGACCCTGTCTCAAAAAAAAAAAAAAAAAAAAAATATATATATATATATATATATATATATATATTATATCTCCTAGAGTAGCCCAGAGTGCCTTTAAACCTGTGATCCTGCCTCCCAAGTAGCTGGGATTTTAGGTGTACATCCTCATGACCAGCCATTCTGCAGCTTTTGACAAATATTTGACAACACGCAGCTAACACAGTATTATGTAGAATTGTTTCATTGTCCTAAAACTCATCTCATTTCCTTCTCTCCTTCTCAGGGAAACATAGCTCTTACCATCTCCATGGCTTTGTTTCTCTACAACGCTGAATACTTGAAATTGGACAACACGTAGCTTTTTGACAGTTTTTACCCAGCAATGTGCATTTAAGTTTGTTTCTGCTGTGAAGACGGGATCTTGTTACTTAGTCCAGCACAGCCTTGAATTTTCGATCCTCTAGCCTCTGCCTCCTGAGTGCTGGGGTTGTAAGTGTATGCCTCCTGCACTTGGCAAGATTTTTTTTTGTCGTAAAGCAATTATTTTTAGTGCTGAATAATCCATGATCAAGATGTTCCAGTTTATGCATTCATTTACCTACTGAAGGACACTGAGGTTGCTTCCACATTTTAGCCATTATGAATAAAACTGCTATTAAGTTGAGAGGCTGAGGCTGGAGGATCATCACAAGTTTGAGGCCAGCTGGGGCTACCTAGTTCAGGACTAGTTAGAAAATAGCAAAATCCTGTCTCAAAAACAAAATAAATAAGTACTGCTTTAAAGATGTGTACCTGTTTTTTGGGGGAGAGGGGCATATAAACTTGAGTAAATACCAAGAAGTATAGGTTGCTGATTAAATGGTGGCAGTACATTTATCTTTGTTAGAAATTGTCAGATTGCTTTGCACAATGGCTCCAGGAGCCGGGGATGTAGCTCAGCTGCAGAGCATTTGCCTAACAGTGCAAAACCCCAGGTTTGATGTCAGCCACCACAAAAACCAAAATGAGTGCTTTTTGCTCCACATACTCATCGGCACATTGTAGAACACAGGCAGCCGTATTTCATTGTTTTAGTTTCCAGTTTTCTAATGACATAACAGTGGGAGAGGAGGAAGTTTTAACCAGTTGCTCCTATATGACTAATATACAACATGCAGGCAACTGGGAAAAATCATCCTCTAAATTCAAAGACTCCAAAAATGGGCATCTGAGATGAACACACTTCTCAGAAAAAGAAATAAAAACAGCCAAATATGTGAAAAAATGTTCAACATCACTCATCATTCTGAGAGATGCAAATTAAAACACTGAGCTTCCACCTCATCCCAGAAAGAATGGCCAGTATCAAGAAATCTACCAATAACAAATGCTGGAGGGGCTGTGGGAAAAAAGAACTCCTCCACTATTGGTGGGAATGCAGACTGGTGCAACCACTGGGGAAATCTGAGGAAATTCCTCAAAAACCTAGGATTAGAGACCTCATTTGACCCAGCTATTCCCTTCTGAGTATCTTTCCAAAATAATTAAAAGCATCATACTACAGCAATGTATGCATACCACAGTTTGTAATAGCTAAATCTTGGAAACAAGCCAAATGCCCATCAACTAATGAATGCATTAAAAGATGTATTTTTATACAAAGGAGTATTACTCTGCTATAAAGAAGGATGAACTTGAGACATTTACTGCTCAATGGATGCAGCTTGAGACCATACCAAAGTGAAATAAATAGAATAGTGCAAATATCAAATTGTCTCTGGTGAGAGATATGTAAAATATAAGACAAAATTGTACAAGAGATGGTGACATGGGAAGAAATCATTCAAAAGGAAAGGGGAACTAGGGAGTGAAGGAAGGGGAAAATGAGAAGAAAGATAGGATGGAAACTAAACTCTAAATAAGGAGAGGAAGGGGGGTTAAAGGGAGGGGAGGGGAATGGGAGAAAAGGAAGACACAGCGGGGCATTTTTTTCATACATTTATTTGCCATCCATAGTTTGAGGGGAGGTGTCCCAGTCTTTAGCATTTTTTTTCCAATTTTTCCCCTTTTCTGTGGGTTGAACCCAGGGTCTCTTGTATGCTAGGCAAGTGTTCTACCACTGAGCTACATTCCATTTCTATTTCATTCTTTTGTTTTTCCTGATGGGTCTAGATCTGTTGCTCAGACTGATTTTGAATTCACAATGTAGCCCAGGCTGGCACTGAACATGCAATCCTCCATGCCCCACTCTTCCAATAACATTGGGAGTGGAACCCAGATCCTTGCACTTGCCTACCTGTGCACTGCCACTGAGCTATGTCCCCACACCCTTAATTTAATAAGTTATTTTATTGAGGCAAGTCTTACTGTGTAGTCCAGGCTGGGCCTGAATTCACTATATAGTCTAGACTGGCCTTATGCAAAGCAATCCACTGGCCTCAGCCTCATGAGTTCTGGGATTACAGTCGTGTTCATTATGCCTGGCTGGTTTAGTTTTTGCTTGTTCGTTTAAGACTAGGTCTCACTATGTTACCCAAACTGGCCTTGAACTCATGGTAATCCTCCTCTCTCAGCCTCCTGAGTGCTGGGATTACAGGTGTGTGTCACCACACCTGGCTGGCTAATTTCCCACATTTCCCATAAATGAGCCTGCTTTAAAACTTTTGGCAAGAACAGGCCACACATGAATGGAGAGCTCCACACTGTATCGGGAGTTGGATAACTCAGGTTCTTGTTATATTCCAAATGCTTTGTGCTGTTGAAGCAGTCTCCACCAGATTTCATCAGTGGAGTGTCCTCACTGAAATCCATAACCACCCCGTGTGCGACCCATTGATACCATGTGGGTTCGATCCCCAGAACTGCAAACAAAGTGTAGAAATGTTATATTTTCTATTTTTTGGAACAGGTTGCTTATAAGGAAGTTATTAGTACTCAAAAACTGAGGTATTCACATTAAAACCACCTAACCAATGATTTGTATTGAAGAACTTTTCTTCTTTTGTGGTATGGGGGATTGAACTGGGGTGTTCACACTGATCCTCATCCTCAGGCATTTTTGTGTTTTATTTTGAGACAGAATCTTAGACAGAATCTTATTAATTTGCCCACCTAGGATTTGACTTGTGATCTGCCTGCCTCGGCCTCCCAGAGTGCTAAGACTACTGCCAGGTCTCACACCACCTGGCTTTGGGGATTAAACCCCAAGCTCAGTATGTACTAGAAAAGCACTCAGCTATGTCTCTGGCCCTATATGTTCATTTATATATATATTTTTTATGAAGCCTAGTGTGGCCTCAACTTGTCATCCTCATCTTGCTCCCAGTGCTTGGATTACAGATGTGGGCCACCTTACCTGGATTATTTTTATTTTTGTTTTAATTTTTAAAATTTAATTTAATTTTTTTGGTACAGGGGATCAAACTCACAACCGCACGCTTGCCAGGCAGATGCTTACACCACTGAGCTAAATCCCCAGCTCCTTAAATTTTATTTTAAAGAAGATAAAGCCAAGGAAAATAAAACAATAAAATCAATCAAAATAAACTCCTATAAGTGATACAGGACTTCAAAACCTTAGGACATCAGCAATAGTTACCATAATGCCTTTTGTTATCTTCAAAAGAGCTACGTATACCTTCAGACATAGTAAAAATCAAACTGAACAGAATAGAATAGAAACAACAAAAACAAAACAATGAATGCAATAAAGGCCTTCAAAATAAGCTAATAGTAAATCCAAAATGGCTACCATAATATGTCTTGCTATCTTTTAAATAGCTGCTCCTGTCATCAGATTTAACATAGTCAAATAAAACAAAAAAGAATAAAACTCAACCCAACCAAACAATGAGAATGATGCGATTTCCAGGCAGGGATCACCTCTTGGTGAGGTCTGGTTCTCCCCTTCCACTGTCCACAAATGGCGCTGACTCACAGAGAGGCTTGGCTGAGGCCTACACATGGCGCTGGTTAGTTTTATTTTTATAATAGAGTCTTCATAAATAGCTCAGGCTAGTGCAGAAACTCTGATCCTAACTGAGATAACATGTGTGAGACATATGTTCAGCAACTATGTGCTGTGTTTTGAAAACCAAACTGCTCATAATTTCTCATACTTTTCTTCAGAGCCATAGAGGAGGAGAGTGGGGAGGTCAGATAAGACATCTCGGTCCCAGTGGAGCACTAGGTCCCCCCCTCATACTTCTACTGCTTCCTCAGAACTTTTTTTTAAAAAAAATTATTAACAGAAATAATTAAGAAATGACAACAAAACAGGGTTTCCAAACAGGCTAGTAGAGTAACACTAATCAACACATTGCACATTGTTATATTAACAATATTGTTTAGGGCACAAGATACAGGCGTTAAACTGTCCAGAAAATCACTAGCACAAAATTTGCCCTCGATGAGGCAAGAGAAACCAGCTGTATAACTATCTTAACTGTCTTGAGTTTATATATATATTTTCATTTTCCCTTCCTTTCATCTTTCTCCCATCACAATTTTCTTTTGAAGAATTCCTTCTCTGTTCACAATATCTATATTGTACATTTTTGATCTTATTTACACTTTTAGATTCTCACACTAGTGAGATGTTTTACACATGGGGGTCTGGTTTATACCTCTTATGAGTATGATCTCAAATTGCATCCATTTCCTTAAAAATGTCTCATGTTTTCTGGGTGTAGTGGCACATGCCTGTAATTCCAACACTTGGGAGGCTAAGGCAGGAGGATTGTTGTGAGTTTAAGACCAGCCTGGCTACAAAGTTAGTTCAAAACCTGAACTGCATAGTTAGACCCTGCCTCAAAAAGACAAAAAAAAAAAAAAAGTTCTCAAGTTTATCTTTTTTAATGACTGACTAGCATTCCATCATACAAAAAAATAACTCCATCTTTTTTTTTATCCATTCCTTGGTTGGTGGGCTTTTGAGTTGTTTCAAAATTTAGTTATTACAAGTTGTGCTGATATAAGCATTGGTGCACATATATTGTTGTGTTACGATGCTTTTTATTCTTCTAGGAAGATATTCAGAAGGGAGATATCTGGCTCAAATGGGACCTCTAATGCTAGTTTTCTGAGAAATCTCCATACTGATTTCCATAGTGGTTTCACCAGTCTACAATGGCACCAACAATGGAGAAGGATTCTTTTGTCTTCATAGCCCCTCCAGCAATTGTAATTGGTTGCTTTCCTGATGATAGCCATTGTTTCTGGAGTGAGATGGAATCTCAGTATTGTTTTAATTTGCATCTCTCGAATGAACAATGATTTATTTGCTATTTGCATTTCTTCATCTGAGAAGTGTGTACTCATCTCAGATACCCATTGTTGGATTGGGTCTTTGGATTTGGGGCAGGGGATTTTTAAAAATTCTTTATATGTTCTAGATGTAAGTCCTTTGTCTGAGAGACAACTGGCTATAATTTTTTCTCCTACTCTGTGAGTTGTGTTTTCACTTTATTGGTGATTTCTTTTGTTGTGCAAAAGTTTTTTAGTAGGATGAGATCCCATTTGTTAATTCTTTGTTGTATTTCCCATGTGCTCTGCATTTTGTTTATGAAGTCTGCCTATGCCTATGTCTTCAAGATTTTTACTTATTTTCTCTTCCAGTATATTTAGTGTTTCTGTTTTAATATTTAGATTTTTGATCCATTTTGACTTTAGTTTAGTGCATGTTGATAGACATGGGTCTAATTTTACTCTTCAGCTTGTGGAAAGCCAGTTTTCCAGCATCATTTATTAAAGAGGCTATCTTTCTTCCAGTGAACATGTGTGGCTGCTTTGTCACTGATAAGGTGGATGAGTGTGTTTGTAGTTGTGTCTGCATCTTCTAGTCTGTTCCACTGATCCTTAGGTCTGCTTTTTTTGCTGTTACAATGCTGATTTTATCAAAATAGCCTTGTAATATAATTTCAAGTCAGGGATTGTGATGCCTTCTGCGTTGCCTTTGTTGTTCAGAGTTGCTTTTGCAATCATGGATGAGTGGTGGACTTTGTCAAATGCTTTTTCTGCATCTATGGAGATGATCATGTAATTTTTTCTTTGGTTTTGTTAATATGCTGTATTATATTATTGATTTTCATATGTTGAACCATCCCTGCATCCCTGATATGAATCTGATTTGATCATGGTGTATAATCCTCTTGATAATTTGCTGCATTCTGCTTGCTAGTATCTTATTGAGGATTTTTACATTTGTGTTCATTAGAGAGATTGGCCTGTAGTTTTCTTTTTTGGTTGGGTTTCTCTCTGGTTTTGGAATCAGGTTAATGCTTGTCTCCAGAGATGATTTTGGAAGTATTGCTTCCCTGTCAATTTCCCTAAAAAGTTTCAGCAATAATAACATTAGCTCTTCTCTAAATTTCTTGGAGAATTCAGTGGTGAATCCATCATGGCTTAAATTTTTCTTTGTTGGTAAATTTTTTATTACATTTTCAATTTTATTGGCTGATATCAAGTTATTTAGAATTTTTATATCTTCTTGATTTAGTCTTGGCAGTTGGATTGTGTCTAGGAGTCTGTCTATTTCATCTGTGTTTTCCATCTTATTAGAATATGGGTTCTCATAGTAGTATGATCTTCTGAATTCTTGTAGGATATGTTGTGATTTTCCCCCCTTTATTTTCCTAAGTACTTGAATTTGTGATTTTTCTTTCCACTTTTTGGTGAGGTTGGCTAATGGTTTATCAACTTTGTTAATTCTTTCAAAGAAAAAAGTTTTCAGTTCATTGACTCTTTGTATTGTTTGTAGACTCAATTGCATTAATTTCTGCTCTTTACAATTTCCTCATATGGAATTGCAAGATGGCCAACTGAGTAGTGGCCTGATAAGAGAGCCTCTCTGAAAAAAAAAAGAGCTCAGACTCTGGAATCTGACAACATGGAGAAAGCCAGACAAAAGGAGAGGAATTCTCATGACCCAGGAAGAAACTGAGGAAAAAGAAAAAGAAAAAAAAAAAAAGAAGTGTGGATGGAGGGCTGGAGCTGGGCAAGCCCCAGTCACTGTACTGGCATGTCTTAGAGTCAGGTGACTCAGGATCAAGCTGAGATCTTGGCCCTGCTGAGAGCGGGGGTTGGTGAGCTCCAGACGCTTGGCTGGAGGAGGCGCTGAGACAGGGAGTGGAAATAGCCAGTCGAGCTGCATGAACTTTGGTGAGTGACGGGAACTGGATTCCCCAGATTGGGAGGACTGGCTGGGCAACATTTTGGAGTTGGGCAGGGCTGGATTGAATCAAAACCCAAGGTGATGTCCCTTGACGACTCTTAGTCCAAAGCAGATTGGTGGGATCTGCTTGGGCTGGGCCAGGCCCCTGGTTGAAATGCAATAGCAGGGGAGGAGGCTGCTGTGAGCCAGTGGCATCCCCAGGGAACACATGAACTCACTGAAGCATAAGCTGGTTGACTGGCATAGGGGGAGGAGCCAGCTCTCAGCGTGCACCTCACAGATCCACAGCAGACTTGTGGGGTGGCACATCCTTAGCAAGTGCACTACAGAAAAAAACTGTAAGCAATACGAAAGGCCCAGAGACCTCCACCACCCACCCATCTGAAACGGGTCAGAAACATGACCAGACAGAGAAACAGCAAAAGGCCTCTAACTGCGGAACCAGGGAAAGTGAGTCCAGCAGAGGTAAATGCAGAGGAGGTTGAGAGCAGCAAACCTGTAATGTCAGAGACAGACTCATTGGAAATAAAGAAATACATCCATGACCTCATCGTTGAATTTAAATCTGAAATTCTAACTCAGGTGAAGCAAGATATAAGATTAATAAAAGAAACACTGGGTATTCCTCCAGTAGACACAAGTGGAAGAATAGAGGAACCCAGAGAAAGGAGAGAAGCTTTGATGAAGAATATAAACAAAACCTAAAAGAGAATATCAGGAAATTAAAAACTCCATTGAAAGCTGGCAAAACAAACTAAAGGCAAACTTTCAAAACTTGAAGATAGATTTGCAATGTATGATCATGAAAGGAAGGATCTCTTAAGAATAACAAGGAACCAGGAAGCAATGATACAAAGACTAGAAGATGACAAGGGGATTTATAACCTAAGAATAAAATATGTAAATGAAGATGCAGCAACAAATACAAATGAAATAAAAAGTCTATTCACAGAAATAATTAAGGAAAACTTCCCAAACATAGGTAACGGAAGTGAAGTTCAGATAAATGAGGCATATAGAACTCCAGCCAGCTATGACCCAAACAGATCTACACCCAGACATATAATAATCAGGATCCCAGAAATCCATCACCAGATCAGAATATTAAAAGTGGTCAGAGAAAAGAAATAGATTACCTATAAAGGAAAACTCATCAAAATCACAGCAGACTTCTCAATGCAAAGCATCAAATCAAGAAGAGCTTGGAGCAAAATATTCCAAGCCCTGAAAGAAAATAACCTCCAAACCACATTGATGTATGCTGCAAAACTGTCTCTCAAAATTCATGGAGAGACAAGATATTTCCACAACAAAGAGGAAGTGGGGGAGCTTGTGATCACCAATCCAAGCCTGCAAAGAATACTGAAGGACATTCTAGAGAGAGAGAAGAAAATCACCAGATTTCCAGGAACAATGGCAGAAAGGCCTCAAATAAAGGAGCAGACAATGGAATGAAGGAGAAAAGTAAACAAACAACAAAGACAGAAAAATAGCATGGCAGAGATAAGACAGAGAAGATTGGCTATATCACTGTTTTATCTTGACTGATTTTATTTGAATCTGGTATGCTTGAGAGTGTCAAGTGTGAGAATAGGGACAACTACTCTGAAGATTACAGGATTCAATAGGATACCCATTCTGGTTTGATAACTGTCTTTGAAGTCCTATAATGTCTCCAATGTTTAGAATTTATTAATAGTGTAATGCAATGCTAAGTTTAACTATACTATGTTTGATGATATAGACAATTTTATTGAAAATAACAAGAGACATCATAGTAACTACCATAGATCACCTAGTATTGTGGTTTTATATGTCCTTTCCATTTCATGTTTCTCTAGGAATTTGTATTGTTGACCTGTTTTGATTTGTTTCTCCCTCTAATACAGAAAGGTTAGGTATATGTATAGAGACTTATACATGTGTAGAACTTTTAAGTAGTTTAGGAGAATGGATTACAGTTATCGTAAAGAAAAAAAAAGAGAGGAAAACAAAGTATGTATGTAACTGCATGTATGTTTGAGTGTGTGGGATTAATAAGCATGTTGCTAAAGTTTCAGTCGGATGGATGAACAAAACTGATTGCAGTCTCACTGTTTGGATGTCCACTTGGTAGGCTTTATTTTTGTAATTTGAACAACTACTTCAAAGAGGAAAATATGTAATTATCAACTAGTGATTTCTTACTGGTTACTATTTTTGTTTTTCTGTTTTGTTTTTGAGATTTTGTGAGCATTCTGTAGTGCTGGTTTGTTGAACATGAATTTCTTCAGTTTGTTCTTTGTCATGGAAGTATCTTATTTTTTCACTGAATTTGAAAGATAGTTTTGTGGGTGAAACCAATCTGGGTTGAAGAGTGTTTGCTTTTAGAGTTTGAAACACCCAACTGCAGGCTGTCCTTGATTTGAGGGTTTTGTTGAGAAGTCTGCTGTGATTTTGATGGGCTTTCCTTTATAGGTGATTTGTTTATTTCCTCTAACTGCTTTTAATATTTTGTTCCTATGTTGAATTTCTGGAGTCTCAATTATTATGTGCTTTGGTGTAGATTGACCATGGCTACTTGGAGATCTATATGCTTCATTTATTTGTATGTCAAATTCTTTATCCACATTTCAGAGGTTTTCTGCCATTATTTCTGTGAAGAGGTTTTTAATGGTGTTTGTGCTGTCTCCATCTTTCTCCCTGACTCCAATCAATTTTAGGTTATTTTTCTCTATTTCATCTTGTAAGTGTTGGATTGGTTTTTGTGGCCCCTCACTATTTTTAAGATATCTTTCTTTTCCTTGTTGCTAGTGACATTCCTGTCTTCCAGGTCTGATATTCTATCTTTGCCTTCATTAAATCTGTTGCATATACTTTCAATGGAGTTCTTGAATCTCCTGGATTTCTGTTTGGATCTGTTTCATTGGTTTCATTTCTTGTTTGTATTGGAAAGTCATGATTTCCATCATTTCCCTAATCTCTTCTATTTTTTTCTGTATCTTGTTTAATCTCTTTCATTTAATTGACATTTCTTTTCATACCTTAGATATTATTTTTTCCACAGCTTCTTCATTTGTTCTTTCACTTCTCCTGCTATCACTTCAGAGAGCTCCAGTGGTTGACTTTTGATTTCCTCTGTCTCTTTGCTCTCTGGACTTGTCCTGGGTGGGCTGGGTGGGAATTTGGGGTTTCATTTGCTTCTTCTTCTTGTCATTTTCTTATTTTATTATA
This sequence comes from Hydrochoerus hydrochaeris, assembly GCA_004027455.1. NCBI lineage: Eukaryota > Metazoa > Chordata > Mammalia > Rodentia > Hydrochaeridae > Hydrochoerus > Hydrochoerus hydrochaeris. The sequence continues at coordinate 22,605 of PVLA01002313.1, read as the reverse complement.
ATTTATTTATTTATTTATTTTGGTACCAGGGATCAAACTCATGACCTCCCACTTGCCAGGCAGGTGCTTATGGCACTGAGCTAAATCCCTGGTCCCCCTCTTGTCCTTTCTATTTTTACTTTATTTTGTTTTCTGTCTTGAAGCTTATAGACTTCTTATGTTAGACAATGTTATCCCTGGTATTGAAGTTTTCCTAGGTGATTCCTGTTCCTGAACAATGCCGTCTAGATATAGGTGTTTCTTGGTTTTTCTATCTATCCTAAGAACCTATCTTCCCAGTATATTAAGAATGTTGAGTTGCTATATTTTTTTACTCAAAGCCTGTTCCTTTGTACTGGATTATCATGACAGTTATGGCCCCTTGCAATCTCAGTGTTGTCATATAGGGGAGCAAAAACTAGTTATAAGAGGTATGTCACTGTGGTTAAAGTAGCACAGTTAGAAAAAAAAAAAAAAAAGACAATAGACTCAAGCACAGCCTGGCTACTGCAAACTGTGGTAACCATTAGCCTGATATCTTTAACCATAGGAGCAAGGTCTACTATTATATAAAATAATATAACTTATATCAGGAACTTATATGCAATATTTTTCCACTTAGTAGAGTGATAGTACCCTACTGTGGGAGGGGTTAAGAAGGGTAGGGGGTAGGATGGAGAGGTGGATAGAGTTAAATATAGTAGGAGCAAATTTGGTAGGCAAGGGATTAGCATCCAAGTTTTGGGTACTTGTAAGATACAAGCGGGAGGGATTGGACGAGAAAGTTTAGGAATACTGTAGTGAACAGAAAGAGAAAAGACCATGTTTATCCACATGAAAGTCTCATAAAATCTAGCAAGATAATTGCTGAAAAAGGAATAAGATGAGAGGAATAATACTAAGGGAAAGTTTGGAGATCTAAATCATGAACGAGAAGGAAAACAAGGTAGAAAAGAGAAGGAAAAGAAAAAAAAGAGTGAAACCAGGAAGCAAAAATAATCACACACAGAAATAAACAACAAACATACAAATAAAAACAAAACAGAGCAAAACAGAATAGAGAAAAACAGAGAAAAGAAAGGTGCCAAAGCCCACCAAAAAAACCCAACAAAAATAAGATAAAAATAAACAGCAAAACAAAACACACTAAACCAGCAGACTACCATCAGATGGAGAAAAATAAAAATATTGAGATTCCTCTATGTCTACAGTTTTGTGATAGGTCCAAATCTGACCCCAGAATGTGTACTCTAGTCAGGGAGGATTTGAGCTTGGTTTGGGTCTGATCTTTGTTACTGGCTTTAAGGGATGGGATTAGTTTTCTGTGGCTGGAGTTCTCAGCTGTTTAAAAAGGTACAAAGAAAAGCCAGAAGAAAAAAAAGAAAAGAAAAGAAAAAAAGTGGCACTCCCCTCCCACTTCTATTCGAAGTGTCTTTGTTCACCCAATTTACCACTTGCTGGTTCTTAATGTTAATGTGGCTTTTGACCAGAAGCAACAGAATTTTTCATACTTGAGAATATAGGTGTTTGCAACCTGCAATATGTTTTCATGAAATTATCATTATTATTATTACTATTATTATTTTGAGACAGGGTATCACTATGTAGTGCAGGCTGGCCTTGAACTCATTTCATATCCCAGGCTGACCTCAAACTCATGATGATCCTTCTTCCTCAGCCTCTTGAGTCCTGGGATTAAATGTGTGCACCACCATGCCCAGCTGTTTTGTGAAGTTAAAATGAGATTATGGATAGCTCATGAAACAGCTGTCGGATCATCAGCTTGTTTTAGAGGGAGACCGAAATGTCAGAGAGAATAGAGCAGAAAGAGCCGAAAGATTAAGTATCACTTGGGAGCCTTCCAAGGCTTGGTTGGCTCTCAGACAAAACAGAGATAAGGCCACATGGTATGAGATCCGTCTAAAAGTGTCACTAGTGAAGGGTTGAGCTGTGTAAATATTACTTGCCTAAAGATTCTGGCTTGAAGTCCAGCACAGAACTAAAAGACGTGATAGCATTAGTTTTTGAAATAACTAAGGCTAATTCAATAACCCAAAGAAAATCCATTCTGGCTCTGAGTTATTTATTATCTAGCACTTCAGTCTACCATTTTTTCTTCATTAGTTCTGTTTCTGTGTTTTTTTCTCTGTTTTTCGTATTTTTTTTTTTTTTGGCCTGTCATAGCACAGAGAAGATCTTATTCTTCTTGTCCTCAAAAATCAATGTGTATTGCTAGAAGCGTCTGTTATTTGTACCTATAATTTCAGCATTGCTTCTAGTTACAATAGGAAGAGGATATATTTTCAGACTGTGTAACCAGGATGGTGGAAGAGATAATCTGAATGAATCTTTGTGATCTGCGGGATAGAATCAAAATTAGGATTCTTCAGTGAAGACGATTGACTGACAGATGCAGCCTCATACAGAGGCCCGTTGTAACGGCTAAAGAAAAGCATTGCAGTTGATCTTCTATTTGTGTATTATCTTACTTATTTACACATTTGGTGCTGGAGAGTAAATCCAGACCCTAGCACATGCTAAGCACAGGCTACTGTTTCTCTTTTTGTTCCTTTTTGTGGGGTAGAGGGTGGTCCCAGATATCGTTAGCACAGTGCAAAGGGACTAAAACACTGTCTATTATGGACAGGTCCCAGACAAGTGAAAACCAGGACACATGAGAGGAGAGAAAGGGACGTGTGAACGGGTCTGTTTGGGTTTCATGCAAAGACTAACACTTCACTAGTAACTTCTATCTGCTAAGGGCTGTAAGGAGCCGGTGGACCCTCAGGATAAAATAGACATGGGGCTGGCTCTGGCATCTCTCTGTGGGAAAGATAGATATTATACAATGAACAAATAGGAACCCAACCTGGACCACAGCAGACAGTGGGCACCATCGTGCCGGTAGCAGAGAGCATCTCCCATTATTATCCTTTGTCATGAGTCAGGGAAAGACTTCCTAAACCACAGCTGGACCAAAAGCAGAAAAAGGAGGCCAGCCGGCAGTAGAGGATTACAGGAACTACTTGCCTAAGTAAACGGACCAATACTTTTAAGCTCCGGAACAGGAATCAAATAAGCCTGACTCTGAAAATCAGAGTTTAGTTGTTCAGTGGATCCCTAGAAAATTCTGGGAGGCAAAGGATGGTTTTGTTTGTTACAGAGTCAGAACTGAACTCGGAACCTTACCATTTGAGCTATGTCACCAGCACTGTTTACTTTTAATTTTTGAAAGAAGTTCTCACTAAATTGCCCAGGTTAACTTCAAATTTATGATCCTCCTGCCTCGACCCCTGAGAATGGCACAACTACACGTGTGTGTCACTATGCCCAGCTCAAAAGACCACCTTTTTATTGATCTATGTTAAATCTAATGCATAGCATGTACTTAATGAATTATTATCGAATCAGTGTGAAGTAGGTTCGTGAACGATATAAGAATCCAAGCAGCCAAACTGATAAATTTGGAATTTTATTAGCTGAGCTCAGCAACCAGTCACGTATAGACCCCTGTTTCAGTGTCCTGAGTGGTACTGAACTGGAAAGTTACAGAGCTTTTAAAACAGCAAATCACAAAAGAGACACCCTGCTGGAAACAATTTAGCTAGACTATTACATTAATTTTTGGTTGACAGCTGTATCCTGCTTCTTTTGTTGAGCAGGTTGATTTTTCCCCTGTAGATACAGCTCATTCTGCTTTTCTCATGGGACTTGTACCCTGAGTAATTTTCCATTTCCCTGGGTCAAATACAGGACACTAGTTAATTGCAGGGCTCAAGATGGCATCGGTTATGCCAAGCTACAACACAATGCATTTGAAATATGTAGTTTCCTAAAAGTGAAAAAATAGAACATTACAGGCGCTATAGCAATAATGTTCTAAAAGGAGGAAGAAGTTTGCTTTCAAATTTCTGTTAAGTAGATGAGAAAATTTAGGTTAGAAAGACCATGAATGAAGTTACTTGTGGATGAGAATTAGAGTTAAATATTCACATCTTTAGTTGTAGTTGGGGAAAATATATTATTTTATTTGTTTAAAAGAGGAAAGGTTTGTTTCAACTCACAATATATTATTTTAAAAAAAGACTAAAATATTTATTTATTTTTATTTATTTTTTATTTTGAAGGTAGTAGAAATACAACAGAACAAGACAGAGCAAAGCCACTTGAGACAGTGCAGTGAATTTGGTACAGAACTTCACAGCAGGTTATTGGGATAACAGTAATAGGTACCATAGTATATTTCATTATCTTCACAGTAGTTGTCTAGTGAATTAGGTATAGCAAAACCAAACCAAAGACAGAACATTATCTCCTTTTTTTTTTTTAATCAATACCAGGGTTTGAACTCATGACCATAGGCTTTCAAGGCAGGCACTTATGCTGCTGAGCTAAATCCTTAGCCCTTAAGCTTATCTCATTCTTTTTTTTTTTTCAAAGGCAGAACATTATAAAACTAATCAAAAGAGAATATTGAATAGAGTAAAGCAATTAATCATAATGAAACAAAACTATAAACAACATTTTCTTTCAAATAGAAGATAGAGGGGACCCCCCCCCCCATATTTGCTATATTGTGTACAGTCATTCTCCCAAAAGATGCTCAGACCTCTGTCCCCAGTTGCTAACGGGGGTGGGGGGTGGGGGTGGTGTTGGGATGTTTGATTCTAAGCCCACAGACCTGTAGGCTCACAGGAGACACTACTGGGTCTCCTCCTGGGTCACGCCGGAGGAAGGTGCTCACCAAGAGGGCAGCAGGCGAATTGCTTCTTTGTGTAGCTGCCTGGGTTCCACGGTGGCCGTGGCCGTATCTCCATTTTTGTGGCTTTTTCAGACAGAGTCTCGCTATGCAATTTAGGCTGGCCTTGAGCTTATTTTGTATCCCAGGCTGGTCTCGAATTTGCAACAATCCTTTTGCCTCAGCCTCCTGAGTGCTGGGATTACAAGCGTGAGCCACCATGCCTAGCAAAAATGAACATTTAAAGAAGATAAAAATAACATTTCAAAATGGAACAATGCAGCTCAATGATAGAACAATTATTTACCTAGCATGTACAAAGTCTTGGATTCAATCTTCAAAACAAAACAAACAAACAAATAAATGAATATTTAAAATGAGAAAAATTACCATAATAAATTGTTTCTTTTCTTTCTTTTTTTTTTTTGACAGGATCTTGCTGTGTAGTTCAGGCTGGCCTCCAGCTTGTGGCTAACGTCCTACTTCAGCCTGCCACATTCTGGGGTTACAGATGTGTGCTACCATGCCTAGTTTGCAAGTATTTCTTTTGAAGGTGGGGATTATGTGTGCTTGCATGTGTGTAATAACATTAATATATTAAAAGTTCATCATTGTGTGTGTAATAACATTAATATATTCTAAGTTCCTCATTGTAGAACGAGTACATTGGTTTTCCATCTCCTACAAGATATAAGGGTTTAAAATTTCTGAGTAAGCCATGGTGATACAAATTATAATCTTAGCACTCAGAAGTCTGAGGCAAGAGGACCGCTGTGAGTTCTAGGCTATCCAGGACTGTATAGCAAGACCCTGTCTCAAAAAACCAAAATCAAACAAGCAAAAGATTTCTCTGTATCCCCCAAAAATATTACATGTGAATTCAGGAAAACGTCATTTCCAGTTTTTTAGTATATTACTTTGAGTCTTTGATTAAAGTCCTGTTAATGGCATTGATAAGCATGAGTATTTGTCATTAAATTCTGGCCAGGGGCTGGAAGGGTGGCTTAGCAGTAGAACATGTGTTTAGCATGCACAAGTTCCAGGGTTCAGTCCCCAGCACCACAAAAGGCCTCTGTTTCTGCCTGGCCCCCACCGTCTCCCAGGGTGTTGCGGAAAGAAGGCCTTCCTTCTCACCTAGCTGCTCAGTCCTGCACCGAGCATGCAGCCAGCACTTTCCCACTGAGCGACATTTATTGCTTATTTATTTTTCATTTACTTCTAGTTTTTTGAGGCTGGGTCTTGCTAGGTGGTTCAAGCTGCTGCCCTTGAACTCATAGTGATTCTCCTGCCTCAGGCTACCAAGTGCTGGGGTTACAGGTGTGGGCCGCCAGGCTCGCCTGGCAACGAGCTACATCCCAGCCCTATTTACTTTTTTATTTACTTTCATTTACTTATTTATTTATTTTTTTTGGTACTGGGGATCAAACTTACAACTGTGTACTTGCAAGGCAGGCACTTATGCTGCTGAGCTAAATCACCAGCCCCTTAACATTATTTTTTATTAGTACTTGTTGACCATACATATTGCTCATCATGGAGTATTTGTACCTGTACATAATATATGTTTTCTTTCTTTCTTTCTTTCTTTCTTTCTTTCTTTCTTTCTTTCTTTCTTTCTTTTTTTTCCCCTGAGACAAGGTGTCCCTCAAAGTTCAGACTGTTCTTTAACTTATTATATAGCCCAGGCTGGTCTCAAACTCTATGAGATTCTCCCGTCTCAGCCTTCCAAGAGTAGAGATTATCGACGTGCACCGCCACACTTAACCTTGTGCATAATATATTTTAATTCTTTTTCACCCCATTCTCCCTTCCCTTCCCTCCTTCTTCCCCTCCCTATTTACAAAAGCTGCTCTATTTTTTCCTTCCATTCCTCTTTTTTAAAAAAATCCTTTTTCCATGCCTTTCCTCCCCATTTCCCCCTCCTTTGTTCCCTTTCCTATTTGAACAAGCTCTTCCTGATTTCCAGTATCTGTCTTCCATCCTGCTCCTCATTATTTTTCCTTTTGAGAGAGTGTCTTGCAGGGTCACTAATTTGACCAGGCTAGCCTCCAACTCACAGAATTCCTGCCTCAGCCTCCCACAGTACTGGGATTTATAGGAGGCCAGTCATCACTCTCAGCCTATTTTTCTTATGGATGAAAAAATACTTGCCAGGTTTTTCACCATAGAGATTAATCCCTGGGTGCTTCTACTTCCCCCACAGTGTCGCAAGGGGACTGATCCTTCACAGTAGACTCTCATCAAATATTAAACTGGTATGGTGGAGCATACCTGTAATCCCAGCACTCAGGAAGCTGAGGCAGGAGGATCCTTGCAAGTCTGAGACCAGGCTGGGCTATAAAGTGAGTTCAAGGCCAGCCTGAACTGCATAGCGAGACCCTGTCTCAAAAAGAAAAAAAAAAAAAAAAAGAAATAGTGGGAAAGAGTATAAGCATCAACTCTGCACAATACATAGTGATTTATCTTTCCTAAAAATACTGTCCCGACCACCACTTGACCACCTGACTTATGCAGGACAAGCAGAATCCAGACCCTTACCCCATTACTCAGCAAAAGCTTGATTTATGTTTTCTTCTAAAGCAATCTGACCTAAAAGTGGTTTTCACTAAACACCATGACTCTTCACTTAGGCCTACAAATGCCCCGCAGGCAACTGAAGACGGAAAGCACGGGGCTTTCATTCTGGGCTCTCGGCTACTATCAGCTTTTGGGCCAAACCCTCCACTGCCCCTCGCGTGGTGATGTTGCTCATTTAGGGAGTGTGTGTTTAAACGTTGGCAAAACAAGGCTGGTTAGGTTTCAATTTACATGGTCTCATCCCTGTTCAAGACTGAAATCGCCAAGATAAGAGGCTCATAGGAACATTCAAATATACCCAGAGGTCACCAGCCGCTTCCTAAACCCAAGATCACCCAGATTCCAGGAGAAGCAGCTCCCTGCGACAACCACGTTATGGGAACACAGGGCTGCCCCTCAGCCTGGAGAGCTCCAGCCAACCAACCCCAGGCCTGAGGAAATGGTCACCAGGTGCACAGTCTAGTCCTCTGACTGCAAATTACATGTAGTTCAAACCTTTAAAAAAATTAGGCTTTTTTTGAAAAAGCAAAACAGAAAAGGATAGAAATAATACAGAATTTTTTAAAAAGCCAGTAAAGAATCAATACTAGTTAATACATTGCATATAGTTATCTTAGAAGTAGTTGTTCAAGTTACAAGATCTAGGTATAAAAAATGATCAAACAATGACAGACAAACTGTTCCTCTTGATGAACTAACAGAGAATTAGTAGTATAGTTATCTATTTTGCACACACATATACATACAGTTATATGTGTATATTTACATACATATAATCTTTTCCTTTCTTCCATGTCTCCTTTCCCCTATTCTAGTTGTTCTTTCATTTTAAGCACTTTCTTTCCCTTTCATTATTACAATAGCTATTGTACATTTTGGATCTTACTACTCTTTCAGTTTATTATTTTTATTTATTTTTTTTACACTAGGGAGACAATACCATATTTACAAACATAAGTCTGATTTATTTCACTTATGAGGATAGACTCAAGTTGCCTCCATGTACCTATAAAAGCCTCAAAATTATCCTTTTTATAGTTGAATAATATTTCATTTTATAAACACATGAAGAAATGTTCAACATCACTGGTCATTCAAAAAACGCAAATTAAAACAACATTGAGATTCTATCTCACCCCGGAAAGAATGGCTGCCATCAAGAAATCAATTGATAATAAATGTTGAAGGGGCTGTGGGGAAAAAGGAACACTGCTCCACTGTTGGTGAGAGTGTAGACTGGTGCAGCCACTGTGGAAATCAGTGTGGAGATTCCTCATAAAGCTAGAGCTGGAGGTCCCATTCAATCCAGCTATTCCCCTTCTGAGTATTTTCCCAGAAAAACTGAAAATGTCATGTCGCAACAATATATGTGCACCCATGTTTATAGCAGTGTAATTTGTAACAGCTGAATCCTGGAACCAACCTAAATGCTCATCAACTGCAAAATGAATAAAAAAAATATTGTGCTTTTAGAGAAAGAGCTGCAGTCTAGGATATTTGTTAATTGTTTTTTATACTTTCCTGCCTCCTTCAAGAGGGCCAGGAGTTAGGATAGATTATTTTTAATTAGGCAAAAGAAGACAGGGAGGAGTGTTTGACTAAATTGTTTTTGATAATTAAAAGGTGGCTAGTTTAGTGTTTTTCTTTTTTTGAATTGCTAGGGTTGAAACCCAGTACCTCATACACACTAAGTGAGTGCTCTACTACTTGCTGAGTTGTTCCCGCAGTTCTACAACAGTGTTTTTTGTTTGGCTGGCTCTTGAGAAAGGGTCTCACTTTGTAGTCTGGCCTCAAACTCATGATCCTCCTGTCTCAGCCTCCTGAGTGCTAGGATTATGAGCTTTCACCATCGTGCCTGGTTTCCCTAGTTCAGTTTTACAGTGGGCCACTGACATGATTCACAGTGATAACTGTCAAACAATAACCATGTCAATAGGAGTTTTACCTACTCTCAGCTTTAGAAAGAAATTTTTCCAAGAATTGTTTTTTCACTTATTCTGAACTCAGCTCTTGACAGAAACCTGGACTACAAAGACACCAAGTACATTATTATTATTATTATTGTTATTGTTGTTGTTTTTGTCATTATAATAAATTTAAAACCTTCAAAAAAATAAAACTGTCTCTATAAAAAATGGAGTATCATTGATTCAAGCAGTTAAACTGGATTTAAAAGACTTTTTTGCTGTTTGTTTTGTTTTTTGAGACAGGGTTTCACTGTGTAGTTTAGCTGGCCTTGAATTCACTATGTAGCCCAGGCTGGCCTGTAACTCATAGCAATCCTCCTGCCTCAGCCTCCCAGGTGCTGAGATTATAGCTATGAACTCCCACACTGGCCAGGAGGTCACTGCTAATCAAGTCTCAGGCTCATCTGCTGTTCAATTTCTGTGCTGGACTGGAGACCTGAGCCCTTCCTTGCCTACCTGTGTCCCCGTGTAAGTTTAAATGTTTTTAACCTCTGTTGGTCTATGCAATGGACACCTTACCCCAAAACACGTGGGACAGACTAAGCCCAATCCTTTTCTACAAGGCAACTCTGGCCAGTAGCAACAATCAGAATTCCTAGTGAGTGGTATAATTATCACTCCTTGCAAAGCCCTAAAAACAGGCATTATTGTATAGAACCTGAGAGCACCTTCCCTTCGTCTCTCTCTGTCTCTCTTTCCTTCCCTCCACCCCATCCCTCCCTCTTTCTTTCTTTCTTTCTTTCTTTCTTTCTTTCTTTCTTTCTTTCTTCTTTTTCTTTTTAATTTTAAAGAGAATAAAACCAAGCCAAAAAAAAAACCAAACCAGAATAAAGCCAGTCAAAACAAAATAGTGTAAATGATACATGACTTCAAGACAAGATGATAGGAAATCAACAATAGTTACCATAATGCCTCTTGTTAACTTCAAAATAGCTCCCCATACCTTCAGACATAGCAAAAAATCAAACAGAACAGAACCAATAAAACAATGAATGCAATACAGGGCTACAAAACAAGATAATAGTAAATCCAAAATGGCTACCATAATATATCTTGCTACTTTTGAAATAGCTACTCATGCCATTGTATACAATAAAATCAAACAAGATAAAAAAGAATAAAATCCAACCCAATGAAACAATGAAAATGATGTAGGACTTGAAAACAAGATAATAGGGAATTAACAATGTCCACCACCTTCAGAAAAAAGAGGCTGAGGCAGGAGAATCAATGTTAGTTTGAGGACAGCCAGGTAAACACAATGAGTTCCAGGCCAGTTCCAGGCCAGGCCAGTTCCAGGTCCAGAGCCAGACCCTGTCTGAAACAAACAAACAAATCTAAAAGTTCATGTTGACAAGAGTCTCTGGTACCACCTGAATCAACAGAGTTTAAGCTCTTTCTTGGTGGCTAAGAAATAGTGTTTCAAATAAGGCAGATACAGTACATTTCTTCAAATGTTTTATGTATGATGTACAACAATGTTTAATTTGCTTATAGGTAAATAGGTAAAAATATATCTATTTTTTTGAGAATGTCTTGCTATGTAGTGCAGTCTGGCCTCAAACTCACATGATCCTCCTGTCTCAGCTTTCTGAGTGCTGGGATTATATGTGTATACCACCACTTCTATTCTAAATCTATAGTTGTTATAAGGCTCAGTGGCTAGGATATGATTATTTGATGCAATTCTGAGGGTTTGTTTGTCTGTTTGTCTTTTTTGAGACAGGGTCTCACTATGCAGTTCAGGCTGAACTTGAACTCACTTTGTAGCTCAGGCTGGTTTTGAACTCACAGCAATTCTCCTGCTTCAGCCTCCCAAATGCTGGGATTATAGCTGTTCACCACCATGCTGGTTGTAATCCTGAGCTTTGAGGTTGAATTTTGAATATACATCTGTTTTAGGAATGGTAAGAAAGAGCTTAAGGTTAAAAAGAAAAGTTGAGTTAGGCTCAAAGAAAAAACAAAGTTTAATAAATCAGGTGGTGGGTCTAAGGGTGGTTCGGCCCTTAGCATGGGGCATGGCCTACAGACTTCATGGTCCAGCAGGCCAACCCAAACCCTGTCACCTGGGAACCAGAGAAATCAAGTCTGCATGTACAGGTGCTTCCCACAGCTCTGATGAAGTCACATTTCCCGTCATGCAACTGGCCACAGCTAGTCATAGAGAAGGACAAGGGAGAGGAGCACCAGCGGAAGCCATTTTCTCTGTCCTCCACCATAGAGAACTCTTGGCATTCCAGCCACAACAGCATGGAAGTTTCCGACTCTGCTCTCATTAGTTGAACTTTGGGGATTTACTTATATATTTTTGAGAAACTGAGTTCCTGTGAATGGTATGTCTCCTTTTGGTTAATGAGAATGAAACTCTTCTGAATTTATGCAAAAGAAAGTTAGTGCTACTGTTGTCCAAAATCGCAAGATGTGTTAGCAGGAATTCAACCTGGAAGGGAGAAGCACAACAGTTATAACTTATTTGTCTTTATTTTTGCCTCTCAAGTAGAGAATTATTTCAAAGTTTATGTTAGGAATTCAGGTGAAAATATTTCCAACAGTAGCTTCTATCCACCAGCCTCCTCTTGAGAGAAATCAATGCTAGAAGTTTCTTAAATGGTCTTCTAAAGATGTTTTATGGATTTGTTGGCAACTTCTCATATGCATTTCCTTTCAAATGTGATTTAGAATATTTTCCAGTCTAGTTTACAGTCACATTTTCAGGAAATCAGGAGAAAGAAAACAAAATGCCATGTGACCTATCTTCTGAAAAGTATAAAAGATGAATTTACAGGTAATTGAAAAATATTGTTTTAAGCAACCCACAGATGAATGTGATGTCATGATTATGACATTATTTTTCTGTAATACTAAGCATACCTGACTGAAATGAATAGATACTTCACAGAGGAAAAGGTACACATGGTCAATAAATACATCAAAAAATGCTCAGCATCTCTGACCATCAAAGAAATGCAAATTAAAACAACACTGAGACTCTATCTTACTCTGAAAAGAATGAATATCATCCAAAAAATCAAACAATAACAAGTGCTGGCAGGGTGATACATGCCAGTAATCCTATCACTCAAGAGGTTGAGGCAGGAGGATTGCCGTGAGTTGAAGGCCAGCATGTGTTACACAAGTGCATTCAAGACCACCCTAAACTACATAGTGAAACCCTGTCTCAAAAAAAAAGCAAACAAATAAAAAAATGTTACTGAGTGTATTTGTGGTGGGAGTTGTCAACCACCTGTGTTGTTTGTGGGAATGTAAACTGGTACAACCATTATGGAAATCAGTATGGACATTCCTCAAAACCCTAAAACTAGAAACACCATGTGACCATAGTGTTCTCCTTCTAGACATCCTCCTAAAAGAGGTAAAGGTATATTACAGAGATACATGCATATCCATGTTTATAGTAACACAACTCATAATAGCTAAATCTTGGAAGCAGTTGATAGAGTAACACCTCACTTCATGAATACTTCTTTTCATGAACAGCTCGGTTTGTAAATAATGTGTTCAGCAAAATTTTGCTTGTTTGTGAATTCTACGTTAGGTGACATTGAACCTTATGGGGAAATTTGATTCAGTTCACAATCAATTTGTTTTACAACTAGAATCATGGGATGATTCTTAGTTTGTGAACTGAGGTATCAATGTATATCCACCCACAGATGAATAAATAAATAAAATGTGATATTTATATACAATGGGAAATGCAGATAAACCTTTTTTTTTTTTTTTTTGAGACAGGGTCTCTCTATGCAGTTCAGGCTGGCCTTGAGCTCACTTTGTAGCCCAGGCTGGTCTCAAACTTGCAACAATCCTCCTGCCTCAGCCTCCCAAGTGCTGGGATTACAGGTATGTGCCACCACACCCGGCCTCAGATAAATCTTTTGCAAAAGAAAATGGACCCTATTGATGGAGGGAGAGGATAGAGAGTACTATATGCAGCACAAAATGTTTTCATGCATCTTAGGGACTAAGTACACATACTTAATGTATCATTTTTGTACTTAATATAGCTTAATTCTTCTTTCTTTTAAATTTTTACTTGTCTTAGTGTGTATTTGCAGTCCATAATTATTCCATGAATTATGAAGAATTGGTGAGTGTGCATAACACATCTTAATTCTTTTTATTTCTCTTCCCTCCCTACTTTTTATGTTTTTAAAGAAAGCATTTTCAAAAGCTTTCAGATATTTTCCTGGTAACCAAATACACCTTCCAAAACTCTACATGTAATTACTAAATGTACTATAGAATTGCTTTATTCCTAATTTTGAAACCTGACCTTGCCTTTCCAGAAGATAATGGTAGCCAGGCATGGTGGTACCTGCCTATAATCCCAGCACCTGGGAGGCTGAGGCAGGAGGATCATCATGAGATAGAAGCCAATTTTGGTTCCATAGTGAGTTCAAGGTAAGTCCTGTCATCCCTGACTTGAAATTATACTGTAAAACTTCTGTGCTAAAAATAACACGATACTGGCAAAACAAACAAACAAACAAACAAACAAAAAACAGACCTGAAGATCAATGGAACAGATTAAAAGATGCAGGAAAAACTCCAGACACACTTAAGTCCTTTATCTTTGACAAAGATGCTAAACACATTCACTGGAAGAAAGACAACCTCTTTATTAAATGGTGCTGGAAAAACTGGCTCTACACATGCTGAGGATTAAAACTGGACTTATATCTTTCATCATGCACTAAGCTAAAATTGGAATGGTCTTAATATTAAGACAGAAACATTAAATCTGCTGGAAGATAGAGTAGGTAAAACTCTTGAAGACATTGGGGTAGGGAAAGATTTTATGAACAAAACTCCAATTGCACGGGAACTATCACAACAAATCAACACTTGGGACACATCCTATTGAAAAGCTTTTGCAAAGCAAGAGAAACCACCAACAGAGTGAAAAGACAGCCCACAATGTGGGAGAAAATGTTTGCCAACTGTACCTCAGACAAAGGATTATTGAGAACATACAAAGAACTCAAAAAAAAAATCATTCCTCGCAGATTTAAAGACTCAATCAAAAAATGGGCATTTGAAATGAATACACATTTCTCGGATGAAGAAACACAAACAGTAAATAAATATGTGAAAAAAATGCTCATATCCCTGTCTTTCAAGAGATGCAAATGAGAACAACAGTGAGATTCTACCTCACTGTTGGAAAAAATGGCTAGTATTAAGCAGTCAACCAATAACAAGTGTTCAGGAGGCTGTGGGGAAAAAGGAACTCTACAGCTGGTGGGAGTGTGGGCTGGCACAATCACTGTAGAAATCAGTGTGGAGATTCCTTGAAAAAACTAGGACTAAAGGTCCCATTTGACCTGGCTTTTTCCCTTCTAGGGATCTTCCCAAAAGAATTAAAAACATCATATCACAACCAAACATGTGCATCTATGTTTATAGCAGCATAATTTGTAATAGCTAGATCTTGGAAACAACCTAAATGCTCATCCACTGAGGAATGGATTAAAAAGATGTGGTATTTTTATAAAATGGAGTAGTATGTGGCCATAAAGAAGAATACACTGGAAACTTGTATTGGTAAATGGCTGTAACTTGAGATCATACTCATAAGTGAGGTCAGACACACATGTGTAAACATCATATTGTCTAACTAGTGTGAAAAATAATTAAGATAGTTATACTACTGATTTGTCTGAGTTCATTGAAGAGAAAGATGTGTGCTGGTATTGTTCAGACAGTTGAATACAGATGTCTTGTGCTCTGGGTGAATGATTTGGGGATGACAATTGTTGCCCCCTGATTGAAGTGTTTTGGAATTTTGTTTTTTCTTTTCTTTTTTTTCTCTTTGAGATAAAATGGATTTGAAAAAAAAAATCAGTCCTGTCTCACAAAACAAAAACAATCCCAATATTCTGACCTCTGTCTGTCTCTCTCTCTGCAGTGCTGAAATTGAAATTGAGCCCAGAGCTGCACACAGACCAAGTGAACACTGTGTCTCTGAGCACCCTCTCCAACCTTTAGTCTTCTTTTTTTTTTCCCCAGCAGACCTGACTAACAGAAAAAGAAGCTATCAGAGTAATGCTCACTGAGGTGTAGCCATTCATAGAATTCTTATGTGTTGCTAAATTTCAGAAAGACAAAGCTCTTTTGGTGTGTCCCCTTTAGCCACCTTTATTTATTTAGCTATTTATCTACTTATTTAGACAGGGTCTTGCTAAATGTTGCAGACTGGGCTTGAACTCACTGTGGAGCCCAAGCCGCCCTTGAATTTGTGGTGATCCTCCTACAACAGGTGTGCTCCTCCAGGCCCGGCTCTTAACTGGCTTTAGTCATGCAGGTATAGAGAGAAAGACCTCGATGTTAGGGTTAAACAAGCCGTGGGCACGCTGGTTTACCCCTTGCTAGCTCTGAGGAAGTCAGTGCAAGGAGCTCTCCTGTCACTGCCATCCAGGAATGGACACAGCACTTTATCTCATCTCTCCTGTAACAATGTCTTCCGAGATGTCCTGTCTGACAAAGTACGTCGAGTTTTCTCCCCTCAGCCAGTTTTCTGCTTGAACCTCTCTTCCTCCTCCTGCCAGGGTCACAGGAGGAAGTTGCCGTCTGCTCCAGACCTGCTGCTCTTTACCTTTTCAAATTCCCCAGCTCAGAGTCTCTGCTCTCATGGACTTGTTTCCTTTGGGTGCTGGGGATCGAACCAGGACCCTGATCAAACTAAGCCTGTGCTCCATTATCTTACGCAAGGCCCTTTTGTCCACCTTAGGCTTCACTTCCAGACTCTCTGCTTCCCTTCCCTATCCTCTCCAGTCCCTTTTCCCTGCTCCACACTTCTACACTCCTGGAGGAAGAGCTGAGAGCTCCTGCTCTTCTTTTTCTTGGTGGTGGCTGTTTTGAGACAGGGACTCCTCTCGGTGCCCTACCCTGACCTCAGACTCCCCAGTCCTCCTGAGCTCTGAGATTATGGGTGGTTTTTTTTTTTTTTTTTTTCTGTACCTGTGTGCAGGTGGCCACCCATATCTACAGGTTCCACATCCTGGGCTCAACCGACAGTGAACAAAAGATACTTAGGGAAAAATATTGCATCTGCACTGAACATGGACTGGCTTTTTCTTTGACACTGGCAGAACAAGTTGTTTAGCAACTGCATAGGCAGTATTTACATAGTTTCTAGAGTAGACAGCATTCAGAAAGGTTTGTGGAGGACACATGCGGTTATGCCACTTTGGAGGAAGAGAGGCCAGAACCTCTCTGTCTTTGGTTTCTGTGAGTGTGTGTGTGTGTGTGTGTGTGCGTGCATTCTGTACCAACTCCCCTCTGCCCCAGTCCAGAGGCCCAATCACATTTAACTTCACGTTAAAAGTATCATTTGTCTTTCACCGAGCACATTCCCTCAAGGCAGCAATCATATTGTTAATATTCCTTGGTGTCCAACCAAGACGGCAATATCTGTAATTTCTGTTCCTTACAGAATTCTACAAAGGCAGTCTGTGGGTCCAATTATCCCTTCCCTGATAATTCTGATAATGCGCCTGAGGAATTGGGGCTTTCTTATCCAAAAGCCACATGAATCTATGGTTTCCTCAGCTGCTTCCGGCCGAGCTATTATTTTCCCCTAGCAAGTGCTCCGCTGCATGCAATTATGTTTCGGGAGCGCCCCCTATCGGAAGATTGGCGTCTAGGTCCTGCACTACCCTTCCTTTAACATTGAGGGACTGCAGCATTTCTCTGCTGCCGTTTCTACCGCAAAGACAGGTGCTTACACCAACGATGCAATCCCAGGGTAAATCAGTAATATTTTTTTCTCTTCTTTACCTCACTATGACTGATAATGACTTTTAAAATAATAACAAAAAACTTCGAATAGGGTGTTATTCGAAGTTTTTTGTTATTATTTTAAAATAAAATAATTTTAAAATTATTCTTATCCTTAAGATTCTTATCCTTATTTGGCTTTCTTGGTGATCAGGTAAAGCCACTCGGTCGCACTCCCCTAGGACTGTGTAGTCAGTTAATCTGTGAGTCCAAGGATGCTGGATTCATAACTCACCAGCGTTGTGAACGAGCCCTTAGAGAACGTGCTGTGCAGAGGTCCCTGCGCCCACACTGGGCATTGAACTCGGGGCCTCCGAACGCTAAGCCGATGCTGTGCCTCTGGGCAGCACCCCCGGCCCTTTTCATTTATTTAATTTTTTTTTTTCAAATTCTTGATAGGGTCTTTTTTTTTAAGTGGAGAAATTTTAGGTTCTTTATTTTCTCTCATTTTTCCAATTTGTGATTTTGTTTATGTACACACACACACACACACACACACACACAAAAAAGCCATGAAAAGCAGCTTGCTTATGTGAAGCCCCTGGAGCCTCCAGCATCTAATAAAAATGTATCTGAGCTGAGCTTCCCCACACAGCAAGGCGAGCCAGCATCATTTAAATCCCTTAACAAGGAGCTGGGAAACGCAGCCTCAGTAGAAACGGTTCCACCCCAGCGAGGCAGGAGGCCCTGTTCCTGTGTGGGGCGCCCGGTGACTGGCGTGGCCTCCGTGGGCAGGGGCTGGGCAGACCCCAGCTGTGGACTTTGTTCAGGGACCATCTTCCAGGAATTGCAAAGAGTTTTAAATATTTTCAGCATCCTGCATGTGGAACTCGAGCTTCTGATTATAATGAGACAAGTTCACTTTGCTATCTAAATTATATGGTATGGATGAATTTAAAGTACTGTTGTGGTCTGAATCTCTTGATTTAGTCAACTTTCCACAAGCAGCAGTTATTGTTTGATAGCAATTAATACAAAATCAGGCATAGTGGCTTGGCCCTGTAGTGCTAGCTACTTACAGGGCTCATGGAGGAGGACACTCCAGGAATTCCAACCAGAGCAACATGAGGAGACAGTTTTCCAGAACAGAGCATCAACAGCAAAAATACTGACTCAGACTTGGCTTTAGGCTACATTATTTTTTTTAATTTGGTACCAGGATTTGAACTCAGGATCCTGTGTTTGCCAGCCAGGCACTTACGCCACTGAGCTGTATCCCTAGCCTGGCTTCAGGTTACTTTTTATATGTGGATTTTTTTTTTCTAATTCTGGGGATTGAACCCAGGAACTGCATATTGGGTTACATTCTCAGTCCTTTTTAATTTTTTTTTTTATTTTGCTTACTGGTGAAAAATTGCATTTCCTTTTGTTTTTTAAATTTTATTGGTACATTTTAGATATGCATGATGATAACATTCGTCACAGGGAGCTGTACCCATACATATTCTTGCTTCTTTTTTCCCATTCCTCTCCCTTCAACCCGTCTTCTCTTTCTTCTTTACAAAGCTTTGTATCTATTTTATCCTTTTATTCTTTTTTTTCCTTGTCCCTTCTTCCTTTTCTGGAGACAGTATCTTACTAAGGTGTTGTGTTGGTCAGTTTTCCCACTGCTGGACAAAATATCTGACTCCTGCAATTTAAAGGAGGAGCTCTTTGACTTTACTCATGGTTTCTGAGCACCCAGTCCATGATCAGCAGGCTCCTGGCTCAGGGAGACATCATGGCGAGAGGACTAGGGGCAAAGCTGTTCACTTTGTGGTGGCCGGAAAGCAGAATGAGGATCGTGCCAGAGAGGAGGGAGCCTCCCCCTAAGGTGGCACCTCCAGATCCATCCAGGACAGGGCTTCACAAATCCCGCAGAGAACCCCAAGTCTGTACGGTTGACAGTGATGTTTCACCTTCACGGCTGTCCAGGACGACCTTGAGCCTTCCATCTTCTGGTCTCAGGTTCCCACATAACTGGGGTTATAGGCCGATGCGGTAGCTCTGAGTGTGTTCTATGTCAGGCGTGACTGTACCATGTCTATACTCCTTGGCAATATTGTTGAATGTACCAAAACTAAAACTTTGCTGTTAATGGAATGACTTGAGGTTTTAAGTGTAGTTTCATGGCTTCATAAATTACTTGAGATTACATATCAGGATGCAGTGTCTTTTAAATGAAAATGAAAATTTCTCCTCTTCCTCCTCTGAGACAGGGTCTTACTAGATAGCCCATGTCTACTTTATCTTGCTATATAGCTCAAGCTAGCCTTGAACTCACCATCCTCCTGCCTCAGCCTCCTGAGTGCTGAGGTTACAGTTGAAATCATCTCTGGCTTCTTTCAGTGAAAACATTTTCATCATAGCTGAGCATAAAAAGTGTTCAATGAGCTGAGTATGGTGGCACACACCTGTTACCCCAGCACTCAGGAGGCTGAGGTAAGAGGATTACTGTGAATTAGAGGCCAACCTGAGCTACGAAGTGAGTTCAAGGTCAGCCTGCACTACATAGTGAAATCCTGTCTCAAAAAGACAAAAACAAACAAACAAAAGCAAAAAAAGTTCAATAATGAAAACTGCATTATGTCTGAAAATACAATACATCATGGATAATTGCAGCAAACCCTCCTGTAGTTCTTCACATTAACTCGTTTGACGCAGCAACCCAGTGAAATAGATACTATCATCACCTCCACTTTACTGATGAGGAACTGATGCTCAGATCAGCTAAGTCAACTAATCCAGGACACCAGCTAGAAATGGCAGACGCACCATTCAGACCCCAAGCAAGGGGACTCAGTTATTTTCCTTAAACACTACACTAACATAAGGAGAGGATATACTATAAAGCAACACCCAGGCAAGTTACTGACATTAATATGCCTCTGTAACTGAATGTATACTGCACAAAGGTAAGGGGTTTTTTTTTTGTTTTGCTTTGTTTTATTTTGTCTTTTTGATACAGGGGCTCACTATGCAGTTCAGGCTGGCCTTGAACTCACTTTGTAACCCAATCTAGCCTTGAACTTGCAATGATTCTCCTGCCTCAGGTTTCCAAGTGCTGGGATTACAGGTGTGCACTACACACCCTGGCACAAAGGTAATATTGAAATCAGTACCTCCGGGGCTGGGGATTTAGCTCAGCAACATAAGCACCTGCCTTGCAAGTGCGTAGTCGTGAGTTTGATCTCCAGTACCGAAAAAAAAAAAAAAAAACCAAACTCAGCACCTCTCCATCTTTTGAGCAGATACTTTAAGTATTTATCATTTTGGGGAACTGATTTAATTAATTCTCTTTTGGGAATGACGCTGTCTGTGAAACATCTGCCAACGAGCACTCTTGGATGACGCTTTTAGGTGTAAGTTTCTAGTACTTACACTTAGCTAGAGATCAAGTTGAATAGTTACATGACTCCTACCTCTTCTTAACACAAATTAGCACAGAACTTGGCATGTCTCACTTTAGCACTCTAATTCAGGGCATGCAAAATCTTATTCACAGTTTTTTTGTTTGTTTGTTTGTTTGTTTTTCTGAGATGGCCTTGCTAAGTAGTTCAGGGTGGCCTCAAACTGCTGGAGACCTTCTAACCGCAGCCTCCTGAGTGCCGTCATGCCCAGCCCACTTACTTTCCTGCTTCTCAGAGGAGTAAGTCAGCGCATTACATTCTAAGGAATGAAAGAAAAGTAGGTGATTCACTTTTCCTTTAAAATTTACAACTTCAGGGCCCAGGATTTAGCTCAGCAGCATAAGCACCTGCATGGCAAGCACAAGGTTGTGAGTTTGATCCCCAGAACCCAAATAAATCAATAAATATGAAATAAAATTTATAACTTAATTTTCTTCCAATTTTTTATTTTAATCTTGTATCTATATAGTTTTTAAAAGTTGTTAGCAGTTCTTTTTGCAGTTCCTAATGATTGCATTTATCATGGGGAGTTGGCACAGCTTCTGCATCCATATATAGTGTAAATGTGTGCACATAGTATTTTAATGTGGTACACGTAGGTTAAAGAAACAACCGATTTCTAAAATCTTCCTAAGATCACAGAACACCCTGGCCCTTTTATTTAGTTTAGTTTTTCTTTCCACAGAGGCCAGAATTTTCAATACTTGAAATTGACTTGTTTTGCCTCGATATTGCTAATGAACATATTTGTTCTATCTTTTTTTTTTGACACAGCATCGCTCCATGTAGTCCAACCTGGTTTTGAACTCCCTAAGTAACCTAAATTGCCTTGAACTCATGGCAATCCTCCTGTCTCAGCCCCCCTGGGGTTAGGATTACAGGTGTGCACCACCACACCTGGCCTGTGTTGCTACTTCTTGATTTTTCACATTGAACCTTTTCAACTTTCTACCATGAAAGACAAGATTTAGTCCCCCAAACCCATTGCCACAGTGTGGCAATCTCCAATGTTTTAAAATCACTGTATATTAATTCAGTCAACATTTAATATTTGCATTATTATGATTATGAAGATGCCACTCACAGTACAATCATGTAGAAAATTAAAATTACTTTCTATTTCTCACAGAACTTTCTGCCTTGTGTGAAGTTAATTTCTCTTGGTAAGTGATACTTGTATGCCCACGGGGAGTCACTGTGGTTACACTGTGGTTACAATGTGGTCACCTCAGGCTGCGTGTGAGCCTCGGGGCACTTGGTCAGTTTCTGCTTTCTCCGTTTTCCTCCTCCTTCCCTTTCTTTTCTTTAAGTGCTTGGAGCTGAACTCACAGCCTTCACACTGAGCTCTGCTTTTATTTCTTATTTTGAGGCAGGATCTCATTAAGGGCAAAGTTGCCCAGACTGGGCAGAACTTGCAAACCTCCTGCTTCAGCCTCCTAGAGTTCTGGGACCACAGGTGTGCACCACCAGTGTGTCTTAACAGCTGTTGACCTTGGGACAGCTAGTGAATGTGCTTTTCTTTCATTTTTTAAAAATCTCTGAAATAGGTGAATTAAATCTACTCGCTGGTTAAGATTTATATGTGAAGTACTTGGAAGGTGTTTGCCCACAGATCAAGCACTCTAGATGTGGCATATTATTGATCACGGTTTAACCCCCAGTCCTCTGCCATCTTACCCAAGTCTTCTCTGGATAGCAGCCTGTGGGGTTCGTCCCTGTGGAACTGGCTCCTAAGGCTTCAAGGCTCCCCACACTGGAGCACTGGACCTCTCTCACTGTGTCAGTTAAGGCATCTTATCCTCCTCTTCTCTTTCTCCTGGTTGTTTGTTTGTGGGTTCTGGGGGGTAAAACCTTTCACCCACGGTAAACACCTGTGCTTCCACGGAGCTGCATCTCAGAGGATCATATTTTCCCTGACCTGTCTATTGAATCTACTTGCAGTTTATAACATTGTTATTTTTTGAGGGTAATTAACACATGTATTGGTTTTTTGGGGGATGTCTTCCTCACTTTTCTCTTTGCTGAGAGGAAATACCAAACACACAAAGTTAAAGGATCGAGGTTTACAAAGGTTTCAGTTCACAGTCAGCTGGCTCCAAGGCAGGGTGACGTAACAGAAAGGCATCACAGAGAAGAAATGGTCCACAGCAAGAAA
>PVLA01002312.1:5242-278313 GCA_004027455.1 Hydrochoerus hydrochaeris | reverse complement strand
ACCTATTGCCCTGAACCTGGGGTGCCTTCTGCTTGGAGTTGAGGTCAATTAACACCTATTGTTTGGGATTGTCCCTGCCTGGCCCTGGGCCTGGGGCGTTTCCTGCTTGGGGCTGGGGGTTGTTGCCAGGGTTGGCAAATATATATTCCAGCTTCTAAAAAATAAAGGCGGATTCAGATTCACTCACAGACTGGTGTGCGGTGTTTTCTGTCTCTCAATCGCCGACTCCCTGACCACCTTTGGGAAACCCTAGCCCTGCCGCAGCTGGACTCCGGCAGGAGTACCCCAATGTAATACTGTTGCAGTATGTTGACGACCTCCTGATAGCCACTGATTCTCATGAGAACTGTATAAGTGCCACTGAGGCCCTTTTGTAGGCTCTAAGTAAGCTAGGATATAAAGTTTCTGCTAAAAAGGCCCAGCTCTGTCAGCAGTGTGTAACCTAACTGGGGTACCAAATTCATGAAGGAAAAGGGACTCTGTCCTCTCAAAGACTACAGGCTATCTTACAGATACCTGTTCCCAAGATGAAAAAATAGATGTGAGAATTTTTGGGAGCTGTAGGGTATTGCAGGCTTTAGATCATTAATTTTACAGAGGTGGCACAACCTCTCTATGATGCTTTAAAGGGGATTACACAAGACCCCCTAAAATGGACTGAGACTCAAGATCAGGCCTTCAATCAGCTAAAGCGGGCCCTCACTGAAGCACCTGCACTGGTTTTGCCTGACTTACACAAGCCCTTCTCTCTCTATGTTGACAAAAAAAGGAACATAGCTAAAGGAGTATTAACTCAAAGCTTGGGACCGTGGCAATGTTCAGTGGCCTATCTATCCAAGAGACTTGATAATGTGGCCGCTGGGTGGCCTCCCTGTCTGTTAATAGTAGCTGCAGTGGCCTTATTGGTAAAGGAGGCTCAAAAGTTAACTTTTGGACAGAAGCTTATTGTTGTTCCCTCACACTCCCTGGAAACTCTAATCAAGGCCCCGCCAAGCCGATGGCTGTCCAGGGCCAGGATTATGCATTATCAGGCCCTACCTCTAGACCCTGCCTCCATTGGTTACAAGACAACTGCAGCGTTGAATCCTGCTACGTTGCTGCCTGATGGTGATCCTTCTGTGCCTCTCCATGACTGTTCTGAGTGAGGTAATTGTTCACCTCCAAAGTCTCCGACAAGATTTGACTGATGAGCCCTTGCCTGAGGCCCCCTCGTACTTCTCTGATGGGAGTAGCTATATCCATCAAGGTAAGAGAGTGGCGGGTCCAGTGGTTACTACTAAATCCCAAGTTTTGTGGGAGCAAGCCCTGGAGCCAGGTACATCTGCTCAAAAGGCTGAGCTATTGCTCTCACCGAGGCTCTCAAACTGGCAGAAGGGAAGCAGAGTATCTATACTGACAGCAGATATGCATTTGCAACGGCCCATGTCCATGGGACCATTTATCAAGAATGAGGTCTGTTGACCTCTGGGGGACAAAAGATCAAAAATGCCCCCCAGATACTTGATCTGCTGGCCACCATCTAGATGCCAGAAAAGGTTGTAACCATACATTGTAGGGCCCATGATCCTGTTATAAGGGGAAACAACTTGGCAGATGCCACAGCTCGAAAGGCAGCTACAAAATCAGTGGGGACCGAGACAGCCCCGACATTATTGTTGATTCCTTCTACTTTGTCGGAACCTGTGTATACTCAAAAGGACCTCCATCCAGCAACCCAGCTCCAAGCCAAGCCTAATATCCCTGGAGGCTGGTATCAGCTGCCCCACAAGCGAGTCCTACAGCCAGAGGCACTTGGGAGGGAATTCATTCAGCAGACTCATAGGTCAGCTCATTTGGGAGGATCAAAACTGGCTGATCTCTTTCAGAATGATATTTTATTCCTCAATTGTCCAAGCTTGCCCAGTCTGCAAGCCTCAGATGCCCACAATGTCAACTTGTAAATCCAAAGCAACAACAGCAGATTAAGACAAAGTGTTTTCAAGGAACCATGCCAGGAGAACATTGGGAAACAGACTTTACTGAAATGGGAAAACCGGGGCTACAAGGACATAAATATTTGTTGGTAATGGTAGACATTTTCACAGGCTGGGTAGAAGAATACCCTACCAAGTCAGAGTCAGCTCTCATAGTAGTAAAAAAAACTTATATGAGATTATACCCCAATTCGACTTGCCTTTATCTATGAGGTCTGATAATGGCCCAGCTTTCATAGCCCAAGTGACCCAAAAATTAACTCAGGCTTTACAGATTGATTGGAAACTTCATTGCACGTACCGGCCTCAAAGCTCAAGACAAGTAGAAAGGATAAATAGGACTTTAAAAATGGTGATAACTAAAATGGCCTTAGAA
The DNA here is from genome assembly GCA_004027455.1 of Hydrochoerus hydrochaeris. Taxonomy (NCBI): domain Eukaryota; kingdom Metazoa; phylum Chordata; class Mammalia; order Rodentia; family Hydrochaeridae; genus Hydrochoerus; species Hydrochoerus hydrochaeris. Next base: position 275,964 of record PVLA01002312.1, on the reverse strand, counting down.
ACTGGCGAAAACTGGGTGAGTCTCCTTCCTTTTGCCCTCTTGCGTGCATGTTGTACTCCCTATGTTGCTGGAATTTCCCCTTTTGAGACACTATATGGGAGACCTGCACCCCTCATCCCTAAGATATCTGAGAAAAAGCTTGCTGATCTTGCTAACCAGGACCTTATTAAGTCCCTCCAGGCAATTCAGCCCATCCTGACTTCAACTCACTGCTTATTCATCAATAGCATCCAGCACCTGAGGCCTCTTCAAGGGACATCGATTGCAGTCTGGCTTCCAAAGATCTGGGGTTGTTTTTCCTTTCTTTTTAAATTTTATTTTATTTTTAATGGCAGCTAAAGATATTCAGATTACAGTTAAATTGTGGCCTTTTAAAAAGATATGTTCTTGGATTATTTAGAACATGCAAGTCTTATATTTTTAATCAGATGAAATATGTATGAAATTAATGAGTTTTTCTGATTATAGATTCATCATGACTTTTCAGTACAATCAATTGTGATATTTACAGTATATACTAAAATTCAGAATTTTCCAAATACTGAAATTCTACCAGCATTCTTTGTTAAGCTGTGCATGCAAAATTTAAAATTTTATATTGTCACCTAAAATTTGCATGAAATATGTTTGAAGTATTTCAAATTTACAGTGAAGTGTAGCATTTTAAGATACTAAAAACGCATGAAATGATTCAGTATTTTAGACTACTCAAAGAAAATCACTTCAAGAATTTTATTAAAAGTTTTAGTGTTGTCTGAAAAGTGAGAGGAAGGAAATTGACTGGTAATAAGTTAAAAAAAAAAAAAAAGAGGGACAGAGAAAGTGGTTTTGTCTTCAAGTAAAATGTCTGGCTGTGCCAGGATGTGAAAGAAGATAGAAAAGCTCAACTTAAAGATGTGTAGTAAGTTGTAAAAAGATTGAAGAGATGTAAATTTTATTTGCCTTGGTTTATAGTACCTGCCAGTAACAGGTTTGAAAAGAAACAAATCTGTTCAGAATTTGACAGTATTAGGTAAGTTTTGGCGATTTATTCATAAGACTGGTGAACCTTTACTGCAAAATGTTTCCATTAAAATGAGATTATACTCTCAGTATTGTTCATACTCTCCTGAGAAGGAATTCTTCTGTTATGCTTGGAAATGTGTTACTTGGAATTGAGATGGCTGGATCAATAGGATTAAGTATATCTAGTTTCATAGTAGGAGACTAAAACTATAGACACCTCACTACACTCATTAACCAAGACCTAGCTAGCCTTGGCAACTCTGTATCTAAATTAAAAGATTCTCTAAGCTCCTTAGCTGAAATGGTTTCACAAAACCGTGGAGGCTTGAACCTTCTTTTTGTAAAAGAGGGAGGTCTCTGTTTGGCCTTAGGAGAAACCTGTTGCTTGTATACAAACCACTCTGGGATTATTAGACAAAATATGGCTGCCCTTAAGAAATGCCTACAGGAAAGGGAACAAGCTCAATTGACAGAATAAAATTGGTTTAAATGTTGGTCCTCATTCTCCCCTTGGTTGTCCACCTTCATATCAGCAGCCATAGGACCCCTAATAGTGCTTTTAGTTGGTGTAACTATTGGTCCCTGTATCATAAATAAACTGGTATCTTATGTAAAAGGCCTAATACAGGCTGTCAAGCTGATGATCTTAGCTACCCAGGGTTACGAGCTAGTACCTGTAGATTCAACTATGAGCCAATGATTTGGCTCACTGACAAAAATCAGTGGGGAATGTTGTAATCTAACTCTTAGCGCCACCATTCTGTTCTGTATGCGCCATGCCCTTTGACCCTAAAAAACCCCCCAAAAACCAGGATGTCCTGTTTCCTCAGGAATGCACAGGTGTGGCGCCCCCCACATCTTTGTGGTTTTCCCTTTATAAACCACCCCCAAATCTTAGCCTAGCTGCACAGCTGTGTAAATTCCACCCTCACTCTGTGTTGTTGGATACCAGCCTAAATAAAAAAGTGCTCTCTTCTTTTCCCTCCAAGACGTCTTGGCTTTTTTATTCTTTTTGCCTTTTTACAATTTTATTTTGGGGTGCAGCCTTTTGGGGTATAACAGAGGTATGGGACCTTCATCTTACAGCATGTGCCTGGGGTGTGAGGCAGCGGAGCTGCTGCTTGCAAAGCTGTGGTTTGCTCCTCTGTACTCTAAGGAGCGTGTACTTGCAGTGGCTCCAAATTGTAGTCTGATCTCAGGTCTGCTTGCCTCTAACTAGGTCCCCCTTTATTCATCTGTCTTCTCTATGTGTCCTAGCAAGTCACAGTCCTATTCCAGGTGGGGCTGAATTTAAGAAGCCCTTAAGATATGGCTCCTGGCCACTCTGTTTATAAATGCAGTTCTTCAGCTCTGTCCTCAGCAGTCACTAGGATATGAATTAGCCATTATTTCCTTTTCAAATATGGCATAACATTATGCTGGAGTCATAATATGGAAAGGATGCTACAGATGGAAATTTTGTAAATCAAATAATTTTGATTGCTCTGGGAGCTGATAATTTACAGAATCTTATGGTGAATACTTTTGTAGATTTGAGTAATTGGCCATCTATCTGTTTTAAAAATTCAAATTTTAATATAATATCTTGTCCAAGGGGAAAAATCCACACATATTAAAAATAAAAAAAGAGATGCAAACAAAAGAGCCCAGCTTCCAGATCCCCTTCCATCTGTATTAAGTAGTGGTATGTAATCATGATTATCTAGCTCACAAGCAATTACACTAAGTATTAATAAGGGACTCTAGTCACAGAACTGTGCCCAAGGGAAGTTTCTGCCTGAAAGTCAGGGTTAATGGCCCAGCAATTGTTTTAATGGATTTTCAATGAAGTGTGAAGAGGACAGGCCAAGAGGATAAGGCCCAGTTAGTGACCTGTCATTAGTACCCTGACCTTGTTTCTGTTTTTATTTTTTCACAATTCTTGTAAAATTGACTTCCTGAGTGTTTACTGATTAATTTATGTTTAACATAATTCATAAAAACTGTGTTGACTCAGAGTAAAAGTGCCCTATCTCAATTGCTATTTTTCAGGAAAGGTGTTAACATATCTTTTCTAGCAAAGATGTCCCACTGGTAAACTGGAAGTGCATGAATTCCTGGGACCCAGTTCTGCTTTTATCTCTGCCTCCCAGGATTTCTGGCCCTGTGCATCTCCTGGTGCCTGAAGAACTTATTCCTGGATATCCAGCCCCCAGAGGCTTGTTTTCTGCTGGTTCCTTGTCTTCTGGAGCAACCAGTCTCCACTGTGGGAGACGTGCATAGCAGGTAGTGACAAGCTCAGCCTCCAGAATCACACTGCTTGATTTGAAGGATACTTTTACTGGCTGTGAGTCTTTTGGCAAAACACTTGGTCTTTCTGTTTCTGGGAACCCTCACCTGTAAGTTGGTGCTCAGTGTCTATGGCTGGGCAGTGTGTGTGGTGTCTTTCTAGACTCTCTCTCTTTTTCCTTTTAGACTCTGTCTCTTGCCTTCATTTGGAATCCATGATTTTACACTCAAAGAGTATTTCTTCTAGGGACTCAAATTTTGTCCTGATCTTTATTTCACTAGTAAAGTCCCCTTTCCCAGAAAGGCTACATAAACTTGTTATTCTTATTTTAAAACTTTGTTTTCTAACCAAGGAATTGGTTGACTATAGACTGCAAGTCAAATCAGACCACTGCCTATTTTTGTGAATGAAGTTTTATTGGAATAAACCAGTGCTCTTTCACTTGCACATTGTATGTAGCTGCTTTTGTACTATAGTAGCAGAGCTGTGTAGTAATGACAGAGAAAGTATGTATCACAAACCTAAAGTATTTACCACATTGCCCTTTACAGAAAAAATTTACTATTCTCTGCCTATTGAGTTTTTTGTCTCCTCAGTGTCTCAGAATGTGAACTTGATATAGGGGAATGAAACTCCAGACTTACTATGTCCGCGAGTTTGTGTTCTCTAAAATCAAAGAATGAATTTTAGGAACAACGGAGGTTAAGAATAGAATATAGTTATTGAGAGAAAGAAAGCTTCTGTCTAAAGAGAGACAGAAGGGGTCCTAAGCAGGTTGTCCAGGACTCTGTCTTTTCCAGGGAATTTTACAGAGCAAAATCATGGGGCGAGATGTGTTCAAGGGGGGAGAAGACTGGGAACTCACAAGGCAGATGGGCATAAGGTGGGACATAACTATAGTTAGCCAATAAGATCAATAGTTCAGGTAAAACTGATTACATTGGGGACAAATGGGAAAGCAAATCACATAGGAAATGGCCATTTTTAGAGCTGCGACTCTTCCCTAGGGGGGTGGGATGGTGACTCCAGGCTTCCTCAGGGTGATAGGGAACTAAATAGAATATCAGTCCTTGGGATGTGGATGCATTTGTTTGATCCTTTGTCTTGAGGTCTGGCCCACAGCAGGAGGTGTCTGTCTCCCCCACAGTTGTAAAGTATCTGCGCTGGCTCCATTGAGGACTTAGCCCTGTCTCATTGCCTGTAATATTTCTAACTAACTCAGCTGCCTGCAACAAACTTACTTAGAAAAAGTGTTTACAGAGATAATTAAGACTAAGGTCATAGGTCTAAATATTAAAACAGGAAAAGTCTGTTACAAGATAGGTGAAACCCTCAGAGTCTGGGGTCTAGGCAAGGACTTTTGAACAGAATCACAGTTGGACAAGAAATAACAATGAACAAATAGAATTGTATCAAATCAAAAAGCTTCTGTACAGCAAAGGAAACTGTTAACAGAGTGAAAAGACAGCATACAGAATGGGGAAAAAATTTCCAACTATATCTTGGATAGGGAACTAATATCTAGAATGTATAAAGATCTCAAAAAGGTGATTCTGTCCAGAATAGAAGACCCAGTCAAAAAATGAGTAGGTCAAATGAATAGACACTTTTCAGAAGAAGTACAAATGGTTAATAAATAAATGAAAAAAAGCTCAACGTCTCTGGCCATTAGAGGAATGCAAGTTAAAACTCTTACAGCAAGCAGAAACACCAAAATGACACCCAGGCTTTGGAGACAGATTTATTTTACGTTGACAGGCACTAATCAGGAAAATTCCCAAAATATCAGGCCCTGATCTTTGGCCATTTGGGGCTTATATGGGATAAACAAGCAGGAAGTACAGAAACAAGAGTATTTGGCAGTTATGGATTGGTTCTTCTATGTATCAGAGTGTCACAGTCACCATCCATTTCTAGGAGACAAAAGTAACAGGAACTGTTACCTGGGTAACTAACAGATTGACCAGAGCAGGGAGGTGATTTTCTGTTACAAAACAACACTGAAACTCCATTTTACTGCAGAAAGAATAGCCATTGTCAAGAAATCAAACAATAAAAAATGCTAGTGGGATTGTGGGGAAAAAGGAACCTCCTACATTTTGGGGATGTAAAGTAGTACAACCACTTTGCAAATCAGTATGACAATTCATTGAAGAACTAAAAATAGAAATCCTGCTTGACTCAGATGTTCCCAAAAGAGTTAAAAACATCATATTACAGTAATACATGTGTATCCAGGTTTATAGCAACACAACTCATAATAGCTAAATCTCGGAGGCAGCTAACATCTTTCAAAAAATGAGTAGATAAATAAAATGTAGTATTTATACATAACGCAGTATACCCTGCATTTTGTATAGATACTACATAAAGGAGTGATAAAGGAAGAGGAACTTGAGTCATTTATAGGAAAATGAAGGCACCTTGAATCCATAATGTTAAGTGAAATAAATTAGACACAAGCTTAAATATGGCATAGTTTCTCATATTTTTTTACATAGTTTCTCTTATATGAGAAACCTAAAGTACAAGTAAATTAAAGAACAAATAAAAGAAATAATAAAAATAGGGGGACAGTAAAAGGATTTTACCTAGAATAAGTTACATGATATTACGGGATGGGAGGTGGGATCAAGGATGTTTACCTTGAGGTCACTTCCTCCTTCCCCTATGACAACTTCCTTTTTCCTTACCCAGTGGCTCACAAAAGGTCCCAATCAACCCCTTGTGTGTCATCGATGCCCACCCTAAGTGCCACCCGGTCAGAGGTTATATATATATCCCATACCCCACTTTCCGGTCAGAGGCAGCTAGACTGTCTATGGTTCATCTCCTGTCCACATCTTTGGAATAAAGCCTACTTTTTACTTGTATTTTCTCTCTTATTGCGCCGAAAAACCTAACAGAGAGAAAGGTTGCAGCAGGGAGGGAGGAGAGTGGGAAGGTGAAGAGAGAGGAAAGAATAGAAAAGATGTGTCATGTATATGGACCAGCATCTCACAGTGAGTGTCATCATTATGTGCATCATTAGTACAAACCTATACAATGAAGATAAAGTCCTTAGGATGGTCTTTAATCCAGACTGGTGTCCTCATAAAGGGGACATTTGGCACAGACAAACAGAAGGAGGATGATGTGGAGACACGGGAAGAATGTCCTGTAAACATGGGGAATGAAGCAATGTGGCCGTAAGCCCAGGGTTGCCTGAGGCTGGCAGAAAGGTCAAATAGTTCCTTCCTCATCACCTTCAGAAGACAACTTGACTTCAGCTTCTGGCCTCCAGAACTTTAAGACAATAAATTTCTGTTGTTTTAAGTCACCCAATCTGTGGTGCTTTGGTTTGGCAGCCCCAGGAAACAAGCACACTGCCTCACCAATTTTTTTTTTTTTTTTGTCTTTTTTTGAGACAGGATCTCCTCTGCAGTTCAGGCTGGGCTTGAGCTCACTTTGTAGCCCAGGCTGGTCTGGAACTTACAATGATCGATCCTCCTGGCTCAGCCTTCTGAGTGCTAGGATTACAGGCATGAGCCACCAGGCCCAGCTTGCCTCACCGATTATTTTGCTTTGTGTCTTTATTCTTTGTTTGGTGGTATGCTGCATTGTTTCGAGGTGTCCCACCCTCACACACATCTTTGTGTTTGATTCCCTGAGGGAGGAGGGCCAGTGGCTACAAGTTTTAACTAGGCCTGAACCTAAGAGACTGAAGGGAACTTGAGCAAGACTACCTCACAGGGCAGCAGGGGAGGGCAGCATAATTCCCAGGCCCCCACTTGCTTTCTTCCCGTGATCTCATGTTCCTCCCACAACTAGCCTGCAGGTAGTTGCTAAGGAATTGCGCCAAGAATCCCCTCTGACTGTGAAGAAGATGCATTCTGTTCTCTTGCGCCTCATTTCCTCTCTCAGCCCTGTCTCCACATGGGCTTCTCAGAGCAGAGCTACCTGAAGGACTGAGTGGGAACCAGCCTGCGCAGATGTGGAACACTGAGGGGAGCGTTTCTCCCTAGGACAGGCAGCCCTCACCTCCACTGAGGAGTTCTTGGCTGAATGGGTTGTTAAAGAGGTGGGTCACCAGGGGTGTGATCTGGAAGGGTGTATTCTTGCCCTGGGCGCCTCCTTTCTCACTCTGCTTCTTGGCTGGCACTACCATGCCATCTTGTTCTGCCTGGGAGCTGGCCAGCTATGGACTGAAACGGAGCTGAAATAAATCTTTCTGCCTTTAAGTTATGATTGTCAGGTGCAGTGTTCCATTGATGGAAAAGCTGACTAAGACACTAGCTCTAGTCGGGGAGAATGGCGAATAAAGAGAAAAGTCAGAATGTATCCTGGGAATGAGAAATGGGAGGCAAAATAATAAATAAAAAACCCCTGCAAGATTGGCTTGTTGTCTTGGTTACTTTTCTCTCATTATTGATACAAAATACCCAACACTCTAAATGAAGACAAGAAAGGTTTATTTAGCTCACTGTTTGTAGATGTTTCAGTCCATAATCAGCTGGCTAAATGGCATGGCACTGGGGCAACACTTCACTTCAAGGCAGCAGCCAGCAAAAGCAGACGGAGCAAAAGAGGGGGAGAGCAAGCCTCTTTTCCTCCTTTATATTGTACACAGGCCACACCCACTCCAGGGCCAGTGTAGCACTCACAAAACCTCCTTACCTCCTCTGGCACAGGTTCAGGATATTTACAAAGTAAGGACCCTGGTTCCTTGCTAAGTCTCTTAGTTAAACTCCTAAACTTCTCAAGTTGACACAGTGCATCAACTATAATACTCGGGGGCACTAGCCTATGCCCTACTTAGCTGCCTGTTGTAGTCTCCTCTCCCACCCATCAAAGACAACGCCACCATCCTGGTCTTGGGCACATTCATTCCCACGGCTTCACACGTCTGGTTCTACATGTATGTGTAGGAGAATCTAAAACTGGGGTGGGGGAAGGACTAATGAAAGGGCTCCAAGGAAGGCCCCACCTCAGGTCACTGGTCTGACACTACAGATGCTGTGACCTTGGTGGTCTGCTGTCCTGACGATGGCTGAAGAGCAAGCAGGCCTGTCCCATGTCTCATTCCTACCTATGGTAGGCTGAATAATAACTCCCAGAGATGTCCTTATCCTGACCCCTGGAACCTGGGAATACTCACAGGGTCAAAGGGACTTTGCAGACGTGGTTAAGAACTTGAGATGCTGGTCTACCCTGAATGATCACAAAGAAGGCCCAGGGAGAGTCAGATGACAGAAGGTGACCAGGAAGTACCTGGAGGGATGCGCTTGGAGATGAAAGAGAGATCACAAGCTAATCAGGTGTTGCTGCCAGACACCGAAAGAGGCAAGGACACGGATTCCCTCCTGCAGCCATGCAAGGAGCCAGCCCTGCTGATGTCACCATGATAGCCTCATGAGACTTATTTTGGACTTCTCCACAGACAAGAGAAGTTTGTGTACAAGAGAATAAGTTTGTGTCGTTTTAAAGCACTACATCAGCCACGGGGAAGGAATGCACAGCTTGTACTGTCTGGCTTCCCACACCCAGGCTGGAGGGGCCGAGGACAGGACGAGGGGAGCAGCAGGGAAGCTGGGTGCCCAGTTCCCCCGCTCCCCCAGGTGTGCTGTGCTGAGGAGCAGCAGTACTGGTGGGGTCTTCCCTGTGCCTGAGTGGGAGTGCTGAAGCCCAGCGTCCTCTTTGGTGACCCTCAGGACAACACTCAGAGCAGAAACACCTTCCTTCAATTGGTGACTGAATGGCTCTTGCAAGCCAGGACCTGCTCTGGTGACCAGGAATGAATGACAAAAGGGCCACATTCCTTGCCCATCAGTTTTTCATGTTCTGGCAAGAAGGACAGACAATGACCAGGGTGCATAACATGGGTGGTAGGAGGGGCCCAGGAAATGGAGTGGTGATGGGACCAGGAAAAGCCTTCTGAGACGCAGAGTCACAGAGATCTCTGAGGAAGAGAACAACGGTCCAGGCAGAGGGAAGATGGCCTAGAGTCTTTGGGGGCAGGTGTGTGTCCAGCACTGGCAAGGACGGGAAGGAGCCTGCATAGCTGGCACACAGTGAGCAGTAGGGGAGTGACAGGAAGCGAGGTGTGCCCAGGGAGATGGCACTGGCATGCGACCTTGCAGGCATTAGCGAGATTGACAGGGCACCACTAGAGGGCTCTGAGCAGGACTGAGCTTGTTTGCACATCAAAAAGGTCTCCTAGGAGACCTGAAGGGCCTGGGTCCTGCTCTGAGGCTGCTAGCTGAAGGGGGAAGCTTCGGTTGTCAGCTAAATTGCAGAGAAGACAAAGAAATCCACCTTTTTGGCTCCATCCTCCTCTTTCTTACCTCATTCCTCCTCATCAGTGGGACCCCCCTCCCCATGCACAGTCTTCTCTCTTCATTTACACAGCACCTCCCATATTGTGTCAATCATTTACATTTTAGTAAAATCTAGGATCTGTGTCTCATTATCTTTTCCAAAATTATGAGTTGAATCAGTCTCCCAGAAAGATACGTTGAAGTCTTAACCCCTGGTACCCTCCCCCCAAAATGTGGTCTTCTATGGAAGGAGGGCCATTGTAGGTGAATTAGTTAAGACGAGGTCTTACTGGAGCAGGGTGGGCACTCAACCCAATGTGACTGGTGTCCTTGTGAAGAAGCTAATGTGAGGGAGGGAGGCAGAGACTGGAGCGAGGCAGCCATAAACCTGGCAAACATGCCAGGGCTGCTGGAAACCCACAGGCAGCAGGAAGAGACCAGGAAGGATTCTCACTAGCGCGCTAGAGCCATCCAGGGAGCAGGGACTGTGACTGCAGCTTTCCAGGCTCCAGAACTCTGGGGGGACGCTCTTCTCTGTTTCAAGTCACCCAGTTTATGGTACTTTGTTAGGGTAATTTTAGAAAACTAATATTCACCATTGGAATTTAAGATTTTTACCCCAACCAAGGAAGTATCTGACATTCTGTTAGGGTACCAATCAGACTCCCTGGAGGCAAAAGTGCTTAGTTTTGGGGTGCTTGGGGTTACATGGGAATTCAGAAAGCCTTTTTTTTTTAAATCAATACCGGGGATTGAACTCACGACTGCATGCTTGCAAAGCAGGCACTTATGCCTGCTAAGCTAAATCCTCAGCCCCCTACACGGGGATTGAGGAGGGTACCTTTATCTCTGTGGCCTAGATGTGCTTCCTTTGAAGAGCCAGGACTGGGAAAGAGCCCATCTGGGGTGCGGTTGGCACAGAGGCACTGAGGTGTGGGTACTGGGGAGGGTGTACACAGGGTCTCTGTCCTTGCTTGTGACAGAGGGTGTGGATGAAAAGGCTTAGAGGAAATTACATGCCAAATTTTGCCTTCTGTTTGTTTGCCTGAAGATTAAACTGTCCACAGCCATTAATTATCAACCCGTTTTTTTGTGCAGGTCTGGGACACAGAGTGATCAAAACAGAGTCCCTGTCAAGCAAACACCATAACCATTGACAGTGATATTATTCATGGCGCTGAAAGGTGGGAACAACGGAAATGTCATCAGTGTATGAATGGACACACAAATGTGGCAGGTCCACACAATGCATGCTCTTCAGCCAGGGAAAGAATGACGCTCTGACTCCTGCTGCAACATGGACACACTTAGAAACATACACTCCAGGCAGGAAGGCAGATATAAAAGGCCACGTAGTGTAGGATTCCTTTTATGTAAAATACCCGGAATAGGCACGGCCATGGAGACAGAAAGAAGGTTGGTGATTTTCAGAGTTTGGAGGAGGGCGGAATGGGGAGTCCCTGTTTAAAGGGAGTGGAGTCTCCTTTGTGCTGATGAAAATGCTCCGGAACTACGAAGCAGTGATGGTTGCACAATGCTGTGACTGTTTTAAATACCACTGACTTGCACACGTTCAGATGGTTAATTTTATATTATTTTATCACAAAACATCGACAAACCAGAGTCCTTGCCTGCCATATTCAGGGGTGAGAAGACAACAAAGAAAAAAAAAAATTAGCCTAAATGTGAAGATAGAGAAGATAGGCCGCGGGGCACAGAAGAGCAGAGAGGCTCCCGTTTGTGGGCAGTCGAGCTTGTCTTTCTGAGCAGGATGCTGAAGGGGAGCCAGTAGATGCCGGGGAAGAGCTTCTGGGGGCCAGGGAAGCAGGCCCTGAGGCAGAAACACGAGGGAAGCTGGGAAATATTATTTGTGATATTTTCCAGATGGGTGCAGTGGCTGGGCTCCCAGAGGCAGTGTAGGAGATGAGGGCCAGAGGTGCAAGGCCGGAGGGGGGCATTAGGCCAGGGACAAGTGGGAGGGAGGTAGGGATCTGCCAGGCCTAGAGGCCCTTGCAACAGGATTCCCTTGTGAAGAAGGAAGGGAAGGAAGCCTGTAAATGCTTGCTTCAGCTGCATCAAAAAACGATTTGAGCTGCACCAACGGCCTCTCTCCTCCCTTGACTACGATGCAGCCCATCCGGCCTCTAAAGGAGCAGGGCTTGTCTGATGCTTTCTGAGTGCAGTGCCTTGGCTGGTTTATCTATTTATTTTTCTTTGCATGGGTGGGTTTGCTGCTCTCTGCCTGGCCTGGGGCTTCCTGACCTCCTGTCTATTTTCTGTTACTATGGCTGAGGACCACAGATTGAGTAATATAAAGATGAAGCTTTATTGGGCTCCTGGCTTTGAAGGCTGATATATTTAAGATTGGACCACTGCATTTGGGGAGGTTGTTTTTGCTGGTGGGAACCCTCTGCAGAGTCCCGGGGTGGCACAGGGCATCATGTGGCCAGTCATAATGTCTAAGCTTTGCTCTCTCCTCCTCCTCTTCTCACAAATCTACCATCCCATTGGATAAGGGCTCCCCCTTTAGGGCCTCAGTTAACTTTTGTTATCTCCCAAAAGTTGCACTAAAAAAAACTATAGTTAGATTATTTCCATACTTGTTTTACCTCACAGTAGGGACCACATTTCTCTCTTTCTTTCTTTCTTTCTTTCTTTCTTTCTTTCTTTCTTTCTTTCTTTCTTTCTCTCTTTCTCTCTTTCTTTCTTTCTCCCTTCCTTCCTACCTTTCTTTCTTCCTTTCTTTTTTTTTTTTTTTACTGGAGATCAAACTCAGGCTTACCAGGGAAGTGCTTAAGCCATTGAGTTAAATCTCCAGCCCAGGACCCCATTTCTTGATTGTACTTACTCCTCACTATTCAATACACTGTAGTGCATTTGCCATGGTTAGTTTTATGTCAGCTTGACTAGGCTATAAGACCCAGTTAATCAAACCATAGCCTAGTGGTGCTGTGAAGGTATTTATTTGCAGATAGGGTAAACATCTATAATCCAGTTAACTTTAAGTAAAGGAGATTAGCTTTGAGTGGTCTTCATCTAACTCATTGTAAAGCCCTAGGAGCAAAACTGAAGGAGAAATTCTGCCCCCAAACTGCAGTCTTAACTCCTGAAATAATTTCTAGCTAACAGCCTGCTCTAGGGACTTTGGGGCTTGCTGGCTACCACAACTGTGTGAGCAATTCCTTGAAATATGTCTGTCTATGCATGAATATAATATGTACAGATACAGCTATTTACGACTGTATATCTAGCTCATTCCCACTGGCTGTGTGAGTCTGGAGAGCCCTGCGTGCTAAGGAATCTGCTGAATTATTCCTCTCTTGGTCCCACCCACGTGGCCCCTGAGGGCAGGGTCTGTGCGTGCTTCCTGCACAGCTGTGTCTGCAGCACCCAGGACAGTGCTGGCAATGGTTGAGTGCTGAGTCAGTATTGTCCAAGGGACCGTTCTGCAACATTCTTATTTATTTAGATGGTTGTTGGCTTGATTTGAGATTCAAGAGAGAAGGGGAAAAAAGAGAAGTTTAAAAAAAAAAAAGCACAATCCGCTAGTTAACAGTGGCATCCAAGGCTGGGATTTCCTAGTTGGGCCGGCGCCGTGATCCTGCTCCTGAGTGCACATCTGTTTGCAGCTGAAAGCGAGCCGTGGCAGCACAGAAGGCTGCAAATTTAAACTCAAATTCAGGTTCTCCTAGCAACACGCGCACCTCTGGCTGCCGGCTGGTGGGATCCAGGCACCGGATCTGTGCAGCTGGGGCAGGTCCTGTTGCTAGGAGAACAATGATTCTCCTGCTTCCAGCACATGTAGGTGACTGGTGGCATTACCCGGGGCACACAGGTGGGCGTAGATTTTCATTCCTCTGTGATTGTTTCCAAGCAAGGTGGGTGAGGAGGAAACAGGTGAGGGGGAGAAGGATAGAGAAAGCACAAACCCTGGTTTCTATTTGTTTGTTTGCCCTAGGAGCTCACAGTTACTGAAAAGCCTTTTGTTTCAGAATATGTCCCAAATGGGTTTGCAATTAGGGACAGAGTCTGGAGGAGCTTATGAAACCACCAATTTCCCATACTGTTTGGCTCCCAGCATCCACAGACCATCTGGATCGGTTGGGGCTGGAGTGTGGGGGCGTGAACTGGTGGGGGGCAGGGGGGTTCAGGAATGAAAAGATCAAGCTGGCATTGGTTGCAGTGGAGGGGGATCTGGGTCTCCAGATTTTCCTTGGCTCAGTTACACTCAGACCAGCTTAACCTTTCTCTGCCATCCCATTGTTATGACCAAATCACAGATGTGTTGATGGACTGAAAAACAAACCAGCACGCCCACAGCAGCCGGAAAAGTACTCTTCTCTCTCTGGCACCTTCAACTCTTACTGGGCCTGGTGGCCTGAGAGGTAAATGGCATGGGGTATGGGGTTAGAGATAGAGAAAAGGGAAAGAGGGCAAAGAAAATTCCACGCCAGTCGCCATTTATCTGCCTTATCTCCAGCTCACAAACTTGCCTCCATAACCACTTTCTAGCTTGCAAAACAGGTGCTTCCTCAAAGAAGCCCAGCTGGCAAAGCTGAGGGTTGGGCCCTGCTCTGTCCCACTCCCAGAGCACCTTCTTTCTCCCACAGCTGCCATTCTGGGGAGACAGGGCATCATCTGCTCCAGATCTGAAGCAAAACCTATGGCATACTGCGTTGGGCCTATTTTCTGAGAGAATACCCAGAAGAGTATCAATTCAGTCTCCCTTCAGAGAAGCCTGTGCTTCAGGAGTAGATAGCAGAAAAAAATACTGTATGTTGATCCCATAGAATTTATTTCCCTCCTTGTCTCTCTAGAAAAGCTGATTTCTGAACTTTGGCCACAGTAAGGTGGGGCCATGGGACTGAGCTTCTGGAAGGTGGGCTAAAGGACGGACCTGCCTAGTAATCGTCTGTCTGTTCACCTATCTGCTGGCTGGATATGTATGACCAGGAGAGGAATAGGACCCATGGGTCATGGGCTGGTAGTGTGAGAGGATGGAGCCTCGGTCCCAGTGGCTTCATGACACAGAATACCGCTGTCCTGGGCCCAGCAGGACTATGAGTGAAAAGCCAGTCTTGCTTGTGTTGAGCTACTGTGTGTTGGGCTACTTGTAATAGTTAGGCTGTTTTGACTAACAGGCATGCATGAGGGGGTGTGATGGGATCATTTTTTTTTTTAATTTAAAGAAGAGAAAAAAAGCAAAACAGCAAAAAAAGGTAGAAACAATACAGAATTTAAAAAAAACAGTAAGAAATCACTAGTTAATACATTACATATTGTCTTCTTGGATATAGGTGTTGAAGTTACAAAATTAAAGCATACAAAGTGGACATTCAAACAGTGAGCCTACAAACAGTTCTGTTCAACGATCCAACAAAAACTTAGCAACATGGTTATCAATCCTACACACTTAAATATACATGCAGTTATATCCTTTAGAGCACTTTCTTTTCTTCCTTTTGCTTTTAAAGTCCATTATCTGTTTAGTTATATCCTGTTTCAGGTTGCTCAGTAACTTACTGATCTGTTTTGTTGTTATTTACTTTTTAAAATTTTTTCTTATTTCTTATTTATTTATTTATTTATTTATTTAATTTTGAAGGTAGTAAAATACAGCAGAACAAGACAGGACAAAGCCAATTGAGGCAGTGCAGTGAAATTGGTACGGAACCTCACAGTAGGTTACTGGGATAACAGCAATAGGTACAATAGTATATCTGTTTTCTTCACAATAGTTGTCCCTTCAGTCAGGTAGAGCAATATCAAAGGAAATACCAAAATTATAAAAACAGAATATTGAATAGAGCAACACCATTGATCAGAAGAGAGCAAAACAGAGATAAAAATATTTGCCTTCAAAGAGATGGCAGAAGAAAATCTCCCTTGTTTGCTATATTACTTATAGTCAACCTCGCAAGAGATGCTCAGATCTC
Source organism: Hydrochoerus hydrochaeris (assembly GCA_004027455.1). NCBI lineage: Eukaryota > Metazoa > Chordata > Mammalia > Rodentia > Hydrochaeridae > Hydrochoerus > Hydrochoerus hydrochaeris. The sequence goes on along the minus strand of PVLA01002312.1, from coordinate 260,458 downwards.
TGGCTCTCACTTGCTGGGGGCAGGGATGAGATGGATGTTTGATTCTTAGCCTGCGTGATAGAAGGCTCACAGCTGCCCACCAGAGGGGTGAGCTGGTTGCTGCCTGTTTTCCCAGCACCCCATGTTCCAACATGGCACGGATCTCAGGATACACTGATATCATGGGATCATTTTTACAGGTGGGTGGGGGAAGATGGTGGGATTTGGCAAGGGCATTTCCATGAGCAGGTAGAGAGAAGGCACCTGGATGGGAGTGGGGTGTGATATGCTATAATAAATTGAGGAAAGGGAGCCTCTGTGTGTACACATGTACATGTACATGTGCATGTGCATGTGCGTGTGTGTTTGTGTGTATAAATCATGACAAATGACTGTGCAGCCATTTCTAAACTGCAATCGATGGTGATAATAAAGATTAAATTTTTTGTGCAGTTACTTTACTAAGCACTTTACAAGTGTTCCCATTTAATACTTCTAATATCTCCAAGAGAGAGAAATTGTTATTATCACTCCATTTTGTGATTGAGGAAACTGAGCCAGTAGAGATGAACTTTCCCCAGCATCACCAGTTGGAGGTGGCTACCCTGGCTCTCAGTTCTGACTCTTAACCATTGTCCATCCCTATGGGATGCTGCCAGTACCTTTGTAGTGAGGGAGAGGGATTTGTTGTCATCCTTGGTTGTTTGAAACAGAGGCAGCAGTACTTTGGTGGCTCCAGGTTGCACAGAAGCCATACCATTGAATGTCTCTGAAGCAGTGCCGATGCCCCTGAAAACCTCTGGGAGGGAGCTTGAAGACCTGGAAGAGTGGCTGGGTGTGGGGAGGTAAGTTGAGAGAAGAGGGAACAGCTTGCACTCATGGCAGGTTGAGAAGAGGGATCTGGGGACTCAGGCCCAGGTGGAAGGGGGCAGTGCCCAGCCATGTGTTCCTCCAAGCCCGGTGCCTCCCAGGAACACGTCTCCAGCTTTGGGGTTGGCCAGGCCCAGCCATTGTGGAGGGGAATCCAGGTGGGCAGAGCACTGAGCTTTCTGGAGGTGTTTTGGGTTTGCAGGTAGGAAGCACATCTATACAGCTTTATACCTTAGACAAGAGAGGGAAGTGGCCAGAGTTTGTTGACCCTACCTAACAGGTGGTGGCCACCTAGAAGCTGATGTCCTAGATTCTAGGCATGGAACAGTAAACAAAGTAACCTGGCCTTTGCCCTCAGGGAGCCTGCCACAGATGATGGATGGTCCACTGGAGGTTGAGCCAGAGGTCAGGGGAACTGTGGGGTTGGGAATGGGGTGGGGAAGGGTGAGGAAAGGACTCAAAAGAAGGAGCCCAGAAACCCCAAAACCAAGCCACACAGTGTGACAGGGAGGACCCATTTGCTTGTGAGTGTTTTCAGACAATGAGGAGCTCTCTGTAACAGTGATTTTTCCTAAGTGCTCATTTCAGGTTGGTTGGGGGAGAGGGAGGAGGCAGAGAAGGAAAAGAGCTGGAAGTGGGGAAGAGGGGAAGTGTGGGTGATTCTTTTTTTAGGATGAGCAGACACTACTGCAAAAAATGCTCCTTCCAGTTTCAATGTCACTTTGGGACCTAGGTTTGATATTCTCAGTGCAAACAAAACAACAAAAACCATCCCAAACCATTGGCGGTCAGGAGCCTGGAGATAACGATTTGCTGTCTGAGCTGCTGCATGGAGGAAGCAGCCTCCTTGCTCTCCACAGATACCAGTGCTATGATGAACAGCAACATTCCGGGTGTGAGTGACTGCTGCTCAACTGATACATGGCCTCAGGACACAAGCATATTTGATGTCCTCATTCCTGACACAGGATGTGTTCTGAGTGGGAGGATATGCTAAGAATATGCAAGGATGTGTCCTCTGTTAAGCTGTGTGGGTTTGTGGGTACAGAAGCAACTCCAGAGATGAGAGGGCATCCTCATGCTCTTCCTGTGGCCCTGGGACCACCATCTACTTTCCACATATGATGCATATACTTAAGGTAACACATGCTACCTTGCAGGTGAGAAGGCAGAGCTCCAAAGTCTCCCTTCGGTGGTTATTCCTCCTGAGCTCCAGCCCTCTGCTCCCAGCTGCTTTCTGGATGTGCTGCTACCCTCAAAATCATTATCTCCTCTGCTCCACATCCTTTTATTTGGAGTTTTCTTTGTATCCAGTTTTTCTAAGGCCAGAAGAAAAGAGTCAAGAGATGGCCCTCACTGGGGCACAGTTTGTTTCCCTACCAGCTAGGACTTCCTGGGGAACAGCAGCTACCTTTGCTCCATCCTCGTGTTCTGTTTGCCTGGGTTTTTGTCTTGGTCTCCTAACTGGTCCTCTGATTGCTTCTCTAGTTTGGCTCTAATCCAGCCTGAATACTTTTGCCAGATTTTTTTTTCCTGTAGCTTAAAATCTTTGCATCTGACCAAGTTCTGTCCTGCTAAATGGCTCTCAATGGCTCCCAGGTGTCTACTAAATTAGGTAACATCTCAGCTCAGCTTCTGGGGCTCCAGAATAGAACCTGTAGGTTCTATCTACCTTAGACATTTCTTCTGTTTCAATGTTCATGCATCCAGTGATAAATTTCTTCTCCAAGCATTCCTGAGTTCCTTCTGGCTGGCTTTCTACATCTCTAAATCTCTATGGAGATTTGTATGTCTTCCAAGGCCAATCTTAAACTTGGGTCTCTCTGTGTAGTCTTTCCTGGCTTCCTGATAGCATTTTAGTCTAGTTTCTCCATCCAGTGGCAGCATGTCCTGACCTTTCTGCTGTATTGATTCTCTGGGAGAATGCTGGAGGGTACCTGAAGATAGTGCAGTATTTGAGGGCGGCATTATGGTTAGGGAATCCAAGTAGAGAGAAACATCAGCCACCATAACCCACAGTCCCCAAAGGAGACTCAGAAAATCAGGAAGAAAACAGTCATGTCTGATGGCATCTGGGCTTGTCCCATCTTGAGAGCTCCATCTAGAGAGCTGGGGTCAGCTGACCTCTGACTGGGTGCTTCATTCTCCTCAAACCTCTGCTCCTTCTGTGGCCTGGCCGGCTGCATGGAAGACAAAGACAAATGTCTGAGCCTGAGCCAGGGAGCTGTGCATGTACTGCATGAATTGGGGAGAGAACCGATCAACCACGAGCCACATGCCAGTGATAAAATCTATCTGCAAATATGGGTCAATGAGTGTCCTGCAGACTGTCCAGAGGAGCACTCTCCTCCTTGGTATGGAAGGAACAGGGAAGGTTTCCCAGGAGGGAATCCTGAGAGCCTCTCACACTACCTTTGAAGTCCCTCCATCCCAGTGCAGGGTAGGGGCACCAGGGACCTGCTGAATTAATTCAAAAGTAATCTTGCCAGCATGTGAGCAGGTTTGCCTCACGCTTCAGAAAGCCTAGAGGGAAGCTCTACATGGTGAGAACTGACCCAGGTAATATCCATTTGGTTGCCAGCATCTCGTTGCCCTCTCTGGCTCCATGTGAGAGCATACATAGCAGAGATCAGTAAGTGCTGCCCACTCCATGTGCTTGGAGGACTCACAGGAGATGTCTGTCCAGGCTCATGTCCTCAGGTCCTGCTGCTCCTTGGAAACCATCGCAGAAGAAATAGATTCTGCAAGGCAATGTGATCTGAGGGGAAGGGGAGCCTGAGAAACAGAATGAATGGACCAAATCACAATGAAGCAAAGACTCCTGGGCTGGGATAGTGAATGTGACTCTTTGATTAGAGGGAGGGGTGAGGGAAGAGGAGGAGACCATTAGGACTGGCCTATCAGGGGCTATATTCCTTAGAGGGGAGTTTTAGGAGATGTATTTATCAGAGGAAGTGAGATGTCAAACGCTTTAGTTTTTATTTTTATTTTAAAGAGAATAAAGCCAAGCAAAACAAAACAGAATAAAACCAATCAAAATGAACCAATGTAAGTGACACAGGACTTTAAAACAATAGGAAATCAACAGTAGTTATCATAATGCCTCTCATTGTCTTCAAAATAGCTGTAGGTATCTTCAGACATAGTAAAAATCAAATAGAACAGGACAGAATAGAACTAATAAAGACAAAACAATGCATGCAATAAAGACTTCAAAACAAGATAATAGTAAATCCAAAATAGCTACCATAATATATCTTGTTATCTTTGAAATGGCTTGCCATACCATCATATATAATAAAGTCAAACAAAACAAAAAGGCTAAAATCCAACTCAACAAAACAATGAAAATGACACAGGACTTCAAAACAAAATAATAGGGAATTAACAATGGCTACCACCTTCAGAAGGAGATTCCCCCCTAGATGCCACACTGCGTATTGTTATCCTCTGCACAAATGATCAGGCTATTGGCTTTAGACCTGCAAAGTCAGTGAAACACTAAACACTACAAGCATTAAATTGTATTTTACCTCAATAGCTATCATCGCAGCCTGTGTTTCACTGGATTATCCGGTTGCTTATAGCTGGGGGTGGCTGTTCCCCCAGCAGTGGCAGCCCTTGCATAGTGCTGATTCGCAGGGAGGGCTTGCTTCTTTGTGACCTCTTGTTCTTTCCCCCTCCACAATCCAGACCCTAAACTCTTGGCTTATCCCAGGCCTCTCTCCTAAAGACACCCTCATGGTTGCTGTCCATGGTGTTTTGGGCAGTGTAAATAAATGCAGTTGTCTTGCTGGTGATTCTCTTTTCAAGTAAGGGTGGGGTCCAGAGTTACCCTCACTCTGGTGTCAGTTTCTACTGTTTTGAAGTCCAGGCTCTGAAATAGGGAGCATCTCTGTTCTTGTGATTCTGGACCAGAGATCAGGGACTGGGTTACATCTCTGGAGATCAGAATGGGTCCAGTGGGTAGATTTGTTCTTGGACAAGGAGCATTGCTGCACAGGGGGATAAGTGGAGGCACTGATGCAAACTCTGAGTAGGGTCCTGGTGGCTGTCAGGGTTATCACAGGTTACGGGCTGCTTCTGTGATTCTACCTTTGACATGGGTCAAGTAAGTCCTTCCTCCCAGCCCCTAGTTTGTTACTAGGGATTGAACTAGGGAGTGCTGATATATATCCCTAGTCCTTTTTACTTTAAAAATTTTTGAGACAGTATTGCACTGTCTCAAAGGTTGGCCTTGAGCTTGTGATTATCCTGCCTCAGTCTCCCAAGCTGCTGGGATTACAGGCATGCACCACCATGCCTGGCTATCAAGTAGGGGCTTCTATTTCACTCTCCAAATATTTTTAGGATAGTACTATCTATTTCACTGGTTTCCTAAAGAGCAAGCTGCCTTCTTAATTCTATATAGTAAAATTCGTAAGATCATTTAAATTTCCCATATGGAACTTTGTAATTTTGGATCTCAGTTGCATGCTCCTTTCTTTCCCCTCCAGATAAAAACCTCTTGTTTGAGTTTTCAACAGTCAGAACTTGTAGATCTTACTCTTCAAGTGTACTGGTATTTTCCTGTATTCACATGCATGTTAGTCAGCTTTTCATGTGACAAGCAGCCTGTAGGGAGGAAAGATTTATTTTGGCTTACAGTTTCCAAGGTTTCAGTCCATGGTCCCCCTGGCCACGTGGCTTTGGACCTGTGGGGAGGCAGAACATCACGGCGGGCGGGTGAATGGTGGAGCAAAGTGGCTCACTTCATGACAGCGAGGAGCCCGAAGAGGCACAGGAGTCCCCATGTCCCCTTCAAGGAGCACCTCACTGACCTAACTCCTTTCCATTCCCCCCCCAAAAGCCACTACTTCCCCATGGTGCCACAGGCTGGGGGCTGAGCTTTCAGCACATGGCTTTTAGAGACATTTAAGATCGAAGCCATAACAGCATGGTTGCTACAGTTAATGTGGCTCAGAAACTTTGAATAATAATTTGTTGTCATCAGGATGGATGATTTCAGTTGACTCTCACAACCACCCCAGGAAGGAACTCAGTAGGTTTTTTATTTTTATCACCCTTTTCCCCAGACTGGAGAGTCGAGGCACAGACCTGGACCCTGAAGGAGCAGGGCAGAACTGGGACGAAAACCTGAAAAACTGGGGCGTCTGAAAGTCACTTTCCCAGACGGCAGCCAGGAGACAAGCCTGCCGGACCTCGGGGTGTGCGGATCCTGTCTGTCTCCTTGTTAGCCCCCATAGGTGCATTCCCTTGGGTAGAGAAGCCAGGGACTTCAGGAGCAGGGGGCGGGGAGGCCTGCGTTGGGTATCTCCCCATGGGCCACAGCATGGACCCAACGAATTAATCAATTGACCTTGACTGAGCAGTGCTTTGGTGATGGGCCTTTCCTCTGCTCTCTTTCAGTACCCTTCCCCCCCCCCAACCTCTTTGGCGGCTGCATGTGCCGTCGATTCCGCAGGCGACCACTGGGTGGCGCAGCCGCCCGCGCGTGGTGACTCCCGGGACTGAAGGAACTGGGTGAGGAGCTGGTTATTCAGAAAGGGTGGGTTCCGGATGCTGGAGGTGGGGCGAGATGGGATAGGGTACGGTGGGGCCGGGGAAGAGGAGACACTCCAAGTTGTGCTTGGGTAACCCTTGTGTCCCCAGGGCGTCCCCTCTGGGGGTGCAATGGATTGGACAATTGCACTGGAAGAGCAGAGGAGATACAGGTCTCCACAGGCTGACCAGTGAGTTGGGTAGGGGAGTCTTCCTTACCTATGGACACATAGTGCTTTCTGTGTCCCGGAAACTTCACAAATGTTGACTCATTTAATTCTCATGACAACCCCCAGACCCCATTTTACAGTTGAGAACACTGAAGCACAGAGTACCCTGTCAGGAAGTGGTAGGATCCGATGCATCAGGCTGGCTGATTTTCTGTGGCCTCCTCTCAGGACAGTGAGAGGCGTCAGGCCCTTTCTACCTTGACAAAGATGGGTACAACGAGCTGAGGCAGCAGGCAGACAGGCCCCGGCTGGGCCATTCTGCCTGGCTTAGGGCTCTGAGACCCTTCATTCACTCACTCACTTATTTATTCAACAAATGCCAAGGGCCACCATGGTCAGGGAAACCAGCCACAGTCATTGTCATGGTGGGGGCACTGGGGAGACAGATGAATGGAATAATTGCACTAATGACAAATGCCAGGAACCGTGTTCTGCACAAGGGAAACCTCACCCTTTTCCTTTGTGTCCACTTTGTCTCCTCTCACTCTGGGCCCCCGTGGCATATCTGAGTCCAGATCCATTTGCCAAGACACTAGCTCAGAACTGAGGGGACAGGTGAGACTGGCCCTTTGTGATGGCGGCTCACGGCCGTGGTCTTACTTTGTTAGGATGAGCTGGCGTTTCCCTCGGGCAGGTGGCTACATAGAGAGGGGTGCTTCAATCCACAAGAGATTCTGAGAGAGACTGAAATTTGCTTTCAGAGTCGGGTTTGCATCTTGGCTGTCCCCTGACTGGTAGTGTTTGCTGGTGCAGTGACCCGTCTGTTGGTAGATTCCAAGTCACCAATGAGTAGTCCCTGAATAAGAAGAGGTACACAGAATCACCCCTCGAGAGAGTGTGTGAACACACTCCAGAATGCCACTGACAGTGTCGTTTACTAATTGCGGGAATGGAAGCAAATGATTTGCCATGAAAGTCTCAGTTTCATCATCTATGAAATGGGCCAAGTATACGTTCCTCAAATACACTTGGTGTGAAGTTGAATGATTTAATGTTGTCTCACTTATTCCTTAAGGTGGTCTCATTTGTTCTAGTGATTTAGTTTTATGCCCGCTTTTCCGGGACACCACAAGCTTGTTGAAAGCAGGGATCACGTCAAATTCATCTTTGTATCCCCAGTGTCTAACGAAGGGCCTGGCACAGAGAAAGTACTCAACTAACATGTTCCTTTCAAACCTAAAGCTATGAGAGCAGAGCACATGATCGGGATGTCCTATGAGTGACAGCCACTCCTACAGAGGGCCTTTCCTCTGGGGCCACCTGTGGGTGCTTGGGCTTTCTCTGTGAGCTTAAGCAGACTGACCTTGTGGCCCTTGCATGGATCTCTCCAGAGGATGCAGCACCGTTGGGCTGTGTTTCAGCTTTTCAGGGTGCTTCAGATCATGTGTTGTTTGAGGACTGGCTGTCAGAGGATCAGCCTGAGTGTGTCCCTTGGGCCACTTGGCACCTTGCTCAGGGCTGTGGCTTTACATCTATATCTCTTGATACTGGCTGGTGGGTGGGGGCTGGGTCACAGACACAGGGAACCCCTTTCAGGAGCTTCTCTGGCTCCTCCCCATCCCTTTCAAAGTCTCTAGAACAGGGCAGAGGGAGCGCCAAGGTAATGACATCACCATACCAAACCTAAAATTCATGCCTATACATGGGAAAAGGAACCATGCTGGCCTTCTGCCTAGGAAGCATTAATTGGCCCTGCCAGCCCCAGCTCTGTTGCACTAGAAAACCTCCCTGTGAGTTTCCACCAATGTGAAGCGGGTCCTCCCAAAGCTCCTGTGTTCCCTGACACCTTGGCTGCTGCCAGCAGCCCCCAGCTTGGCACTGCACACTGCCTCCCTCGCATCCCTGCTTCCCTTCTTGTTCTCAGCTACTTCTGTCTTCAGGGGTGCATCCCTGAGATGAGGGGCCTCGCAGTCTTGTGAGCAGAGCAAGGAGCTGCAGGCTGGTTGCCTGATTTCTTCAGGAACCCAAAATAACTGTGCTGTCATTTTCCCCACTGTTTACTGTTCCACCCTGCTCTAGCTCCTCCCTGAACATCTGCTCACCAGAAGATGCAAATGCTGGAGCACAGCACATCTTCTCCTAAGCAGCCCACTGAGAAGAGCCCTTTCCCTGTCTCCCTTTACTTGGTAACTGTGGTTGATACCTCTTGCCCTCTGGACACAGTATCCCATTGCTCAATGTGTCACATCAGGTCTACCCTCACGGTTCACGGACCATGTCCTCTCCTGTCCATGACCATCACCACTTTCCCTCATCAATTCTTACCTGAACGGTTACCATGAATTCCTAACACAGCTTCCTGTCTTTGGTGCCTCCTCATCCTAGGTAATCCAGTGTGTTTTCCAGTGTAAACACACTCACATATTCATTCTTTCCTTTCTTCTTTTCAACAAATGTGCCAGACTATGATCAAGACTGAGAAGTCTCATATGTCTTTGGGCACCTTGGTCCCACTAGGGGATCTCCAGGGCCCTAACCCCTCTGCCTCCCTGAACCCAGCTGTGTTCCTTTGGTCTGGAACACCCACCTCTGTCTTCTCCGTCTCCTTGTGACCCCAGCTCCGAAGCATCCTCGGCCTCTCCGCACTTGGTGCTCCCTGTGCAGGGATCTAGTCCCAAGGGATTCATGAACCGTGGAAATCGTTAAGAGGCCCTTTGTTTTTAGAAATGAGCTCAGAGTTTCCAAATTGAACCTCCCTAAATTGCCTAATATCCTGGAGTTACCTCTTTGTTCCCTTTGTCCGAGATTTAAGTAGGCTTCTGTTTACTCACTTAGGAGTCGTCATGGTAAATCCCATGTAAGCTGTTGCTGGAAGCTAACTGCTGCAACCCCAAACTTCAGGAAAGACTTAAAGTTCTTGTGGGGGCAAGTATGGCACAAAGGTCAAGAATTACAAAAAACCCAAAAAGCAAAACCAAAAAACTTCTATAACCTCCTTACCTGCTAGTGTCAGTTAAGCACAGAGAAAAATAATATTAAAAATTATTATCAAGAGACAGGGACCACTCAAAAATGGTAGGAAAAAATATAATGAAAATGATGAAGCCACACTCCTGCCTTCGTTTCACCACTTTTGAAAAGTTTAAAATCTTAGTGGTTGATAGACCATTTGACTAGAGTTGGCTCAAGTGTTTCGGTGGCATTGGAGCTGGGTAGAAGTGTTACCAAGAGTCAGTGTCAAAGGGACACTATTGAAATACAGCAGGACAAGCATGGAGTCCCTCCCTGGGCTTCCCTTTCCTCATACGCGACATGGATAGCAACTGTGGGATTCATGGAGCACTTGCTGCCAGGAGCCAGATGAAGTTCTAAGCCCTTTACTTGCGATCGTACGTGGCCCAGTTCTCACAACAGCCTCATCAGCTACAGTATCCTCACTCTGCAGCTGAGGAAACGAGCACAGTGAGGTTGAATAACTGGACTAAGGTTACCCAGCTAGTACTTGGTGCATGTGAGGTCTGGACCCAGGCCGCCTGCCTCCAGTGCACTAATGATAGTGTTTCCTCCTCCTGCTTCCTCTCTTCTAAGAGCTGAAATGCTAATTGCCGATCAGTCTAATGTTATCCCTTTAAATAGCCCCACTATTTCATTAGTTTAGTTAGCTGGGAGGCTACGTGTTCATTTGCCTTTTCTACTGCTCTCCATCTGTCCATTGGTCTGTTCACCTTTCCATCTGTCCATCTACAGAAGAGGAGCACAGTGTAAATAGTTACAGGGTGCCACGTGCCGGCTGGGAGCTTCTAGCCTCTCTGCATATCAGTTCATCACCAGTATCGCAGTATTTACCCGGCAGACTGCTTGTAACTATAAAATGAGCTGTTTTACACATAATGTCTAGTCTCGAGTTCATATTACTCTAAGAGACACACTCACATTTAAAAAGTCTGCACTTTGTAGAGCTAAAGATTTCACCCGTGTTCCTACCTTCACATTTGTTCTGAGTGATACTTTCAATGCAGTCCCGCTCTGCCCCAGGACAGACAGTCCACCAAATGTTGAACTGACAATGGATCCACATCCACCATGGCCACCCACCCCTTCCTGTGACTGAGGGAGCCATCTGCCTGTCGGGGGGCTGGGATTCAGCACAATGGGACGACCATATCTCCTACCTTCCTGAACGTACTGTTGATGAGTCCAGGCTTCTGCTTTCTGGAAGATGAGGACGATGCTTGGAAGAGGGCTGGCCCTTCCTTCTCCAGGGAGGCACCGGAGGAGCAGAGCTTTAGGAAAAGCTCGTTGGACTGGCCTGGTGGCAGATGGAATATGTGGCAGCTGCTAGCAAGTGTCCTGACAGCAAAGCCCAGGGCAGTGTTTAGAAATTTCTAGTGCCCTGGGCTTCTGATCCTGGACATGGTTGGAGGTGGAGGCCTATAGTCTTTTGCCAGAGAGAGCTTGGCAGTCCACCCCCTGCCATCTGGGTTGTGAATGCTTCTTGTGTATGTGTGTGTCCTTGTGTGTATCTGTGTGTCTGTCTGTGTCCCTTTGTGTACGTGTATAATTATCTGTGTGCCCACACGTCTGTATGTCTGTGTGTGTCTCTGTGTGCCTTTGGATGCAGTGTATGTGTCTTTGGGTTTGTGTATGTGTATATCTGTCTGTGTATGTGTATCCCTGTGTATGTGCATATGCATGTGTTTGTGGTCATAGACAGATTCCCTGGCTGCTGTCAGAAAGGCTCAAGATAGAGCTGGGGAGTTCTTGATCAGTCATCTTCCCAAATTCAACTCCCAGTCCTGCTTCTTTTCACAAGTTAAAATGTAGCACTGGAGCACAGTTCAAAAGATGTTGACTTTTTGTACATTTATTGCCTTACATCCGTGATACCAGTTAATAAACTTCCAAAAGATATCCTTTTTACATACCAATCATCAATGGTGAAGACAGGCATGTTGGTGCAGGCTGGAGGATTGCTGTGAGTTCAAGGCCAGCCTGGGCTACATGGCAAGACCTTGTCTAAAAAAAAAAAAACCAAAACAAACCAAACCCAAACAAGAACACACACACACACACACACACACACACACACACACACACACATGTGCACACATAAAATCATCATTGGTGAAATGCAGAAGCTTTCCAAACACAAGACAAGGAAGAAACTGGCTCTCTGTGGGGGTCCCCCCACCCCAGCATCCTAGGAAGGAGACCCGTGTGTCTGGATTGCTGTCTCATGCAAGGATGGTGGAGAGGGAGCTGTGTGCTGCTCAGGTGGCACCTTGCTGAGGAAGCTCGCTGGAAGGAGGGAAGGGTCTCACCGGAGGGAGGCAGGTGTGGAAGCTCATGCAAGTCCCTTCCAAGGACTCAGGCTGGAGTGGCCCCCACATCTGGACTATTAGCCCAGCAGAAGAGGAGTGAAAGTTGCTGCCGGAGCCTGGGGAGTAGAGCACATGTCTTCCAGTAAGAAGACAGATGGCTGCTGGGTGGACAGCAGGCCACTCCCCACTCTGTCCTGAAGGCACAGCTCTAGAGGGAATGTGCAACCAAAGTGAGCACAGTCTTGCTGACCTGCTTGACCTGGAAGGCCCTATGACTCACTCACTCATTGCACACTTACTGTGCGCTTGCCACCTGGGACAGGCATTGTCCTGGGTGCTGCAGACCTGACAAGTGTATAGGCATAACCATCATTATTGGGTTTACCTTCTAGTGATTGGTGGGTAAGAAATAAACAAGAAATATGGCAAAACACCAGAGAAGGGGCAAGAAAGGGCTGGGAAAAGTATAGTTTTGAAAGGGGTGGCCAATAAGGCCTGACTGAGATGGTGAACCAAATCTGAGCCAGATCTGACCTCCCTCAGGAGTGAGCTTTTGGCTGGCTTCAGAAAGAGAAGAACAGGCAGAAGGAATGGCAGGTGCAATGGTCCTGTGGTAAGGTCGGTCAGTAAGGTCTGAGAAGAAGGCGCAAAAAGGAGTCTGGCAGGAGATGATACAGATCATATGGGACCTTATGGGCCACTTCAAAGCCTTTGCTGGACAGTTTCTAACACAGAGTGACTTAGAACTCAATAGGGTCACCTTGTTGGGATGTTGAAAAGAGACTAAAATAGTGTTTGTTCTCCAGGTTCAGGGGTGAGGTGAGGTGGGTGAGGGATGGGAGAGGACTCCTTCAAGTTAGGTGCCGGCACAGAGAAGTGAGTGGGAGGATGTGTGCTGGGCATGGATGTGGGGTACCTGGGCAGAGGGTGGTGGGAAACCTGGAAGATTGACTCACACATACGTTGTGCCAAGAAAGAAAAGAGCTTGTGACAGCTGCAGCATGCCCAGTAGAGTTCCACGTGTGTAATGTCACACACGCATGTATGCACCAAGCACAAAGTGTATGACAACCGGCCATGAACACAGGCAGTGGTTATTTCTGGGTGGCAGGTTTCAAGCCATTGTGGCTTTTCTCCTAAAATATACCTGTACTGTTAACTTACATTTTTTCATAATAAGCGCTATTATTTATATAACCGGGGGAAAATTTAGTAATGCTTTCTCATTATGGAAGAATAAAGGAGAATCACTGTAAAGGAAAAATTGGTGTTTTGTCCTGTTAATACGCTTGATCTTCTCAGGCTCTCGTGCAACCAACCGCAAAATCAAGATGCGAATAACTGAAAGAGGGTGGTGAAGATTTCTTCTCCAGTTGGACAAACAGCTAAACTCAGTCGTCCCTGCCATTGTTTTGTGTTGGCGATGTTCTCTGCAGTTTGCCCCAGTTCAGGGAGGGGTGGGCCGCAGCGTGTTTCCTGTCTGTGTTCTAAGTTCACTAACAGCCAGTCTACCCCACCCGCTGTTTACTGCTGGCGGGTGGTGCTGCTGCAGTGCAGAATCTCACCCGGCACCTGAGAAAGCGAGTCAGCCGTAAAGGAGAGGCAGGGCCTAGAAATCTGGGCTTTGGAGCAAAGCTCTGCGCAACTTTTGTCCCAGAACTTTCAGGGAACAGGTAGCAAGGTCTTTAAAGCCAAGCGTGCAGAGGAGGGGGAGGCTGGCAGAGTCTATCACTGCCTGACCCCACTTTGTGCAGAATTATATTGTATGAATAATTAACCCTCCAGCAAGCTGAGGGACTGATCTTCAGCTAGCAGATATTTCATGAAAATTTAAAACCCTGCGCTGAAGCTGCACCATGTTGTTTTCATGGGGGTTTAGACATCTTTGAAAACCCAAAGTCACTGTGACATTTGCCTGGGAATCCTGGACTTCTGAGCCCCTTGGGGCTCTGTTTCCTGAGGGCTCTGTGCCAGGAAAGAAGGTCAGTTCCCTCAGGTGAGAACACCGTCGGGTGCCTCTGCCATCCCGGTACCTGTGGGCGGGTTCCATGTGTCCCCTCAAAGCTGAGGATCCACACTGTAGGTTACCAAGGCAACCTTGTTCCTCCCGGGACAGGGAGGAAGGGATGCTGACAGAGTAGGATTTCATGAGCCGTCTTTCCATAGGAATTGGGGCTAAAAATACCCCCCAACTGGCACTCTTGTGGCTTCAGGAGCCTCTCTGTCTTGTGCCTCAGCCCATTCTGAAATTGCTCCACCCCAGGGTTCTGATCCTTCTGAGCAGGGTTTGCACTGCCTGGGCGGTGGGAGGGCAGGTACTTCAGAAAACTGGTGATCACCTTAATGGCCAGCAGTGGAGGCCTGCATTGGGGCTGGTGTGAAGAGGGGCCCTGCTCTCTGGGCAGACGCAGGCCTGCTAATTTCACCTCAGCAGAAGGCATTGCTGCACTGACTCCCAGGCAGCCTGCTTAGAATCAAAAGGCCACTGGTAGCTCCTGGGGCATGAGAGACAGGCACAGAAAAGTCTCCATCTGCCTGGCTCTGCCTGCCCTCTCTGTGCGGCTGGGAGGGTGAAAGAGGTCATCCTTGGTCATGGTGGAGGCTGGGCCCTGGGGCCAACCTGGGACTTAGGGACCCCGTTCTTTTCTGCTCCTTTTTTCCCAGATGGCGGGACACACACTGGAGCAGGGAATGGAGCTCAGGCCCTGCTGCTGCCAGGCTCCAGCCATGCTTCTAGAGCCGCCCTTGGTCTGGGCTGATTAAGTGTGGAGAGACTGAAGAGATTGGGCCACAGTGATGATTCACCCCAGGGTGCTGTGGGCTTGTGGTGTCCTGGGACTCTCTGACAAGGATCTGCATTACCACTGGGCATAACCTCTGAACCCTGTAGATGTGGGGACTTTGAGGCTTTGACAGGGACACTTGGCTGTCTGATGGCCCACCCAGGGCCCAGAGCCAGCTTTAAGTGGGCTCCTGGGTGACACTCCTCAAACGTTATGTATGGAAGAACCACCAAGGACTTTTATTCACAGTTTCTGATTCAGCACATCTGGACTGGCCCTAAGAGCCTGCTTTTTGAGCAAGTTCCCGGGGACACCCATGTCACATTTCTGTGTGGCAGCTGCTATGAATAGGAAGGCTTGAGAACTACAGTTCTCAGACAAGGCAACAAATGAGACACTTTGGGAAGTATTTTAAAACTACCTTTTCCTGGGCCTGTATGAGGCCTCCTGCATCAGGGCCATTGTAGGATGACCTGTCTGAAAAGCGAACAACTGGTGTGATCATGGCTTTGAGTTGCCTTCACTGCCCTCAGCTTTCAGTGGATGAGTAGATACTGGAGAAATGCCTCCCAAAAGCAGTTTGCTCCAAACACTGCCCTATTTTTAGCAAGATTTGCCCTTTGTGAACCTGGCCTACCATCATTCATTCTTCAGCAAATATTTATTAAGCGTCCTCTGTGTTTCCATAACAGTCTCTTGTTTCCCTTGTAACTGGACAGATAGTCGGCAGATGACAATGCTTGCTTCATACCTCCCAGGTTGTAAAACCAAATAGGAGAAATCTCCAGTGGTTTAGAGTTTGCCAGGTTGCTTTCCTTACATGGTTACAGAATGGCTAATGTGTTCTTAATGAGCTGCCATTTACTTATGCAAATAGCAGGGCACAGATGCCAGGGGGATTGGGCCGGGCAGCGGGCAGGCCTCTGCGTTTCACTAGCATTATAACACTGGAGCTTCTGTCTTTTGGTCTGCTTTTTATCTTTAACAGCTACTGTGTGGGCAGGGTGTCTCTGGGCTCTTGTGTGTTTGGGGATCTCACTGCGCCACTCTGGCATGCGGGCATCTCTGCCACCTTCTGGTTGTTTATGGTTCTGCCCACTTCAGTCGTGTGCCTGCCCACCCAGCTCTGAGGAGACCTATGCAGTGGCAGGCAGGAGCTGTTGAACCATGTGGTACGACATGCTCGCTAGACCAACGCAGAGCTGTGACTTTCATTTCTGGGCTCTATGAGGAATTTTTAGCAAAAGTGCTCTTGCACCTTTGAAAATGGGGAAAAGAAATGAAAACAACGTCACCAAGTTTTTTCTATTCTCCCAAGGAGCCTGGCTGTCACAGCCAGAGATAGGGCTGGGGGAAGATGGTGTCAGCTCTCAAGGTGTGGGTTGGCATTGGTGGGGTCATCTTCCTTCTCCCAAAGAGGCACTTCTTTTTTCTTGTGGAGATCGAGCTCACACCTTTGTGCTTCCCAGGCAGGCACTTACACTGCCGAGCTAAATACGCCACCCCCAAAGAGACACTTTGCAGGGCTTTTGGGGTCTCACAGAGCTGAACTGGTCCCCGCCTCACTTCCAAGAACCTTTAGCATGAGTGCTCTGGGAGAGTCAGCATCACACCTTGGATACACCTGCAGACCTGTCTGCTCAGGTGTCTCCTTGGTGCCGTTTAACCCCGTACCCTTTCTCCTATAATCACTCGTGGGGCTGCATCCAGACTGCTGAGAACAGGCTGCCTCCATCTAGCCACTTGTCCCAACCCTGAAAGACAGAAAACTGACAATAAATCCCCTGCCCTTGCCATTCCCACCTTCACACCTCCCCAAGTGTCCCACCCCTTCCTCTCTGTGTGGCTGAGGAACCCTGCACCCTGAGAAATCCTGTTGTGACCAGGTTGCTTCTTCCCGGGAACCCAGCCTGGTAGGAAGCGTCGGTCACCCCTGGCAGCTGGCAGTCTTTGATGTGAGCCTTCCTATCAGGGAATACCCATGAGTGTGGTGAGTGGACACGGGATCAGCAAAGGGCCGTGTGGTGTGGCAGATGGCGTGGTTACAGTGTGCGCTTCTCATATCAGGGGGGTGAGGGTGGGTGGGGGGAGACAGATCACATTGCCTTGCTGGTCTCTGTTTTTTCATCTGCAATGTGGGAAGTGTGGTCTGGTTTCCACTGATTCAAAAGAACAAAACCACCACCACCACCAACAAAAAAATCCCTTTCGAGCTGATATTTAACAGTCACAGGTTTCATATAAGAGCATGGATTTCTTCTTTCTTTAGAAAAATGAACATATTTGGCAACATCACTGCCTCCTGGCACACACAGTGACTGCTGCCCTGCCCTGGAACTATGCTCCCCAGTGGAGCCCAACCCACTGCCAAATACATGTCCAGCTCAGCGCTGGCTTCCTTAGTGGCTTAGCTCTGAGGTCCTACTGCAAACAAAATAGTTTAGAACAATAGAAAAGTTTCGGGATAACTGTCTGTGTCCTCAAATCTAGTACAAGCACAGTCCCAGAGGCCAGAGATTTACAATCCTGCTGTCAGCAGGGCTGTGCGCCCTCCTGAGGAGGGAGGGCTCGGGGAGACTCCTTCCTGGCTTCCAGTGACTGACGGAAATCTTTGGCTTGTAGATGTGTCATGGTTTTTCACTTTCTGCCTCATTTCTTCTTTGCTCTTCTTCCCCCCTTCTTTCTTTCTTTCTTTCTTTCTTTCTTTCTTTCTTTCTTTCTTTCTTTCTTTCTTTCTTTCTTCCTTTCTCTTCTGAGGCAGGGTCTTGTCATATAGTTCAGGCTGTCCTTGAACTCATGGTGATCCTCCTGTCCCAACCCTGTGTATTTCTTTTTAAAGACACCTCGTCACTGGATTTGAGCCCGCTCTGTCCTAGTATGATCCTTTTTAAACTTGATTATGTCTGCAAAGACCCTCTTTCTAAATAAGACTATATTCTGAGATTCCTGGTAGACATGAATTCTTGGGGACTGTATTGAACACAGTGTAGCTTGTGGGTGGGCAGCCTCAGGACAGGCTGATTCTTTTTAAAGGGAATAAAACAGAACACTAAAATGAAACAAAACAAAATAGGATAAGACAATAGAAAATCAATAGTAGTTGCTATATTGCATATTGTTGGCTTCTTTTTTTTGACTTTTTTTATTTAAAGAGAAAAAAACATGTAAAGGATAGAGATAATACAGAATTTCTTTTCTTTTTTTTCCATCTTTTTGAGACAGGGTCTCACTATGCAGTTCAAGCTGGCCTTGAGCTCACTTTGTAGCCCAGGCTGGTCTCGAACTCACAATGATCCTCCTGCCTCAGCCTCCCGAGTGCTGGGATTACAGGCATGAGCCACCACACCAGGCTAATAAAGAATTAAAAAAAAAGATAAACAATAAGAAATCACTAGTTGATAAATTACATATTGTCCTCTTAGAAATAGCTGTTCAAGTTACAAAATTAAAGCATACGAAGTAGATAAACAGTGAGACTGTAAAAGGCTACGCATGCATGAGTCTCTACATGTATTTCTATCCTTTCTGTATTAGAGGGAAAAACAAAACATAGCAAGACAAAATAAAACAAATTCCTATAAAAACATGAAACCAAAAAGTTGTATAAAACCATAGTACAAGGTGATCTACAACGTTTACTGTGTTGTCTCTTATTATCTTCAATAGAATTGTCTATATTATCAGGCATAATTGAATATAGCAATATAATTGAATATAGCACTACATAACACTATTAGTAAAAATAAAACATTGTAGACAGTGTAAAATTTCAAAGGCAGGTAATAATTAAACCAGAGTGGATATTCTAGTGAATCTTGTCATCTTCAGTGTAGTTGCCTATTCTCTCAGACTTGATACTATCAATCATAACAGCTTTGAATAAAATCTATCAATACAAAACAGTGATCCAACAAATCAGATTAGATTATGAACAGTCGTGGTAAAACAGTGTAGGTTATACAGAGCTTTAGATTAAGTTAATAGGAAATTAAGGATGATTACCATACTATATCCTGCTATTTTCAGGATAACAGTCTGTGTCCTCAAATCTAGTACAAGTAGAATGACTGGACCAGAATATAATACATCTAAGCAGAGTGGTGTGAGTAATATGGGTTTTAAATCCTGGTACACTATTAACAATATAGTGTATCAAGGCCATCTATGTTAGAGATTCTAGCCATCCTTCTCTGCCTCATTTCTGCTATGCTATTTTTCTGCCTGTTTGTCTAGTTTTCTCCTTCATTCTACTGCCTGCCCCACTCATTGAAGGCTTTCTGCCACTGTTCCTAAAATCCTGGTATCTTTTTTTCTCTCTCTAGAATGTCCTTCAGTATTCTCTGTAGGGGTTGGATTGGTGGTCACAAATTCCCCCAGTTCCTCTTTGTCATGGAAACATCTTGTTTCTCCATTAATTTCTAGTGACAGTTTTGCAGGATACATCAATCTGGGCTGGAGGTTATTTTCTTTCAGGGCTTAGAATACTTTGCTCCAAGCTCTTCTTGATCTGATGGTCTGTGTCGAGAAGTCTACTGTGAGCTTGATGGGCTTTCCTTTATAGGTAATCTGTTTCTTTTCTCTGGCAGATTTTAATATTCTGTTTTTATATTGAATTGCTGGAATCTTGATTATTATATGTCTGGGTGTAGCTCTGTTTTGGTTGTAGGTGGCTGGAGTTCTGTATGCCTCACATAACCGAATGTCATTTTCTTTTCCCATGCTTGGGAAGTTTTCCTTAATTATTTCCATGAATAGCCTTTGTAATTTGCCTGTTTGTATTCCTGCTCCTTTGTTCACATTTCTTATTCTTAAATTATAGATTCTCTTGTCTTCTAGCCTTTGAGTTGTTACTGCCCTTTTCCTTGTTATTTTTAAGAGATCTTTCCTTTCATGATCATACATTGCAAACTTGTCTTCAAGTTTTGATAGTCTATCCGTAGTTTCTTTTAAGGCATTTTGCCAGCTTTCAATGGAGTTTTTAAATTCCTGGTAATCTCTTTGAATCTGTTTCATGTATTCTATATTTTCTTTATATTCTTTATTGAATGTTTCTCTCCTCTTTTTGTGTTCCTCCCTTCTTCCATCTGTGTCTTCCTGAGAGATGCTTAGCATTTCTTTTATTAAGCTACTTATATTTTGCTTTACCTGATTTAATATTTCAGCCTTGAGCTCGTCTACAAGGTCCTGAAGATATCTCTTAATGTCCATTGAAGCCATGTCTGATGTTTCATGTTTTCTGACCATAGTCTCTTTTGTTTTTCTCTCTCCTGGATCAGTGTTCCCAGGGTTTTGGGTTGGGGGCTTCCTCCTGTTTCTCTCTCTTGTCATGGTTTTGGTCTCCTCCATACAGGTGTATAGTGGAGGTCCCAGCCCTTTTCCTTGTTGGTTATGGCCCCTTTGAAGCATGCTGGTGAGGGATTTCTGCCCCTCCCTGTTTGCTCTTGTCATTGAGGTGTAAGCAAAGGCTGCATATGCTGGCCCCTCCCCACTGGGCCAGTCAAATTTCAGGGGCCTTCACCAGGTTAGTGTGTGCTATGTGTAGGGAATTGATCTGGGATGGCTTACTGGGTCCCAGCCAGGGGCGTGACCCGGTCCAAGCAAATCCCATGAATCCACTCTGGGGAGGGAGCAACCAACTGAAGTCACTGCTGTTCTCAGTTCAGGCTCTTCCTGCCCGATTCCAACATGTCACCCCTTTGGTCACACCCTTCCTGTGGGAGAGGTCCCATTCCCAGCACTGACCATGGATTAATGAAGGTCCCTTTGCCAGCTCCATTCTCCACTGGGCTCACCAACCCCTGACTTCAGTGTGGCAGTGGCTCTGGTGAGTGGTGGCGGTAATGAGTTTGGGCGGCTCTGCCAGCTGGCGCGAATTCAGGCCAGCATGAACTTGGCAGGTTACAGTGGAAAGCATGGTGTCCAGTAATTTTAGCTGTTACAATTGTAGCCCTGAGACTGAGTGTTTGACAAGCTTTTTCCATTTTAATTTCTTCTTGTGTTAAGAGGATCCATCTCCCTCTGTCTGGATCTCTCCAGGATGTTTTATTCTGGCATATGAGTTGTTTCTCCTGGGAGGCTTTGTATTTTGTTGCTCACTGATCAGTCATCTTTAGTTCTTCCTCCATATTGTTAGCTTCTAAATATTTGTTCTGACTTCCAGCTTTGGGCTTGCAAAAGTCAATCAAACAATACAAGTGTTAGGTTGTTTCTTTACTTCAGTTGTTATCTTCTTAGCCTGTGTTCCTCCAAATCAGCCTGTTGCTTATGGGTGTGTGTTTGTGTGGCCTCTTTCCTAGTTCTCTCTGACTGGCACAGGTAGCTGCATAGCTTCCTTCCTGGTTCTCTCCACAGCTGATTCTTAACACTCCTCTGGCTCTCATCCTCTGACTCATTGTCATGCCAAATTCTGTCTTCAGTTTTGTTTCTCTAGATGGCATTTTCCCTCCTTCACCATTCTGGGTATGAAGAGGAGGCACTATGATCTTCTGACCTTGATTTTACCACCTGAAGTATCATCTTGAAGACAGTTATCACCTCTAGGTGTTTTGTTTCCATGTATCACTACAAGACAATGTAAGTTTCTCTGGTGTTGATGAGAGATTGCACAGAGCAGGTATACTTTCTTGATTGCTGAGGTGCAGCCCTCAATACCACTGTCTCTGAGCATGTTGGAGGTTACTTGGCCCTCCCCATGGCTCCCACAGAATCTGAGTTACTTTTTATTCTAGCACCTACCTGCTAAATTGCAACCACTATTTCTATACTTTGAGCAGTTCCACAAGATTAGAGACTATTTTTCATCCAGTCTTTCAGCTGTGAATGTGGTAGGCCTTTAATAAATGGTTTAGGAGTAGATGAAGCTTCAAGGAGTCTACCAACTCTCCAGCCAGGATGGAGCCAACTCCCCATTCCCTCACCCTCCATAACATTATAGGCTGTTTCTGCATGACTTTCTCTAATGCCCCAGCTTCTGACCCTTCCATGGTCTACTCAGCCTTAACTGAGTAGATAATGGAGAAGAGATAGTGACCTGAGCCTTCTCTCATCAGCCCTTCTTACTATCAGGCTTTGGCTGTGTGTTTTGAAGTTTTCTTCTCCCAGTTTTCAAGTCCTTTGAATTTTAGGAAGGGATATTCGATGCTGCCCATGGTCTGTCTAATCTTAGCTAGACTTCATGTACTTTGTCAAGGGCCTTCACCCCAATGAATCTGAGGTCCTCATTTACAGTGTCCATGAGTCACTCATTCATTTTTCTTCCCTAGTAAACATTTATGGAGCTCTGTCATGTGCCAAGTGACTTCCCTGTTCTGGAATAAGGTAGTGAATTAGTGAAAATGGTCATTGTCATGGAGCATTATTTTATTTAAACAGTGATACATGCTATCAAAGCTAAGCACTTGACACTGAGAGTGTCTGTCGGGAGGACCAGATTTAGCCTAGAGGGCTTAGAACATGGTGTTCAGAATGTATTTTTAAAAGACACTCAGAATCTTGTTGGTGGGGTTAGAGAATGGAGGAAATCAGAGAACTTGAGTAGGGGAGAAGTGGCACCAATAAGGGACAGTGTGGCTGGAATCTGGAGACTGAAAGTGGCACTGGAGAGGTCAGATAGGATGGCAGGGGCCAGACCATGCCAGGTCTTGTTGCTATATTGAAGGCTTTGTATAGTGAAAGCCGAGAAGCATTTTATTTTATTTTTTTGATTTTAAAAATTTATTTATATTTAAAGAGGGGGGAAGCAAAACAGAAAAAAGGGTAGAAATAATACAGATTTTTAAAAAAACAGTAAGAAATCACTAGTTGATACATTATATACTGTCTTCTTGGACATAGTTGCTCAAGTTACAAAATTAAAGCATACAAAGTGGACATTCAAACAGTAAGGCTGCAAACAGTTCTGTTCAACAATCCAACAAAAACTTAGCAACATGGTTATCAATCCTACACACTTAAATATACATGCAGTTATATCCTTTAGAGCACTTTCTTTTCTTCCTTTGCTTTTAAAGTCCATTATCTGTTTAGTTATATCCTGTTTCAGGTTGCTCAGTACCTTACTGATCTGTTTTGTTGTTATTTACTTTTTTTTCTTTTTTATTTATTATTATTTTTAAATATTTATTTATTTTGAAGGTAATAAAATACAGCAGAACAAGACAGGGCAAAGCCAGTTGAGACAGTGCAGTGAAAATGGTACTGAACCTAACAAGTTATCTGGATAACAACAATAGGTACAATAGTATATCTGGTTTTCTTCACAATAGTTGTTCCTTCAACAAGGTAGAGTAGTAACACTGAAGGAAACAGCAAAATTATAAAAACAGAATATTGAATAGAGGAATACCATTGATCAGAAGAGAACAAAACAGAGATAAAAATATTTGCTTTCAAAGAGATGGCAGAAGAAAATTCCCCCTTATTTGCTACATTGCATATAGTCAAACTTATAAGAGATACTCAGATCTCTGGCTCTCACTTGCTAACGGTGGGGAGGGGTTGGGGAGGGGGTGAGATGGATATTTGATTCTTAGCTGGCACACTGGTAAGCTCATACCACTTACCAGAGCGATGTGCTGGCTGCCTGTTTTCCCAGGTCCCCCAGTTCCAACATGGCGTGGATCTCAGGAAACGCTGATATGGTTCTCACCCTGGGGTGGCTGTGGCTTGGGAGGCCACAGCCACTTACCAATGTGGTGTTATGGCTGCCTGTTTTCCCAGCACCTAAAATTTATTTTAAAGAAGGTAAAATAGAATAAAACCAATCAAAACAAACCAGTGTAAGAGATACAGGCCTAAAAACATTACAAAATCAACAATAGTTACCATAATACCTGTTAGGTTTTTGGCACAATAAGAGAGAAAAATATAAGTAGCTTTTATTATGTG
The DNA here is from genome assembly GCA_004027455.1 of Hydrochoerus hydrochaeris. Taxonomy (NCBI): domain Eukaryota; kingdom Metazoa; phylum Chordata; class Mammalia; order Rodentia; family Hydrochaeridae; genus Hydrochoerus; species Hydrochoerus hydrochaeris. Next base: position 236,908 of record PVLA01002312.1, on the reverse strand, counting down.
GACGTGGAGAGAACTCCATGGCTACAGAAGCCTGGCATTCTCTGACCAGAAAGCAGGGTGTTGGATATATTTATAAACTCTGACAGGGGTGGCACTTAGGGCGGGCATTTGATGACACACAGGGGGCTATTGGAGCCTTTTTTGCGCCATGGGGATAGGAAAAAGGAAGCTGTCACATGGGAAAGAGGGAGTGGCTTTAAAGTAAACATCTTTAATCCCACCTCCACTAGGTAATGCCACGCAGGGCACAGTCCTTTCCTATCTTTTTGTTATTAGGAAAAGGGCAAAGTCTCTCTCTTACTACTTCCTGCTGGCAGAGGGCGCCATATCAGGGATTAGGAAGGTTGATGGGATGATGGCTGATGCCTGCATAGATGTAGAAGCTGGTACCAGGTGTTTTGGCCAGGACAACTTTATCATTGGTAAATGTCCGCATCTTAGACTGGAAAAACAAAGAGACAAGGTGCTATGAGGATTAAGGCCAGTATCATATTTAAGGACCCAGGGGAGGTAGCAGGAAAGGTCCCTTTGATTTAAATATGTCATTTCATCAGGGCCATGGTGAGGTAGAATTCTGAAAAATAAGTGTTGGGTTAGGAGGAGTGAATTTATGAGAGGTGATTATTTTTCCATCTGAAAGAATAGAAGTTAAAAGTGAGGGTAGGTAGGGCTTGTCTCTGGTCCAGGAGTTGAACTGGAAAGAATAAGAGGGGTGGGGAGGGCCATGGCTGTGTCATTATAAGGGAGATAAGAGCCCTACCCTCAGGGATCTCACGTTTGACTAAACAGCTGAGGGTAGAGAGAACTAAGACAGTTGTCACACAGAACAGCATGAAGACAATTTTATGCATGATGTGGGAGTCTTTAGAAAAGACTGTCAGGAGTTCTGCTGTAAAAAAGATAATTAATAGAATGTAAAGAATTAGAAACCAAATTGGATAACAAAACATGACTTAGCCTGAGTGTTGTGGCTGTGAGGCCTTGGTGAGACGGAGACAGGTAGGTGACAGAAGGCGAGATGACTACTCAGGATGGTTAGATTCAGGATTGGGAAGGCACCACTTAGCTTGCATGATGTGGAACCAGGATGGAAGTTTAGCAACTTTGATTGCTGTTGGGGTTGCCAAGAAGACCAGGTAGGGGCTGTTCTGCCATGGTTGTAGTCTTTGGGATGATTTTCTGTAACAGGACTTTGATAACTACATCTTCAGTCAACCTGGTTGTGGAAAAGGCTTTTATTCATCCTGAAAAAGTACAAACAAAGATGAGAAGATATTTGGGAGTTTATTGGCAAGGCACATGTGTAAAATCAGCCAGTCCTGACCAGGGGTGTATCTGAGAAATTGATGATAGGAAAAGGAGGGGTTGGTATGTGTCCCTGAGGAGAAGTTTTACTATAGTGATAACAGGTGTAAGTTGTTGAGACCTCAGAATGTCAGTCACACAAAGGAATCCTGACAATTAGGATGTAGGGGAGATGATAAAAAAGGCATTTTTGAGATTTACAACTGTAAAGTGAGTGGTGGAGGGAGGGATATGACAGAGCCTGGTATAAGGGTTTGGCACCACTGGGTGGATTGGTGTAATGACATTATTGATCATCCTAAGGTCTTGCACTAGATGATAAGACACATCAGGCTTGAGTACCAGGAGAACAGGAGTATCATAGGGTGAATGAGTAGGTTTAAGAAAACCATTATCTAAAAGGCACTTAATTATAGGTTTAAGTCCCTGTAAATGTTTGGGAGATATGGGTTATTGGGGAATGTAAGGAAAAACTGAAGGATACCTAAGTTGAATTAAAATAAGTATGGCATGGGTAGCTCAGGTGGGATTGGAGGTATTTCAAACTATAGGATTGACCAGGGAAGAAGATCTCTACCTAAAAGTGGTGTGGGTCATGTTGGAATTACTAGGAAGCCATGGGTAAAGAAGAGAGTCTGGAACCTGCATGGAATAGCCCTGTCTGCAAAGGCTGTGTAGGTTGGCCATCAACACCCACTATAGAGACTGAGGACTTAATACAAGGGCCTGAAAACTTAGGAAGAACACTATATTTGGCCTCTATGTCCACAAGTACAGAGAATGTCTTACCTGAGACCTCCAGTGGGACTTGGGGCTCTGAGAAAGATAACTTAATGGGGGGCTATGGACCCCAAGTCCCATTAGTCTTCAGCAGCAATCTGAGTAGATCAGTCAGTGATGAATTGGCAGTGATGAAATCTCCTGTGAGGGCGAAGCATTAAGAGAATGCCTTATCTGCTCTCTGGCAGCTAGGACATTTGCTCTTCCAATGGCCCTTGAGATTGCAATCTGGTTGGGGCACTCTCTTGCCCAGTGTCCTTTTTGCTGCACTTGAAGCATGGTCTTGGAGAGGCTTGGGCAGCTCTGCCTTGTTTTGGCTTTCCTGTCTTGGGAGCCCCAAGTGTCACTGCTAAGAGATCAGATGGTTATTTTTTCTTTTAATTTTATCTCTGTTGTTGAGAACATGAAAAGCCACATTAAGGTCTCCCTGTGGGGTTTGAGGGCCAAGTTGAGCTTTTTGTCTTGGAATCTGGCCCACAGAGGAAGGTATCTGTCTCTTCTATAGTCACAAGACATTTGGTTTTTATCTCGGGTAGGTGTACAGCTTTAAGTCTAAAGGAGACAAAGGCAAATAATCAATTAAGTATGCAGGAGCCAAATAATAGAATCAACAGGATATTTATGATTATAACTTTAATAATGGCTTTCCATAAGGAGGGAAAGGATAAGGTCTTGGAAATTTTCGAAATTGATATGTCATCGATTTGTCTTACACACATTTAGGTTTTACAATTGAATAAGTATCTCCTGTGCTGTTAGAATGTCTAATGCCATCTGATTTTGAGGATGGCCTGTTTTATTAATTTTATCTTTTTATTTAGGAGAGAGAGAGATGAGCTGTAGTGTCATTTAAATATAGTTAATTATGGCTCCAATATGTATCATATAACCCTTTTTTGGGAAAAGATATGGTGGATCTCAGCAAAAGAAATGTAAAAGAAATTTATAATTATCTCTTAATTTTAGTTATTGAACATCTAGAAAACTGATAACAGTATAGTGCAGTAGAGGCAGTAAGCTTAACATAAAACATTAAATGCAACTGTTATTTTACATTAACCATGGGTATTTTTAACATTTGAGCAATGAAATTTGTGACATTGTTTGGACTATTTACTATTTAAGCATCTCTAAGTATAACATATACATTATATACATTATATAAATTTTTATTTAAAAATTCTTATTTGAGTGGTGACCTTGTGTTGGTCTGACCTGAATCTCCTGGTTGGAGCACAAAGAGAAAGGCAGACATCTGGATCTGAAAGAAAACACTTCTCATCATAAGCAATCTTAATTTTACATTTGAGAGCAAGAATATACCATCAGACCAACCACAATGAATTGTCTCAGTTATATGAACTTTAGTTGGGGTGTCTCCCATAAAGCTATGGAGATTATTGGGGCCTCCAATCAATGAATAAGACTGGTTTAAACATCAGGTGGCCACTTTCTTATTCATCAGTTGAAGTCCTGTCTAATGTCTCCTCACCTCAAGGGATATTGTTTAACCAGTTTTAACATTTTAACCAGCTGGTGGAAGCATGCTTTTTAAATGTATAATCCAAATAAACCTTGATTAAATGATCTGAAAATGTAAAAGAGGAGGAAAAAATTGTTGAGCTCAAATAAAAGAAACAGCTGTTTACAGAGCAGGCAAATAGACAAACTCAGACAGACCATCTGTACAGTAAAACACACAACAAATATATAGACTGACAAACATCAAATCAGAGTGCACGCAAATATATTTGGCCAATTTGAACTATATAAAAAAGACTAGTATGAATCTTTTTGTAGATTAATTAATAGAGATCTCTTGAAATAAGAATAGCAGAAAAGGAACCTAATTTTGGCTAATCTGAGATAGGTCAGAGAGGAAGAAAGGGACACCATTAACTGATCTCTTGGGGCCGGCCTGTTCCCGAATCAGGAGCAGAGACTGAGGCTGAGAAGACTGTGGAGATAGCCACCAAGTGGCCAACCATCCGGCGGGTGTCCATGGGCAATTAATCAATGATTGGTTATAAAGCAGCTGCTCATCACCATGCGATGAGTAATCACAGGCCACTCGCGGGTCACTGTGCGGCCCACAGCAGCTTGGTTGCTGCCAATAGCACAGTGAAGGAGCACAAGATGGTGACTGGCCACCATGTGACCCACACCAAGATGGTTGATGCTGATCACACGAGAGGCCACAAGGTGGCGTGTATTGGCCCTGACACCCATTGCAAGATGGCGGCGCACTACCACGTAAGATGGGCCACAAGATGGCGGTTGCCCTCTATGCGAGCTGCAGCAAGAGGGCTTTTGAGCACAGCATGGCCTGCCGAGAGGCTGAAATGCCTGTGATTGCGAATGATGAGCCAGTGGAGAGAACAGCGATGCAGAAGTAGGAAGCAAAAAAACCCACCTGACTGAATAAGCAGCTTGGGTGGGGAATTGAGCAGTTGGAGACTGGGGACAGAGACTAAGGGAAGGATTAGAGGCCGCTGTGGGCGGGGGGAAAGGCGGGCGCAGGGGTCTGGGAGCCTCTGGCTGAGAAAGCTGCAGGGTTTGGTTTGGGAGATACAGGGGAGAGTTTTTGGTGGAGCCAGAAGTATTTGGGCCATTATGCAAGACAGAGTGAAAGGCAAAACCCTCATAATAGGTTTTTTGTTAACTTGCCGCCAGTGTGAGAAATGCATAAGCTTTTTGTTTTTTTATAGCCTTGAGGCCAAGAGCACCAAGGTTACCAACCAGGCACTGCAGAGGTGTGGTTTTTTGGCTTGTGGGGGGGCAGGAAATGGCCCCCAGGACCGAATTATAAGTGAGCTGAGAGAACAGCTTCACTTCAGGATGTAAGAGCTTTAGCTCTCTCCCAAGGAACGTGGAAGGTCACAACTATCAAAGAGTCATCACCCATTTTGATTGTGTGACACAGAAAGTCCCAACACCCATTCTCCTTGCTGTCACCTGAAGAGTTTGGGGCGGGGTCCCAGGAAACAAAATAACAGCTTCGTCTCGGGAAGTAAGAGCTTTTGCTCTCCCCCAAGGAATGTGGAAGCTGTTGTCCCAGGAGAGTAAGGATAGGTTTTCTGATGGCAAGCTTACAGATTTTAGGAATGGAGACAGAAAACCCCACGCGGTAGCTCACCTTTGATGAGTGAGGAAGGTCGCTGCTGCGTGCAAATTAGCGGTGGCAAGTTAACATTTTCAGAGCAGAAAATGGTGGTTCACAGGCAGGGTCAGCTCCAGCTAGGGAGCTAACTTACTCTGCCATCCGAGTCACGGCACCATTCTGTTAGGTTTTTGGCACAATAAGAGAGAAAAATATAAAAGTAGCTTTAATTATGAGGACATGGAGAGAACTCCATGGCTACAGAAGCCTGGCATTCTCTGACCAGAAAGCAGGGTGTTGGATATATTTATAAACTCTGACAGGGGTGGCACTTAGGGCGGGCATTTGATGATACACAAGGGGCTATTGGAGCCTTTTTTTGCGCCACGGGGATAGGAAAATTGTCACATGGGAAAGAGGGAGTGGCTTTAAAGTAAACATCCTTAATCCTGCCTTCACTAGGTAATGCCACGCAGGGCATAGTCCTTTCAAAACCTTTTGATATCTTCAAAATAGCTGCAGGTAACTTCAAACATAGTAAAAATCAAACAGAACAGAATAGTATAGAAACAATAAAAATAAGACAATGAATGCAATAAAGGACTTCAAAACAAGCCAATAGTAAATCCAAAAATGCTACCATAATATATCTTATTATCTTTGAAATAGGTGCTACTGCCATCGGATTTGACATAATCAAACAAAACAAAAGAGAATAAAACCCAATCCAACAAAACAATGAAAATGATACAGGACTTCTAAAACAAGACCGTAGGGAATCAACAGTAGCTGCAATACTTAGGAGATCCCTGCTAGATGTCCAAATGTGTACTGCGCTATCGTCTGAATCCAGGATCAGACCACTGGCCCTAGACCTGCAATGTTAGTGAAACACCAAAGCACCACAGGCATCCAATTGCATTTCGCCTCCATAGCTATCATCACAGCCTGTGTTTCTCCTGATATGCCGGTGGCTTACAATAGGGGTGGGAAGGTAGGACAGTGGGGATGAGACACTGTGGGATGGTACTTCTTGTTTGCCAGCCTGCTTGCCAGAAGGGGCTGGGGTCTGGCTGTTCTGATCTGGCAGGGGTCTGTGCATGGCGCTGGTTCCCAGGCTGGGTTTGCTTGCTGATGTGTCCTTCATTCTTTCCACCCCCAATCCATGAGTGGCCCACAGAAGCATTTTAAATAGGGAAATGACATGTCCAAATTTGCATTTTTAAATGCTTACCCTGACTGGATTGAAGGGAATAAGGAGGAAAATGAAGATATCAGTAAGAAGCCATTGGAATTATCTTGGTTATAATCACGACCAAGGTAAAGTCAGTAAGAGGGGGTGAAGAAAAGTATGAATAGTGTTTAGGAGAGAAGATGGGCTTGGCAGTGGATTGGACTTGGGAGATGAAGCAAAGGAAGGTATTCAGGATGACTTGAGGTTTCTAGGGGCATTTGTCATGGTGAAGAAAATGGATGGGAGCCAGGTTTTAGAGGAGAATATGAAGAGTTCAGTTTTGGATATGATTGCAACTGTTTCCTGAAAAAGTGTGGGGCCTCTTATAAAAGCATCTCTAGGTCCAGAGCCAAGACTTTGTATTCTTTTCCACTTACTACATGGGTCCATTCATACAACTATGAGAAATGCTCACTTAAAAATGCTCATTCAGGAGGCTTAGTTATCCAGCAAGGTAACAGGTCACACAGTGTATATAAAGTATGGTTTCCTTATGTCTTGAAAGAGTTAAATGTGCTTCCTATGATGAGCCACTTCCTTTTTAAAGTTTTTATTTTATTTTGAAGGTAGTAGAAATACAACAGAACAAGACAGAACAAAGCCAATTGAGACAGTGCAGTGAAATTGGTATAGAACTTCACAGCAGGTTACCACAATAACAGTAATAGGTACCATAATATATCTCATTATCTTCACAATAGTTGTCTAGCCAATTAGGTATAGCAAAATTAAACCAAAGACAGAAGATTACAAAACCAATCAAAAGAGAATATTGAATAGAGTAAAGCAATTAATCATAATGAAACAAAACTGAAAACAACATGTACTTTGAAACAGAAGATAGAGACCCCCCATATTTGCTATATTGCATACAGTCATCCTCCCAAGAGATGCTCAGACCTCTGTCTCCAGTTGCTAATGGAGCGGGGGTTGGGATGTTTGATTCCCAGCCCGAGCAAAGGTAGGCTGACAGGAGACACTACTGGGTCTCCTCCTGGCTCAAGCCAGAGGAAGGAGCTTACCAAGAGGGCGGGCAAATTGCTTCTTTGTGCAGCCACCTGGGTTCCACCATGGCCGTTGATGAACCACTTCTTAAAGTGAGATAATAACTGGTATTTTCACCAGTCACAGGAAGCCATGAACCTCAGAGCAGATGGCTTAGCGATTCATGTCCTCCATGAACTTGAGAAATCACTTAATTTTTGCATCTCTACTTTCAGTGGTGTGGATCTGATAAGATGGTGTGGCTGACAGGGCTTTAGAAAACGAACTGCTATGTAAAAATGTAAGGTGTTTATTGTTATCATTGTGGCTGCACGTTCTTCAAGGAGCCATCTGCTACCCCTTTTAAATAAGTAGGAGGATGTTCAGATTTGTGCCAATGACCATGACATCACTTTGTGGGTCTGGCTGTTGGCACTGCCCCCATCTGTAGTCTTGCAGACAGATTTTCATTACACGTGACACTGTCCTTATACAAGAATTTTGCAAATTCAGTTCCTTGAGACATGTGCCAAACTCTTCAGCAAAACTGAAATCTTCTACATCTGCTCTGTTCCTCTTAGTCACTAATTTTGGTAATTGAATTTTAAAGAAAACCCTCTTTGTTGGAGCTTTTCTGCTGCTTTGGACAAGGAAGCTGATTCTGCATGAGTGCTAGCTTCCCTCCTTCTCCTAAACAGGTTTTCTTTTTTCTCTTTCTTTCTTTCTTTCTTTCTTTCTTTCTTTCTTTCTTTCTTTCTTTCTTTCTTTCTTTCTTTCTCTCTCTCTCTCTCTCTCTCTCTTTCTTTCTTTCTTTCTTTCTTTCTTTCTTTCTTTCTTTCTTTCTTCTTTTTCTTTCTTTCTTTCTCTCTTTCTTTTTCTCTCTTTCTTTCTCTTTCTATTCATGATTTGTTCTTAAATTTGGAAAATATAGCATTGACATCACCTGTGGTGGGAAAACTGCCTCTGGTTTTTTTTAGAGCAGGGTAGGGACTAAACAAATGAATATATTCCTATCAACCTGAATACCTTGGGCAGGTGTTTGTGGAGAGGACCAATACCTGTGCGTTTTTCTCCAAATAAAGGACAGTAAGAGTGATGCAGATGATTTCATTTGGTGGCTCCGGTTGGGTTGTCTGTGTGAGTTGTGAAACTGAGAAGGCTTTTGTTTCTTTAGGTCTCAGTTTCCTCACAGTAAAATGAGAGGATTAGACTCTATAGCTTCTCAATTGCCCATTTTGGCTTAGAAGTTCATCCTTCCACATAACAAGTATCTGGTTAGATACTGGGGGTGTAACCATGAGCCAATCAGACAAAGATTCTCAGCTGGAGAACTTTAAATCCTAGTTGCATAGTTTGATTTTTCATCCATTCAGGGAATAGTATAGTAGTTGAGTTTCTGCTGCATGTCAGGCATAGTGCTAGGTACTGGGAAAGCAGCAGGGGCCCATGTAGCTGGAGGAGCCTCTTCTGAGGAGATGCAGTCTGTGAGAAAAGAAGGAAGAATGACACAGGGTCTTTACCACATTAAGATGAATGAAGAGCAGGGTGCAGTGGAATTCCACAGAGTGTCTGAGGAAAGGTCTTCCTGAGAGGGGAGAGGAAGGGAGAGGAAGATGGCAGAGATGTTCCCAGCCTGGGAAGGGGCTCCAGGAATCTCCAAGGAGAGTGAATGTGCTCCATGAGCTGGGAAGTTTCTGAGGAGGCTGGAGTTGGAGAGTGAGGGAATTGTGGTGAGAGGGAGCTGAGGCTGGGGACAGTTTACCAAACCTTGTGGCCAGGAGGTCTGGATACTGAACCTAGGAAGTCTCTAGGAGCCTGGTGGCAGACTTGAGCTTGTGTGTGTGTGTGTGCATGCATGTGTGTGTGCTCTCTGGGCCATTGGGACACATTTTCTACTGGGTCTTCCATGATAAACTAATTTCGCCCTTAATTTCTTTCTTTTAACTACTTTTTTCTTAAAGAAATGTCTGTGGGGTTTGAGCCATCAAAGGTATTTGACAGCCTGAATGAGATTTTTATTTATTTATTTATTTATTTATTTATTTATTTATTTATTTATTTTTGTCTTTTTGAGACAGGGTCTCACTATGCAGTTCAGGCTGGCCTTGAGCTCATTTTTTAGCCTAGGCTGGCCTTGAACTTGCAACGATCCTCCTACCTCAGCCTGCTGAGTGCTGGGATTACAGGCTTGCGTCACCACACCTGGCTATGAATAAGCTGTTTTATAACTTCTTTTTTCCAGTTAGTTGGTAGCTTTTTTCTGTACATTTCTTTAAAAAAGTTTTGATTAACATGTATTAATTGTACATATTAATAGCATTCAAGAGCCAGGGATATAGCTCAGTGGCACAGTGCTTGCCTGGCAAGCACAAGATCCTGAGAATCATGGTACCAAAAAAAAAAATAGCATTCAGTATATTTCCATATATAGTGACAGTGCTCCCTGATCAAATCCAACTTCCCTTTCTCTACCTCTTGCCCTAATCTTTAGTAATCACTATACTACTTTCAGGTCAATTCTTTTTAGATTGGATATCTGAAAAGTATATAGTATTTGTCTTTTTATTTAACACAAAGTCCTCTAGTTCCATCTATTTTGTTGCAAGTGACAGGATTTTATTTTCTTTCATGGCTGAATCATACTCCATTTGTATGTGTACCATATTATCTTGATCCAGTCATCTATCTTTTGATGGGTACCTAGGATGGATCCATAGCGTAACTACTATAAGTAGTGCCATAACAAACATTGGCATGCAGGTGTCTCTGGTATGATGATTTCATTTCCTTGGGATATATGCCCAAATACCCTGGAGTGGGATAGCTGAATCATATGGCAGATCTATTTTTAGTTTTTTGAGGAATCTCATATTTTTCGCTGTAATTGTTGTACTAATTCCCATCAACATGATGTGAAAGGTTCTCTTTCTCCAAATTTTCACCAACTTTTTTTTTTTGATAATAGCTTTTCTGATTGGGGTGGGATGATGACTTTTACTTTCAATTTGCATTTCCCTAATGGCTAATGATATTGAGCATTTTTTATATATTTGTTAGTCATTTGTATTTCTTCTTTTGAGAAGTTTATTCAGCCAGGGATTTAGCTCAGTGGCATAAGTGCCTGCCTGGCAAGCGTGAGGTTGTGAGTTCAACCCCAGTACCAAAAAAAAAAAAAAAAAAAAAAAAAAAAAAAAAAAAAAAAAAAAAAAAAAAAAAAAAAAGAAAAAAAAGAAATTTATTTAGAACATCTGCCTATTTCAATTATATTATTTGTTTCTGCTGATAAGCTTATTGAATTCTTTTTATATTCTGAATTTAACCCTTTCAGATGGGTAGTTGTGTCCCCTCATTCTATAGGGTGTCATTTTACTCTGTTGATTGTTTCCTTGGCTGTATAGAGTTTTTAATTTGATGTAATCTCGTGTCAATTTTTGCTTTTTACTATGTTTTCCATTAATTTCAGGAAATTATTGATTTCACCAATGTTTTGAAGTGTTTTCTGTTTGTTTTCTTCTGGTAGTTTCAGAATTAGATCTTTGATTCATCTTCAATTGACAATGAGAGAGAAAGGGATAAAGTTTCATTCTTCTGAATGTATCCACCCTGTTTCCCCAGCACCATTTATTGAAAAGGTTGTCCATATTCAATGTGCTTTTTTTTTTTTTTTGAGAGTCAGTTGATTGTACATGTGTGGGTTTATTTCTGGGGTCTCTATTACACTCCAGTAGCCCATGTGTCTTTTTTTTTTTTTTAATGCCAATACCGTGCTGCTTTGGTTACTGTGACTCTGTAGAATGTCTTGAAATTAGGTAGCCTGATGCCTCTCCTTCATTCTTTTAGCTCCAGATTACTTTTTTATTGTGTGTGCTTCCATCTGAATTTTAGGATTTTTTTTCTAGTTCTTTGAAGAATATCATTGGTATTTTGATGGAGATTGCATTGAATCTGCAGACTACTTTGACTAGTATGGACATTTTAATGATATTAAGTTTTTCAGTCCATGAATATAAGAAGTCTTTCCATCTCCTAGTGTCTTCTTCAGTTTCTTTCTTCAGTATTCTGTAATTTTTGTCTTTTGTATTCTTGGTTAAGTTTATTCCAATGTTCATTTATGTAGCTACTGTGAATGGGATTTTTTTTCATGATTTCTTTTCAACAAATTCATTATTGATGTATAGAAAACTTACTGATTCTGTGTGTTGATTTTGTATCCTGATACTTTACTGAATTTGTTTTTCAGATATAACATTCTTTTGGTGGAGTCTTTAAGGTTTCCCAGTGTATAGTGTCACATCATTTGCAAACAGGGATACTTGACTTCCTCCCTTTTTATTTATATGCTCCCCACCCTGTCTAATTGCTCTGGCTAGCATATTTAGAACTTCATTGAATAGAAGTAGTGAGAGTGGATACCCTTGTCTTGTTCTTTATCTTAGAGCTTTTGCCCATTTAGTATGATGTTGGATGTAGATTTGTCATATCAGTCTTTATTATGTTGAGGTATAATCCTTATATAATTTATTTGTTCAGAGGTTTTATGATGTTGTTTTGTCAAATGATTTTGTTGTATCTATTGAGATGATCATATTTTCTTATCATTCATTCTGTTGATGTGATGTATTATGTTAACTGATTTATATTTGTTGAATCATCCTTGCACCCTTGGGATGAAACCACCATGATTGTGGTAGATTTTTTAAAATGCCAATACCATGCTGATGTGCCATTGAAATTCATATGCTAATATCTTGTTGAAAATTTTTTAAAATTTTTTTTATTTTAAAGAAAATAAAACAAAAGAGGACAGATCTAAGCAGATCGGAATGGAACAATGTAAGCAACACAGCACTTCACAACAAGACAATTGGATATTAACAGTAGCTATCATAATGTCTCTTTCTTTGAAATAGTTGAGCTTAGCTTTACACACAATAATGTCAAACATAACAAAATAGAATTAAACCACTCTAGAGAATGAAAGTATTGCAAGGCATTCTGAACCAAATAACTGAAGATGAACAGTGGCTGCCATATTATCTCATTTTCCATGAAACTTTTGTTTTATACTATCATACATATTAAAATCCAATAAGACACAACATGATATAACCAATGGTAACAGAAAAACCAGATCATGGTAGGACTTCAGAGCAAGATGATATTAAATCAACAATGGCTGCTATACGGTTTGCCTTCAAAGTAACTATTCATATGATCACATATATTAAGATCAAACAAAACAGAATAAAACCATTCCAACCAATGAATGAAAACATAAGACTTCAAAGCAGTATAATGGTAAACCATGATTACCATAAAATCTTCTGTACTCTTACCATTTCTTATATTAGGGAGACTATCAGTATTTATACATGTGAGTTTGCTTTTATTTCACTTATGAGTATAGATTGAAGTTGCATCCATTTTTGTTTATAAATATCTCAATGTGATCATTCTTTATAGCTGAGTAGTACTCCATTGTTTAAAAGTACCACAATTTTTTTATCCATTCCTTGGTTGATGGGCACTTAGGTTGTTTCCAAAATCTGGCTGTTACAAATTGTGCCACTATAAACATGGGTGTGCATATATTACTGTGATAAGATGTTTTCAGATCTTCTGGGAATATGCCTAAGAGTGGAATAGCTGGGTCAAATGGGACCTCCAACCCCAGCTTTTTGAGGAATCTCCAGATTGACCTCCACAGTGGTTGCACCAGTCTACACTCACCAACAGTGCAAGAAGAGTTCCTTTTCCCCCACAGTCTCTCCAGCATTTGTTGCTGGTAGTTTTGTTGATCCTGGCCATTCTTTCTGGAGTGAGATGGAATCTCAGTGTGGTTTTAATTTGCATTTCTCTAATGACCAATGATGATGAACATTTTTTCATGTATTTATTTGCCATTCATATTTCTTCATCTGAGAACTGCTTGTTCATCACAGATGCCCATTTTTGGATTGGGTCTTTGAATTTCAGGGGTCTGATTTTTTAAAATTCTTTAAAAGTTCTAGACAGAAGTCCTTTGTCTGAGGGACAGTTCATTAAGATTTTTTTCCCAGTTTGTGGGTTTTCTTTTCACTATGCTGGAGATTTCTTTGAACATGCAGAAACTCTTTAATAAGATGTGATCCCAGTTATTGATTCTGGGAAGTATTTCCCATGCAGTTTCATTCTTGTTCATGAATTCTCTACCTACCCCTATGTCTTCAAGATTTTTACCTATTTTGTCTTCCAACAGATTTAGTGTTTCTGTTTTAATATTTAGATCTTTGATCCATTCGGATTTTAGTTTAGTACACGGTGATAGGCATGGGTCTAGTTTTAGTTTTGGGCATAGGGATAGACAGTTTTTCCAGCAACATTTATTAAAGAGACTGTCATTCTTCCAGTGAACATGCTTGGCCCCTTTATCAAAGATAAGGTGGTTGAGTGTGTTTGTAGTTGTATCTTCTAGTCTATTCCATTGATCTTCAGGTCTGTTTTTATTTGAATATCATGTTGATTTTATTACAGTAGATTTGTAGTATAGCTTCAAGTCAGGGATGTGATGCCTCCTGCCTTGGCTTTGCTGCTTAGAATTGCCTTTGCTATTCTAGGTCTCTTCTGGTTCCAGATGAATTTTAAGAGTGATTTCTCTAGATCTATGAGGTTTGTTAGTGGTATTTTCATTGGGATTGCATTGAATGTGTATAACAATTTTGGAAGAACGGCCATATCACAATATTTATTCTTCCTATCCATGAACAAGGGATGTCTTTCCATTTTCTGAGGTCCTCTTTGATTTCTTTTTTCAAGGTATTATAATAAAACTCTTTTACATCTTTTGTTAGATTAATTCCTAAGTATTTCATTTTTTTGGATGCTAGTGTGAAGGGTGTGGTTTCTCTTATTTCTCTCTTGGTGATTTTGTTATTAGTATATAAGAATGCTATTGATTTTTGAATATTGACTTTGTATCCAGCTACATTGCTGAATTTATTTATTATATCTAGGAGTCTTTCAACAGGGGTTTGGGGGTCTTCTATGTAGAGTATCATGTCACCTGCAAATAATGAGAGTAGAGGTTTTTGAAGTAGTTGTTGATGATCTTCTGTATTTCCACAGGGTCGGTAGTGATTTCACTTTATTCATTCTGTATTGGATGAATTTGAGTCTTTTCTTTCCTTTTTAAAATTAGGTTGGCTAGGGGCTTATCAATTTTATTTATTCTTTCAAAGAACCAACTCTTTGATTCATTGATTCTTTGAATTGTTTTCTTAGTCTCTATTGCATTAATTTCTGCTCTGATCCTTATAATTTCCTCCCTTCTTTTGGCTTTGGGCTTGGTTTGCTCTTCTTTTTCTAGATGTTTGAGGTGTAATATCAGGTTGCTTATTTGTGTTTGTTCTTTTTCCTAATGTGGGAACTCAGTGCAATAAATTTTCCTCTGAGGACCACTTTCATTGCATCCCACAGGTTCTGCTAAGTTATATTTGTATTTTCATTTGCTTGTAGATATTGTTTAATTTCTTCTTTAATTTCCTCTGTGACACACTGATTGCTCAAGAGTATATTGTTTAATTACCATGTGTTTGTGGGGTTTTTGCAGTTACTTTTATCATTAATTTCCATTTTCATAGTGCTATGATCCAATAACATGCATGGGATAATTTCAATTCTTTTGTATTTACTTAAATACGTTCTGTGGGTTAGTATATGGTCTATTTTAGAGAATGTCCCATGTACTTCTGAGAAGAATGTATATTCTGATGTTGTTGGATGGAACACTCTGTATACGTCTATCAAATCCATTTGTTCACAGGTGTGATTCAGTTCTGTTATTTCTTTGCTGATTTTCTGTCTAGTTGATCTATCCCTTTGTGTCAATGGTGTGTTAATGTCTCCTGTTATAATTGTGTTATTGCCTATTTGATTTTTCATTTTTGTTAATATTTGCCTTGTGTAGTTGGGTGCTCTGGAATTTGGTACATATATATTTAAGATTGTTATCTCTTCCTCTTGCAGTTTTACCCTTACTAGTATGTAGTGAACTTCTTTATCTCTTCGGACCATTCTTGGTTTGAAGTTCACATGGTCTGTAAACAGAATAGCTACCCCCACTTTTTTTTGAGTTCCTGTTGCATGGAGTATTGTATTCCATCCTTTGACTTTTTGTCTATGAGTTCCCTTTTGGGTTAGATAGGTTTCTTGTAGACAGCATATGGTTGGACATTGTTTCTTGATCCATTCTGCCAGTCTGTTTCTTTTAATTGGTGAATTTAGGCCATTTACATTAATTGTTATAACTTTCATATATTGGTTTATTGTTGACATGTTATCTTTCTGATGTTGTATCTTAACTTTCCATTCTGTTTAATTGTATGTCTTGCTTAGTGGTTTTTTCCTATGTGTATCTAGAATGTCTTTCAATATTATTTGTAGGTTTGGTTTGGTGATCATGAAGTGCTTCAGCTGTTCTTTGTCATGGAAGTGTCTTATTTCTCCATCCATTTTGAAGGACAGTTTTGCAGGGTAGATCAGTCTGGGTTGGAATTCATTTTCCTTTAGGATCTGAAAAACTTCATTCCATGTTCTTCTTGACTTCATTGTTTGTGTTGAGAAGTCTGCTGTGATTCTGATAGATTTTCCTTTATAGGTGACCTGTCTTTTCTCTCTAACAGCTTTTAATATTGTGTTCTTATGTTGGATTTCTGGGATGGTGATTATTATATGTCTGGGTGTAGTTTTGTTTTGGTTATGGCTATTTGGAGTTCTATATGCTTCACTAATGTGTATGTCAGTTTCCATATTCATGTTTGGGAAGTTTTCAGCTATTATTTCTGTAAATAGCCTCTTGATATCATTTGTGTTGTCCCCTTCTTTTTCATTTATCCCTATTAATCTTATGTTGTTTTTCTTTGCATCATCTTGCAGCTGTTGAATTGTTATTTCCTGATTTCTTGTTATTTTTAGAAGATCTTTCCTTTCCTGTTCACTAGCTGTAATCTTGTCTTTGAGGTCTGAGATTCTATCTTCACTTTTGTTGAGGCAGTTTTTGCAATTTTCATTAGAGTTTTTGATTTCCTGTATATTTCTTTGAATCTGCTTAATGCATACTGTCTCTTAAACTGTTCATTCAGGGATTCTATCATTTCGCTTTGTTCCTCTAATTTTTTAGCTGTGTCTTCATTGGATGCATTCAGTATTTCTTTCACTAATTTTATCATTTCTTCTTTTACCTGGGAGAATATTTCTGATTTGAATTCCCTCATAGCTTCCTGTACTTGCTTCTTTATTTCAGTTGATATCATTTCAGGTATTTCAGGTGTATGTGTAGTATTTTCTTCTATGCACATGGTTCCTAGGTTTTCTTGGGATGGGCTGGAGGTTTGAGATTGCATTTTGGTCTTTTGTTTTGTCATTTTCTTATATTTCCATGTTTCCAGAAGTTTTCCAAAGCTTTCCCTGGATGTGTTGTAAATCACCTCCTGAGCCCTCTGCTACTGGAACTCATGTGGCTTTGGCTCCCCTTTTGTGGTGGACCTGGCTCCCTTGGTTGAACGAAGGTCACTGGGTGTGGTCCACCCAAGCCCTTGGAACCTCTGGAGCTTAGTCCAGCATCCCAAGGGGGCTGGGCAGGCACTCACCTGCTGGGACCAATGCTCCCAAACATTTCCTGGACCTGCCCTGGTGAGCTGCAACTCACCCTGTGGCAGTGGTGCTGGCCCGGCTCCCCTTTAGGTAGGCCTGGCTCTGCTGGTTGAATGAAGGTCACTGGCCACAGTCCACTCAAGCTCACAGATCCTCCAGAGCCTAGTCCAGTGACCCAAGGGGGCTTGGCAGGCACCCAACTGCTGGGATCAATGATCCTAAACTTTTCCTTGTTGAAAATTTTTGCTTCTATGTTCATCCGTAATATTAGTCTATATTTTATTATTTTGTTGTATCCTTACCTGCTTTCAATAACAAGACAATGCTAGTCTCATAGAATAATTTTTTTTTTTGATACCAGGGATCAAATTCATGACCTTGCACTTGCCAGGCAGGTGCTTATTCTACTGAGCTAAACCCTTGACAGAGGGCTCTCCTTTTTAAAAATTTTTATTTATTTATTTATTTATTTCAAAATGAATTTTGAAGGGTTCTGTCCTTTTAAAATTTTTTTTTTAATTTAAAGAGAGGGGAAAAAAGCAAAACAGAAAAAAGGGTAGAAACAATACAGAATTTCAAAAAAAATAAACAGTAAGAAATCACTAGTTGATACATTGCATATTGTCTTCTTGGGCATAGTTGTTCAAATTACAAAATCAAGGCATACAAAGTGGACATTCAAACAGTGAGGCTGCAAACAGTTTTGTTCACTGATCCAACAAAAACTTAGCAACATGGTTATCAATCCTACACACTTTTTTTTTTATTGGTATCAGGGATTGAATTCACAACTGTGTGCTTGCAAGGCAGGTTCTTATGCCAATGAGCTAAATCCCCAGCCCCAATCCTACACACTTAAAGATACATGCAATTATATCCTTTAGAGCACTTTCTTTTCCTCCTTTTGCTTTTTAAGTCCATTATCTGTTTAGTTATATCATGTTTCAGGTTGCTCAGTACCTTACTGATCTGTTTTGTTGTTGTTATTTATTTTTTCTTATTTATTATTATTATATTTATTTGTTTATTTTATTTTGAAGGTAGTAAAATACAGCAAAACAAGACAGGACAAAGCCAATTGAGGCAGTGCAGTGAAATTGGTACAGAACCTCATAGCAGGTTACTGGGATAAGAGCAATAGGTACAATAGTATATCTGGTTTTCTTCACAATAGTTGTTCCTCCAATCAGGTAGAGCAATATAAAGGAAATACCAAAATTATAAAAACAGAATATTTAATAGAGCAATACTATTGATCAGAATAGAGCAAAACAGAGATAAAAATATTTGCCCTCAAAGAGATGGCAGAAGAAAATCCCCCTTATTTGCTATATTGTATATAGTCAAACTCGCAAGAGATGCTCAAATCTCTGGCTCTCACTTGCTGGGGGAAGGGTGGGGATGAGAAGGATGTTTGATTTTTAGCCCATGCGCTGGTAGGCTCACAGCCCCACACCAGAGCGGTGTGTTGTCTGCCTGTTTTCCCAGCGCCCCAAGTTCCAACATGGCGCAGATCTCAGGAAACGCTGATATGGTTCTCACCCTGGGGCGGCTGCAGCTTGGGAGGCCACAGCCACTTACCAGAGCAGCGTGCTGGCTGCCTGTTTTCCCTGTTTTCTTAGAATAAGTAAAAAAGTCTTTATAGGATATTACTTTATCGTCAAGGCTGGTCTTGCACTCCTGGGTTCAAGCGATCCTTCTGACTCAGCATACCACATATCTGGGTCTATAGGTGTGTGGTCTGTGCCTAATTTTGGGAAAATTTAAAATTTGGCATTAGTTCTTTAAAAATTTGGTAAAATTCAGCAATGAAGCCATCTTCTGGCTTTTCTGGTGACTTTATAATTGACTTGATTATTGTTCTATTTGCTTTTTGGTGTGTGCTCCATGGTTCAATTTCAGTAGGTCATACATGTCCAGAAGTTTGTCTGTTTCTTCTAGATTTTCCAGTTTGTTACCAGATAGTTTTAAACAAAAATCCCTACTGATTCTTTGTATTTCTGTGGTATTGGTCATAATTTTATTTTATTTCTTTGGCTTTTCTCTTTTTTTTGGTTAATGTAGCTAAAAGGTCATTTATTTTTATATCTTTAAAATATCAACTCTTGGTTTCATTGATCTTTTGCATTTTTTCAGTCTCTAAGCATCATTTGTAAGGCTGGTCTAATTGTGTATTTCTGGTTTGTGCTTATATTGGGAGATCTTCTTTGTTTCTGAAGGATAGCCTTATTGAATATAATCTCCTTGACTGGTATTCTTCTCTGCTGGGGGAGTGACATTTGAAAGTGGCCCGTGGCTGGTGCCAGCTAAAGTTTCTCTCAGCGCTCTTTGCCTGTGCATGCTCGGGTGCAGGCAGGCAGCTGGAGCTGGGGCTTTTCCCTCCCTGACTCTTCAGCTATGGTGTGCACTGAAGGAGGGCAAGAGCCAGCCTCTCAGTTTTCTCAAGGCCCCCTCAGCAGCAGGAACCTCGGTTTTCCCTCCCAGTCTATGGAGTGCAGGGCAGAGGGAAGGGTGGCTGGAAGCTGCATGGGTGTCTGCCTTCAGCCCT
The DNA here is from genome assembly GCA_004027455.1 of Hydrochoerus hydrochaeris. Lineage (NCBI taxonomy): Eukaryota > Metazoa > Chordata > Mammalia > Rodentia > Hydrochaeridae > Hydrochoerus > Hydrochoerus hydrochaeris. The sequence goes on along the minus strand of PVLA01002312.1, from coordinate 217,327 downwards.
GGCATTTGCATGCATTCACAGATGGCTGGGTCTCAGAGGGCAAGTGCTCTGTTCTCCTGGTTCCTGAGGCTGGAGCCCTCCAGTGCCCTCCATGTCATTAACACCTGTCTCATACTATCCAGGGCACCTGATGGGCTTAGGTCACAGTCACTCTGCGGGGCCAGGTTTGCAAGTGAGTTGCCTTCAATGCCAGGGTAGTGGAATGCCTGTGAAGTCCCAGAGGTGGGGCATTTGCTGTGGTTTCTGATGCTTGAGCAGTTCCAACTCAGAGGAGAGCTTGCTTGTCAAGACGGCTCCTCGCTATAGCACCTGGGTGTTTGCTGGGTGATAATGTGAGATCCTTTTCTGAAGCAAGGCTATTGTGCAGATTTCAGGTTACCATCTATGTGAGCTACAGGTATCGGGATTGTGAAACTTTCCTGTTCAGCTGAAGTAGCACTTCTTTAGAGAATCATCACTGACTCACCCTGGTGAAATTGGGTTCACTTTTGTATTCTGCCACACCTCCTATTCTCTACCCTAGCTCAGAGTTATGCATTTGTGAAGTGATTTGATTAGTGCCTCCTGCTTCCCTAGGCTCTGAGTCCCTGGAAGCTCAGTGGCTCTGAATCACTAGTTTAGCTTCCTCAGAGTGTGATACATGGCAAATAGCGAGTGCTTCATAAACTTTTATGGTGAAGAAACTATCAAAATTCACTATTTCTTAGCCTTTAAGATATGTTGTTTGCCACTGACTTCAAATAAGCAAGCTCTACCCACCTTTAGTAGAGCTCCAGACAGTGCTTTTGTGAGACACAGGCTGAGAGAAGCCCACTAAGACCATGTATTTTTACAGTAGCTCTGTGTAATAGGGAAACGAATGGAATTCTTTTGATCAGGTATCTCAATACCCACAAAGTACATCAGATATTCTGTCAAAGAGCTGGGAGTTCAAATCTAATGTGGTTGACACATTGTTCATCAGATATCCATGAGTATCCTACATGTACTGGCAAATCACAGATGTCTTCTTACTGCATGCACAATGGTTGCACTTAGTATTTTTTTCAAACATACAGTGGGTGAAAACCATATGAATTCAGTAGAAATGTTACTTCACAGTTTGAAATTTTGTCTTTTCCTGGGCTAGCCCTTTGTGATGCACTACTCTTGGGATTCTGGGCAGTGGTGAGAGCCACTATCTGACAGTGAGGGGAAATTCATGATATTTTGTAATGTTCTCTGTTGCTAAGCTGTGATGTTCGGTCAGTTGGATAGGTTAAATGCATTCTTTACTTACAATATTTTTGACTTACAAAGGATTTCCTGGGACATAACCTATCACAAACAGGAGACACCATGGCTGTCTCCAGTGGACCCTGAGTGGAAGTGATGGGAGCTGTTTTCATGCAAAGATAGATGCAATGTACCTTCTTCATCTCCTTTTTCCCTTGCCTTGATGGCCATGTGTTCCATAGGACATAACTGTGAACTAGTGGAGGTTTTCCTGACAAGCAGGAAACCTATGAACAAGAAAGGAATGAAGCCTGTTAGTTGAAGATTAATCTTACATCTATGTTTCAGGATTTATTTGTTATGAAAGCATTTTATAGACGGTCCTGATGAATGCTCTTTTACCACATGAAACCTTCCTCATGATTTGGTTTTCTCAAAAGCAAAAGTTATATTTCCCTTTAAATTCACACCTGCTGGCCAGATGACTCCAGGTGCCCTGCACTTGTGTTCAGGTTTCCAGGTGTCCTGTCAGTGATTTCAGACCCCACAGCTCCTGACAGCGTTTGGCTGCACAGACTTCTTGACACAGGTTTGCTCCCCTCCCCCAGGAACAATGTTGCATGTTAAGTAAGTGTCTGCCAGCTCCTGGTGGCATTTCTGACAGCTTGGAGAAGAGGGGTTCTGCTTGGCAGATTCCTGGAGTGTCTTGCACACCTTTCAGTCTGACTTCTCCCAGATGAGCTCCACGCTATCCCGAATGGGTCCCTCTGAGGCCTCTTGTCTTGTTCAATTACTCAGCAGGGCCAGAATTGAAGGACTGAGAGCCTGAGCTGATGCAAACCCCTCTCTACTGATCAGTCCTTTCTCCCTGGAGCAGCTGCAGAGAAGGTCCTGCTGCCTCTTTCTCTGTACCTTAAGTGCCTCTGTGGAGGTTTCAGGTACCTGCTAAGGGAGGAAGGGGCTTTAGCTGAGGATATGGGAGCTGGTATCAGATACCAAATTCTGTTAGTATTGGAGGTGGCTTCTGGCTTGTATCATGGTCTGATTGACCTTGGGCAAGTAACTGCAGTTTCACCCCATGTAGAACTCAGTGTATGAATTGGGGTGCTAGATGGTGTCAAGCTACTGACCCTCCAGGATCCTAAGAATGGGCTGTGGGTCATAGGCTACTGGCCTCCTTGCCAGAAAAGCATGCTTATATATATTTCACTTATGTGGTGGGATAATTCATCCATTAGTTTCTGCTTCGTTCTGATTGCATGAGGTTTTTTTTTTTTTCTGTCATCTTAAGAAAGTAGCCAAGTATTTCCATTTAGAATTCTGGCCTTGCTCTGGGGATTTGATAACAGCTTTTACATTTCAGGACAAAAACATCATGCAGAGTTATGACCACCATTCCTCCCCTAAGCTGTGGGTTTTTTAGAGGTGGGTAGTAATGGAGGTAGTACTGGGAGTGGAGGGGTGGGGAGAGAGAGGTGGAGAGAGGTACATTATGACTTAGAGCTGAGAAAATTTAAGGAGTCTTGGAGGTGTTAAGATGAGTGATCTAGGATGTGTATTCCTACTGCCTGGCAGGTCACCCATCTGGTAGGGCTTTGTTAGAATGTAAACCACTTACATGTGTTGCTTGCTTATATTGCTGCTTCCTTGGGATGGAAGTCTATGGGAGGAAGTACAACTTACAGATGAAAAGCATAGATCCAGGGCCCAATTTATGGGCTTATTTTTTCTATAAGACCCTTATGAATTTCTTTTGAATGAGTTTCCTGGAAGGGAAAAACACTTGAGTCAATTTGTGCCCTAAAGCTGCAGTTTTTATTAAAAGTATAATTTTAAACTTGTGCTTGTCTCCTATTTGTCTTTTTTCTTCTATCCTACCTCAATACGGTACTGTCTCCTTTCTACTGAGAACTTTCCCAGACAGTCACTGAGTCACGAAGTAGTCCTTCCACGAAGTAGTCCTTCCACTCTCCATCCTGTGCTTTGCCCAGCAGGGGTGAGAAGGCAAGCAGGGAGCTTGTGAGTGCCAAGCACTGCTTGTATGGCTGGGGAAATGAGGTGTGGGGACCCCTACTGTCCCACAAAGCTGGCTATAGCCAAGACCTCCAAGTGTGAGCATTTGTCATTCAGTGAGACTGAACAAATAGATTTGGGGGTTTTCTTCTTTGGAGAGATGAGCCTAGATGAAATTTTAAAAGATGTCATTTTCTAAGGCAGCAGGAAACAGTCTGTTTTAGGGCCCAAGTTCTCACCTGGGTGTTGGTAGATAAAAGAATGATCTAGTAGCTAGAGAAAGAGAAATCAGCTTCTGAGGCTTTTCCAGCTGCTAAGCCATAGTACTGTCCAAGAGCTGACCTTTAATGTGGGCGTGTGGGACCAGCCTGCTGGGATAGATCAAAGGAACTGAACCAGGAGATACTGATGACAAATCTACCCTGGCCCTAGATGGAATGGCCAGAAAGCAGCGGATTAGAAATGGCATTCTCCTGTTTGAAACAAGACCAGGGAGTACAGAGGACTTCTTGGGAGGCCTGCAGACAGTAGAGCCATACTAGGTCTGAAAGTCAGATTCACAGTGCCTGGGGGAGGGTGATGGAGGATGGAGAGGATTCAGACCACTGTTCTGCAGATCTGGCATGTTGGAGAAGGGAATGGAAAGTGGAAAATGTCCCCCAACCAATGCCTGCAGCTTCGGGATGGCTGATGTCACCCAGCTTCAACTTCATTTAGTGGTACTGGGCAAAGCCAATTCATATACATGTCCTAATTCCGGATCCCCAAGAAACAGATTACTCCCCCCACTTGCTAGATTGCCCTGAAGAAGGTAAATTACCTGAGGTTCCTGGTTAGGTATTGGGAGAACCTGACTTGCAGTCAGGTATTTCAACACTGAAGTTAAACCTTGGTCCTTTTTCACTAAGCCACAGAGGCTTGGTCAGCTTTATAACTCTCCATTCTTCTACTTACATTTACGGCCACCCTTCTCCTCAGTTCCAATCAAATCCAGGCACTGAGAGCTGTCTAAAGAGCTGTGTGTTGCAGGTTTGGCTGCTAGTTTCATTATGTCATGATGTAACATTTCCCAACTGAGACCCTCCTGCCAGGAGGACTATCCTATGGCTTTTGGCGTGGCTTGCATCATCAGGGGAAGGAGAACTTGCATGTTCATAAGAAATGACAGTCTCCACTGAAACCTCCTTTGAGCTTGGGAAAGTAGACTTTTGACCTGATTTAGGCTGTATTTCTTCTTGTCTCAGAGAGGTTGTGATAGGTGCTATTAACTTTCTCTATTCTTTTCCCTTTCTGTATCCATGCCCTTTATCAGGTGACTTTGTGGAATTCATTTCCTTATTTCTCAAATCTGGGATGAGTCATGTTACTTGCTTTGGTCAATAGAATGGGGTGAAAGTGACATTGTACAGCTGGGATCTCCAAGGCTCTTTCCTGTTTTGCTTGCCCTTTTGTTGTTTCCCTGAGAAAAAATGCATGAACCAGTCTGCTGGTTGATAGGAAGGGAAGATGAGAGATAGGAGGAACAGAGCTGTCCCAGTTAAGGTGTGAGCCAAGCATCCTAGAGAGAGTCCCAGTAGGTCTGCAGATTGTGGAGCCAGCTCAGTCTACACTGGTCTCTCTATACCGACATGTGAGCTCTGACTGATTGCATATGCCATTGGGGTTTTGTGACAGGTAAGCAGCAGTCTACTGATAATAGCTAGCAGTAGAAATCTGAAAAGCTAATTCAATGTATTAAATAGAAAGAGAAAAAAATGAGAGAACTGGTTGACCAAACCTTAGCTCACAAAGGGATTTAGGGATCCGGAGTCAACTCTCTTGCCCTGCAGATGAAGAATCTGAGAAGCGTGTCAGCTGGCAGGTAACACTGCTTATGCCAAGCCACATCATTTTAAGAACAGACTCTGGTCTCCTAGTCCTGAGCTCTTTTAGGATCCTGTACACCTGGCTGTCTCTTTTGCAGCACAGATAGGCACCCTGGACCTGTGTGGGTGAAGGCTAAGGGTCAGAGGTGCTCTACAGGCGTAACATTAACCTTCATATCCTGCAGTGCCTTGGGCCTTTCACAGATCCCTCCAGGGCCTGAGACTGAGTAAATAGCCTGAAAGGAGGAGGTGGGCCCCAGAGTGACCACTCCACTCTTCAGTGAGGGTCTCCTAGCTCCAAATGGCAGCCAGTTGCTGCCAAGCCCAGGGTCAATTTTGAGTTCTATCGTGCCATATTTGTCCTGTTCCCAGAAAAGTGTGGCATGGCCTCAGACCTATTCAGGTAGTTGGATTGCACTCAAGGTGCTGAAATTTCCCTGCTGCTAAGTACATACTCTTGTATATAAACAACTGGATCATGTGTTCTTGTGCTGTTAGCTTTGCTTCTGGCACATCTATTCTCTTATGGGTGGGCCAAAGGGCTGATCCTTGACCTCCCTCCCTGCATCTCTCTCTGTGGAGACTAAGGTGGGACAATTCTAGGAGATAGGGATCTGAGAAATTCTCATTTCCTGGAAAGAACACAACAGGCTTAATAAATTCATGTTGTGCTCTTCAATAATTCTTTTGCCCCAGGGTGTCCTTCTTATTGTGTTTCCTTCTCACCTTTTTCTTACTGGAAGTTTGCTAATTACATCTATGCTGGAAGAATCAAGATTACAGCCAGTTATGAAGGGAGAGGGACTTCCCAGGAGCCTCAGGTCATCACACCCAATACTCATTTGCTACCATTTTGTAATTTCTACTTCCCTCACCTTTCACTGAGGATTTAGTTTGCTTAAATTAATAAACATAGGTCCAGCAGGACACTAAAATGGAAGATTCTGACCATGACCTCTGTCTGCTTGGAAGCAGAATGAAGAGAATGCACAGTACAGCGAACAGCAGCATCAAATCCAAATGATGATGTCAGATGGTTGCCTCAATCTGCTAAAATGCTATAATGCTAAAATCCTCACCAAACAGAATAGAATACAAATTATGGAAAACATGCAAATGTTTGATAAGCTCTGCTTTCATGGGGTGAACTTCACCCCTTCCCTCAGGAGTCCCTTTCTCCTGGGCAGACCAAGACCCCAGGTGAACCAAACAACATTTTGTCCTCAGGAAACGGGAACTCTCAGTTAGGGGACTAGCATGTTTCTGAATTGCACAACTCAGTAAGTTATCTTCTATTTGATTTTTTATTTGAACTCAGAGACAAGGAGCTAGAGGCTGTTGGGCTAAAAGTCATTGGCGGAGGGTGCAGGTATGGAATCCTAGGTATCCAGCCTGGAAAAGAACAAGCCTTATTTGAGACCTTCTTCTATACCTCTACCAGTCAGTCTGAATTCTCTCCTAGTTCCAGATGTCAGAAGGTCCTGGGAGTCTTGGGTGGTTGGCTGAACAGGACAGGGAGGTGGAGCTTCAAGTTGCTCAAGTTCTTTCTCCATGCGGTGGTTCTCCAGCCTGGCTGCATTTATCAGAATCATCTGGGAGGATTAAAAAAACACCTACCCAAGATGATAGGATCAGAGTCCTTGGAAGTGGGAGCCTAAACAAGGCATTTATTATCACACTTCCCAAATGATTTGCATATGCACCTAGTGTTGGAGCCACTGTTCCCAGAGATGCATCTGTAGAGAGCCACTTGTAAGAATTTTAACCAGGTGATGTCTGGGGCACATACTGATGAGTACTTCAGTGAGTGAAGGCGCTGCCTATAGCAGATTGAATAATGACTCTGTAAGATATCAGTTTTGTCCCATAGAACCAATAAATCCTGTTATTTATAATAAATCCTGTTATTTATAAAAAAGGTCTTTGCACATGTGGCTGTCTTAAATGGGGGATTATCCAGGTGGACCTGAAATGCCAAGTACAACATAAAAGGAGGTGGACTGAGAAGAATACACATGCACACACACACACGCACACACACACACGTATGCACACACACGCACAGGCATACACACACACAAGAGGGTGCAGTGCAGTATGAAGATGAAGGAGAGATTTGAAGATGTTGGTCTTGAAGATTTGAGTGGTGTGGTCACAAGTCAAGGGATGCTAGGAATCACTAAAGACTTCAAGAGACAAGAAGTAGGTTCTCCCCTAGAGCTGCTAGAGGAAGTGTGGCTGTGCTGACACCTTGATTTTGGCACAGCAAAGCTGATTTCCAGCTTCTGACCCCAGATCTGTAAAATAGCCACTGTGTCATTTTTTTGACCATGTGGTTTATGGTAATTTATTATAGCAGCCACAGGAGAGTAATAACAGCATCCATCATCAGCAGCCCTTTGAACTATCAAGTCAGGGTATCCTTTACAGGGAGTATTTCCTTCCAACCCAAGATCAGTTGGTAACTCTCGTGAATTTAATCTGACAATTGATTGGTCAGCTAGTTTGAACCAGGGGAGCAGATATAATAGCAGCGATGAAGCAGGATGGGTGGCAGTGGTGTATGGTCAAGATGGGTTGGACTCAGTGTATTGGGGTGGCATCCTTCATGGCTTTCTCTCTCCTGGTCACATGAAGCTCAAAAGAAATTTGAGCTGGATGAGTTTATAGGCCAAGAGGAGAGGTTGGGGAAAAGGTAGATTCCCTGGATGGAAAAGGCAAGAGTTTGAAGATAGGAATATGCCAAAATTTTTGCAGAAAACGAGTGCAAATAGGCAAGTGTGGTTGGCAACAGTCTGAGGTAGGGAGGTTGATCTTCAGCTTCAATGTGGTGAATTGCTGGAGGGCCTGGTACTTAGCCATCTGTATATAATACAGGCATCCTAGGTTATTCCTATTTCATTGTTTGCCTGATTATGTTTTCAGGAACATGAAATTGGGGATCATTGAGACAAGAACTTGCAAATGCTGATTGTGGTCAAACTGATTTTAATCTTTAAAATTTGGAAAAAAACAAATATTATTTGTTATGCTACTTGGCATTTCTACTGTACTATAAGTTAAAATTTTATTTCTACCACAGTTACCTGCTACATAAATTTAAAAGTGAAAAATTTACTACAAAGATTAAAATGAAAATAATCAATGCCCATCTACTTCTTTTTATCTCAAATTCTCAGGAGCAACTTCATTTAACTTTTAGCCATTTATTCTTCTTATTAGCCTTTCATATTTTTAACTGACGTGGGTACAACTATTTCTTGATTTCCCAATCTTAGGCACTGTCTATTGACTTTCTATGTCCCTGTCCCTTTCAATACACCTAGCTCTCTGTCTTCTCTCAATAGCTATTTTACAAGTTTTTGTTAAGTAAAGACCAGTGTTGTATCAGTCAGCTTTCCCACTGCTCAACACAACACCTGATACCCACATAAGAGGAAAAATTTATTTGGGTGCAAGGTTTCCAGATGATTCAATACATGGTGGGTTGGCTCTCAGGAAGAAACAAGGGCATTGAGGAGGGAAGCTGTTTACCCTAGGGAGAACAGGAAGAAGAGAGAGGGAAGAAGCTGGGGATGAGAATACAGCTATTCAGATCAGACCCCCAGTGACCCACTTCTAACCAAACCACACCTCCTAATGGTATGTACAGCCATGAACTTATCAATGGTTGATCCATGGATGATTATAGCATCCCCATGATCCAATTACCTTCCAAAATCTCCACTTCTAAATAGGTGGGACTTTTGGAGGACATTTTAAGCTGAAACCATAACAAATGTTTAGCTTTATATTTTCTTTATTATTTAACAGGCATCTCTTGGAATAATAACTTTTGCCATATTCTTTCTGACTTAGTTTTCTATGCGTCTGTGGCAAGACAGTGAGCTGTACCCCAGCATCCTCTCTCCTTTTCTTCTGTATTCTTGTTTTATGGATGTAACAGCTTCTTTTTCTATCTCTTTCTTCTGAGAAGATTATAGTTTGAAAATGTTTCTTTTGCATTATCCCTTTGCCTCTGAGTTTCTTTCTTCTGTTTGTTTTGGCTTTTCTCTTTGAGGATTTCTTCAAATATCTGGTGATCTTTTGCTAAATGTTCATATTAAAGAGAGTGGTATTCTGTCTATCTTGAATATTTGAGAGTTTTTTGGCTGTTGAGCCTTCTTGAGGTCAATTTTGCTGTTGATCCCCAAGTGTCATTAGCTCTAGGTGCTTTTTTTATGAGCCTATTCTCTATGGACACAGCCTATAAGCTTTTGCCTTGGAGTATAATATAGGCTGCTTAGAGGGGGAATGGGCCTATAGCAGACACAGAGATCCAGCTTCAAAGAGGACTGATTGGACTTGCTCCTGGAAGAGGAATTAGTGAGTAGCTTTTAGCTATATTCTCCTTCATGTGTAGTGTTAATTGCTGAAAGAAATGAAGTAGACAAAATAATTTGAGCAGTTGATAACAGTAAGCTAACAGTGCTTAAAAATGTCTGGGCTCCCATTTGCCAAGGCTTATCTAGCTAATATTGCTACTGAATGTCATCAAGAAGCAAAGAACTTCCCAATATAGTGACATTCCTTGAAGTCACAAATTCATTACACTGGTCCCTGCTACCCTGGAAGGACCAGTGATTCATTCTGTCATGAAAAGCTACACTATTCTGTCATGAATTGTTTGGGTTGGCTCTTCTTGGGCATAACAACATCTAAGGATGTACACATGATCATTTGTAGCATTAGTTTAGACCACTTTATCTACTTTACAGTGTAGGCACATGACCATGAAATATATTGGTTATATCACCATTCAGGACTTGGGTTAATAGGGCTTGGGATGACTGGAAGGAACAGCCAAATTCCAGCTCAGAGGCAATGCTTCCAAAGGTGAGATGTCGTATTGAGGGTGCAAATTGCTCTTTGAATTGAAGAACTTTATATAGTACTTTGTTCCAAATTGGAACAATTCACAGGTCCAGGGACCAATTTTGGGGGATACCTGAGTGACCCTGTTCATAATCGCCACTCAAAATGTACAATTTAGAAAACAAACAAACAACTGTGCTTTCTACTCCTACAACATGGGTTCTGCAAGATTCAAGGTCTTACTCCTAAAAGACGGATTGTTTCCACCTGGGAATTTGACAAAAATCTCTGTGAAAGCTCCAGCTGCCCACTGGACACTTTATGCTCCTTGTGTCTATAGAAGGGCAGACAAAAGGGCTGCCATTTTGGCTGGGGCAATGGACATTTGGAAGAGATAGAACAACTATCATGCAATGGAGGCAGGAAGGAATATTCGGTACCTGGATGCAACTTTGGTGCTCCCTTCCTCAACTGTAATGGCAACTGGACAAGTGCAGCAATGCTGCCCTTGAAGGGCAAGGCGAGTGGTGGCTGGGGCCATCAGAGCTAAGAGTCAGAGTTATACCAAAAGTTTGAGTCCAGCAAAAGCACGAGCTTCAGGTGAGGGACATACAGACTGAAGAATGATGAATGGAGATGATGGCTCTAGGCCGAGGCCCTGAGAACAGCTACAGAAATGGAACTGTAACTGTCCCAGGCTTTCCTTCTAAACTATGATGTATGTTAGTAACTTCCTTTTCTATGTTTCTGCGGGAAGAGAGGCCCATAGGAACTGTGGGGGATGTATCAGCATTTTCCAAAAGCCATTTCCTGAAGCTCTCAAGTCATTTTAGTGATGAGTTGGGATTTCATCTCATTATCTTCACTGTGGCTGCTTCTTGGAACTCCATGTAATGCACAGTTATCTGCATGTGTTCCATGAACACAGGTATGTGTTTCCTGTCAATACCAGCCCTTCCCTCTTTCAGTCCTCCATGACCCACCTTCCATCAACCAAGCAACAAATGCATTGTTCTTCAGCTTACGATGGGCTTACACTACAAGCCCATCATCAATCGAAAATATCCTAAGTGAAAATGTACTTAGCTCACCTAACCCTCAGAACATCACAATTTAGCAACACAAGACACTATAGAGTATCAGTTGTTTGCCTCATGGTCATGTGGCTGGCTGGATGCTATAGCTCACTGCCACTGCCCAGCATCTTGAGAGAGTATCTTACTATGTATTGCTAGCCTGGGAAAGGACCAAAATTTAAAATTTAAAGTACAGTTTCTGCTGAATGTATATTGCTTCATCACCATTGTAAAGTTGAAAAGAATCTTACATTGAAACATGGTAAGTTGGGGATTGCCTATATTTGATGAACAACTTTGCTTGACTTTGCATCTTGTTTTTAATGAACCCAGTGCAATATTGTGTCAGTTCATTCCATGAGGTCATGGATTGTGTCAAGTATCTTCAGTAAGCTTAGAGCCTGGCAATTCTATGTGTCTATAAATTAAAAATAAATCTGGGTGTGGTGGCACACACCTTAACCCCACTCTGAGAGACTGAGGCAGGGGGAGTACAAGATCAAGCTTATAGTGGTTGATTTAGTGACTTAGTGAGAAGCTGCCTCAAAAAATAAAAAAATAAAAAATAAATAGGTAAAAAAGGGCTGAGGATGTGGCTCAGTGTAAAAGCCCTGGGTTCAATCCTCAGCACTGTAGGAAAACAGTATAAATGAATGCTGCATTGTTGATATTGTTTCAGAAAGTAAGAGACATAGGGAATGAGAGAAGGGGAAGTTTTCTGGAAACGGAAGGATTCAGTCTAGGCCTTGAGCAGCACATGATGTCTACATAGCTGAGAAAACGTAGGATTGCAAGGGACCCAAAGAGAACAATTCATTCACTTAACAGATAAGTAGTGGGGGTTTGTATGTGTTAGCCCCGTGGTTGGCATGTGGAATGCAGTAGTGAACTGATGAGAGAAAAATAATCCCTGTGCAGATAAAGTTTCTTTTGTTGACAATGGTCTGACAGTAGCAAAGTGAGGGATGATGTTATGTTATATTTGCATATGTAGATTGCTTTGGAGAAGAATGAAGTAGAGTAATACAGAGGGTTGGGAGTATAGAGGTAAGGTAAGGGTGGGTTCATTGAGATGTGAGGTAGGAAATGTACCCTGAAAATCAAAGATCAATAGTTATGAAAAAAAAGATAAAAGACCAAGACGTCTTGAAGGAAAAAGGAGCACTTTATTTAGGCTGGTACCCAGTGACACAGAGTACAGGTGGAATTTACACTGCTGTGTAACTGGGTTAAGGATTAGAGGGACTTATTAAGGGAAAAACCACAAAAGGGGGTTGGGAAGGCAAAAGGCAGATTGTTCCGAGAAACAGGCCCATTTTAGGGGAAAAATTAGCTCATTGGCACACTTGTGCATTCCTGGGAAAACAGGACATCTTGTTGTTTGCCTAGGGTCAAAGAGTGGTGCTTGTGATTAGGCCTGTTCTGGAGATATAGCTCTGGGTGGGCTATGTTGGGGAATCAATGGGAAACAAAGCACTGGGGGTTGTGCAGGAGACATACAGGAAATACAAAGTTCCATTTAGAACAAAGGCTGCGGTGCATACAGAACAGAATGGCGGCATGTGAGTTAGGTTACAACATTCCCCACTGATTTTTGACAGTGAGCCAAATCTTTGGCTCACGGTGTAAGTTAGAGGTACTAGTTCATAACCTTGGGTTCTTACGTTTAGCAGAATGCACAGATCTAAAGCTATAACACTGTGGACGGTGGTATTAGTCGCCAACATTTCACCAGTATTATAGTCTATTATTGCCCAAGTCCCATGATCAGGGTTGTGAGCAGGAGCTCGCAAGGCTCCCAAGGAGAAACCACAGATAAGCAAAAATATTAAGAACATTTGGTTATCTTAAGCTTTAAAGGATCCTTAGAGGGGAGTACAGTCCACTTATCTAGGGGGTGGTCGTCATCAAAAGTCAGGACCGGCTTGATGTGTGTGTGGTGGATCCAGGCAGGTTTTCCAGTGACCTTGATGGCATTTGGGGTACTGAGGACCACAGTATAGGGTCCTTCCCACCGTGGCTCAAGAGATTCCCAGTGATGTTTCTTGATGAGGACCAGGGTTCCAGGTTCTGCTACAGGATGGTTGTCTTCAAGAGGAACAGAAGGTGGGGGTAATGTTGCTTGAACAACTGATGGACCGAGGTCAAGATGGGCTGGAGAGCCTGTAGGGACTTAATAAGGTCCTGGTTAGCAAGATCAGCAAGCTTTCTTTCAGATATCTTAGGGATGAGGGGTGGAGGTCTCCCATATAGTGCCTCAAAAGGGGAAATACCAGCAACATAGGGAGTACAATGTGCGTGCAAGAGGGCAAAAGGAAGGAGACTCACCCAGTTTTCGCCAGTTTCTAAGACCATTTTAGTTATCACCATTTTTAAAGTCCTATTTATCTTTTCTACTTGTCCTGAGCTTTAAGGCCAGTAAGCACAATGAAGTTTCCAATCAACCTGAAAAGCCTGGGTTAACTTTTGAGTTATTTGGGCTGTGAAAGCCAGGCCACTGTCAGACCCCATAGATAAGGGGAGGCCGAATCAAGGAATGATCTCAGATAAAAGCTTTTTTACTACTACCAAAGCTGACTCAGATCTAGCGGGGAAAGCTTCTACTTATCCAGTAAAGGCGTCCACCATGACCAACAGGTATTTGTGACCTTGCAGTCCAGGTTTTCCCATGTCTGTGAAATCCATTTCCCAATGTTCTCCCAGCTTAGCTCCTCGATGGTGGGTGGTCTCAATTTGCAGCTGATGTTTTGGATTTACAAGTTGACATTGTGGGCATCTGAGGCTTGCAGACTGGGCAAGCTTGGACAGCTGGGGAATGAAGAAGGGGTCCTGAAAGAGGGTGGCCAGTTTCAATCCCCCCAAATGGGTAGACTTATGGGCTTGTTGGATGAGTTCTCAGGTAGTAGGACTCAGTAGTTCTCAGTCCCAATGCCTCAGGTAGTAGGACTCGCTTGTCTGGTAGTTCGCACCAGCCTCCAGGGATATCAGGCTTTGCTTGGAGCTGGGCCGCCAAATGCAAGTCCTTCTGAGAGAACACAGGTTCTGACAAGGTGTGGGGGGAATCAACAACAATGTTGAGGCAGTCTCCATTCCCACTGATTTTGTGGCCACTTGTAGAGCGGTTGTGTCCTCCAAGTTGTTTTCCCTTATGACAGGGTCTTCTTCCACTTGGTGGGCCTTATAGTCTGTGATGGCCACTTTTCTGGGTAGCCAGATAGCAGCCAGCAAGTCCAAAATTTGGGGAGCATTTTGATCTTTTGGCCCCCTGAGGTCAATAGGCCTCGCTCCTGGTAGATAGTGCTGTGGACATGAGTGGTAGCGAATGTGTACCTACTATCTGTATAAACATTTATCTGCTTCCCTCCTGCTAGCTTAAGAGCTTCCATTAGGGTAATGAGCTCAGCCTTTTGGGCCGATGTTCCTGGTTCTAAGGTTTGTTCCCATAAGACTTGGGAATCAGTGGTGACAGCTGCTCCCGCAACCCGCTTACCTTGGTGGATGTAGCTGCTTCCATCAGAGAAGTATGAGGGGGCCCTGGGCAAGGGTCCATCAGTTAAGTCCAGTAGGAGACTTTGAAGATGATCAATTACCTCAGCGCAGTCGTGTAGAGGTACAGAGGGGTTGTCATCAGGCAGCAGCGTGGCAGGGTTTAAAGTGGCAGTGGTCTTATAGCTAACAGTGGCAGGGTCCAGAAGTAAGGCCTGGTAGTGCATAATTCTGGAGTTGGATAACCAATGGCTTGGTGGGGCCTTAATAAGGATTTCCAGTGAATGAGAGGAAACAATCATGAGTCTCTGTCCAAAAGTTAATTTTTGGGCTTCCTTTACCAACAAGGCCAGCATGGCGACCACTTGCAGGCAAGGTGGCCAGCCAGCAGCCACATTATCAAGTCTCTTGGAGAGATAGGTCACTGGTCTCTGCCAGGGTCCTAGGCTTTGAGTCAACACTCCCTTTGCTATGTTCCTTCTTTCATCTACATAGAGGGCAAAGGGCTTCTGTAAGTCAGGCAGGACTAGTGCAGGCGCCTCAATGAGGGCCTGCTTCAGCTGGTTGGAGGCCTGATCTTGGATATCAGTCTACTCCAAACACTCTTGAGGAGCTCCCCTCAGTGAATCATAGAGAGGTTGCACTATTTCTGCGAAGTTGACAATCCAGAGCCTACAATATCCTACAGCTCCCGGAAACTCTCGTACTTGTTTCTTTGTTTTGGGAACAGGGAACTGTTGAATAGCCTGTATCCTTTGAGAAGATAGGGTTCTTTTTCCTTCCTGAATTTGGTACCCCAGGTAAGACATGCGTTATTGACAAAGCTGAGCCTTTTTAGCAGAAACTTTGTACCCCAGTCTGCTTAAAGCCTGTAAAGTAGCCACTGTAGCCCTGACATTGCTCTCAAATGTTTCAGTGGCTATTAGAATGTCATTGACATACTGCAAGAGAGTTACATCAGGGTATTTTTCTCTATAGCTTATAAGATCTCTAGCCAGAGCCTCATCAAACAAGGTGGGTGCATTTTTAAAACCCTGAGGTAGATGAATCCAAGTTAATTGTTCAGATACCCCTGACAAGGGATCTGTCCATTCAAAGGCAAAAATGGGTTGGCTTACTGGAGCAACGGGCAGGGTGAAGAAGGTGTCCTTCAGGTCCAACACCAAATACCACATCCGCTCAGGATTCAGCAAGCTCAATAAAGTGTAGGGATTAGGCACGGTGGGATGGAGAGTGACAACTCTCTTATTTACCTCTCTGTAAGGTTAACCTAACATGTAAGGTTAGCCTGGGCTTGGGGGAGGTGGGGGGAATAGGAGCCCTGACTTTCTCAGTCCTGGGATATCAAAGTCTTTGCATCTTGTTCTAGCTTTGCTTTCAATTTTGGACAGTCTTTGCGCCATGACCTATCTCTTTGCAGTAGGCGCATTGATTTTTATCCAGTGGAGGGCGCTCTTTGCCTTTTCTGGCTTTACGACTTTTTCACTAAGCACCTTCAGTACCATAGTTTTTTTTTGTCAATTGTCTCCTGTCGGTCCTCTCGATTTTCAAACACCTTATGAGCTATTTTTACCAATTGACTAAGGGGCATTCCCTCAAATCCCTCAAGTTTCTGCAACTTTCTCTTAATATCAGGGGCCAACTGGGTGACAAAGGTGATATTAATAGCCCTTGCATTCTCAGGTGCTGCTGGATCTATGGAGGTATAAATACGATAGGTCTCCTGCAACCATTCCAAATAACCCAAAGGAGATTCATTAGCCAATTGCTTTACCTCTGAGACCTTGGACAGGTTGTGTGGATTTTTCTGGCAGCAACCTTAAGGGCTTGCTGAAAAAACTGGTAATACTGAACGAGAGCCTCCCTACCTTCAGCAATGTTGGGTTTCCAATCGGGCTGGGACAAAGGAAAACTCCGGTTTAGGTGTTCTGGGTCGGAGGATGTGTTTCTGTCTGGGTCAAGCACTGCTCTCTGCCCCAGTGTACAAATGCATTTTCTCTCCTCGGCGGTAAACAACACCTGCAATATCTGTTGGCAGTCATCCCAAGTGGGATGATGGGTGGAGAAAATGGATTCTAAGAGAGAAATGAGACCTTGGATGTCCTTAGAGAAAGGCGGGTTCTGTCCCTTCCAGTTGTACAGATCAGAGGTGGAAAAGGGAACATAGGTGAAAATAGGAGCAGCAGGATCTTCAGGATTAGGTATTTCCCATAAAGGCAAAAGGGCGGGGTAGTGGAGGAGGAGTCAGATGACTCTGGTCACTTGCGACCGCTAGTCCGAACAGGGTTGGGAGGCCAGAAAGGGGGCTCCGGGACAGCTGGGGGAGCAGGCTCTATCCCTGGCAAAACTGGTGCTGGGGGGAGGGGCGGGGTAGAGGGACAACAAGTGGGTGGCAGCGGCTCTTTCTCCTCGACTGGAAGAATCGGGAGTGGCTCCGGTCTTGGCTTCACTTTCAATGGGGCCAGTTATGGAGGATCGCTTGGCTGCTGCTTGGAAACCTTAAGAAACCTTTTTAACCAGGAAGGGAATCATAAATGAGATCAATCCAAATCTGTATATATGCAATTTGGTCAGAATGGGTTGGAGGACCGAAGACGTATCTTCGGACTGCCTCTGCAGTGGCCATATCGAAACTGCCATTCTCTGGAGCTCCATGAGGCCACTCCAGAGAGCAAAGTACACGGAGTCTTCCAGTGTGTACAGGTTCTCCATATCCTTGGGCTCTCTGTTTAAATTATCCAAAATGATTAAGAACTAGACTCAGAGGAGTTAGCGACACAGTTGAAGATCCTTGTCCCATGGTGACTAGTAAGAAATGGTCAGTTAAACAGTCACACAATAAGGCACCACAAAAGACAAAGAAGACACAGATAACACATAGAAATGCCTTTCTGTCCACGCTCGAGTGACCTAAAGGGAGATAAAAGTTATTAAATCCCTTAAATCCAATAGGAAACATAAGACCTGGAACAGAAGCAAACAACTTAGTTACAAATGCCCCAAAGTCACAAACAGGTAGTAGCCCCCGGAGGACATCCCACTCCAGTGTAGAAGGAGCTCTCAGCTTGTCTGCAGTCCAAATGTGTGCCAAAGTTAAAACAAAAGGGAAAAAAACCACACAAACACATAAATAGAAGATTTACAGAGCACCAACCCAGATGAAAAAGAAACTTGAGGACTGGTCTTAAAGGCAATCCTGGATAGGCCTCCAAATGTTGTACCCCAAAAATCAAAGATCGATAGTTATGAAAAAAAAGATAAAAGGCCAAGACGTCTTGAAGGAAAAAGGAGCACTTTATTTAGGCTGGTACCCAGTGACACAGAGTGCAGGTGGAATTTACACTGCTGTGTAACTGGGTTAAGGATTAGAGGGACTTATAAAGGGAAAAACTGCAAAAGGGGATTGGGAAGGCAAGAGGCAGGTTGTTCCGAAAAACAGGCCCATTTTAGGAGAAAAATTAGCTCATCAGCACATCTGTGCATTCCTGAGGAAACAGGATATCTTGTTTGCCTAGGGTCAAAGTGCGGTGCTTGTGATTAGGCCTGTTCTGGGGATACAGCTCTGGGTGGGCTATGTTGGGGAATCAATGGGAAACAAAGCACTGGGGGTTGTGCAGGAGACATACAGGAAATACAAAGTTCAATTTAGAACAAAGGCTGTGGCACATACAGAACAGAATGGCGGCGTGCGAGTTAGGTTACAACAGGAAACCATGCAGATCTTTTTTGTTGTTGTTGTTTATTTTTGTCTTTTTTATACTGGAGATCAAACTCATGACCTGGTACTTGACAGGCAGGTGTTTATGCCACTGAGTTAAATCTCCGGTTCCAACCATGCAGATATTTGGGGCAGGAACATGTGGACAGAGGAGATGGCAGGTGCAAAGGTCCTGAGGTGAACATATGCCTGGTTCATGTGACTGGCTTGGAATGGCTGGGGGCAAAGTTAGGTTCAAACTCTTTCTTTTTGCAACAGGAAACGCTTGTGGGTCTATTAATTGCCTACTGCTGCATAACAAAACACCAGAAACATAGCAGCTTAAAGAAACACACACTTATCTTACCATTACTGAGGGCCAGGCATCTAGTGTGTTTTCACTGATCCTTTGCTCAGGGTTTTACCAGGCTGAAGGCGAGGTGTCAGCCAGGGTTACAACCTCCCCTAAAATTTGGGTTCCTTTTCTAGTTTCAGGAGTTGTGGGCAGAACAACTGAATTCCTTGCAGCTGTGGGCCTGAGATCCTTGAGGGGCCTTTCTTTCTGCCTGGAGCTTTTCTCAGTTGCTTGTTTCCCTGCTGTGTAGCCTCTCATGATGTCCCAGCTTGGAAGGCACTTCTATTGCTTAGCACCTCTGACTTCCTCTGCCTCTAACCTCTAGCGTCTTTTAAAAGAGGACAGTGCCACCACCTCAGGGGCAGAATGCCAAGGATTTCAGGCGGAGGAGAGTTCTGACTGATGGCTGAACGGGATCATGCTGGGGCTGTGTTGAGGGGAGGCTGAGGGGACCAGCTGGAAACAGAGACTGGTAGGAGGCCATGATTCACTTGGTGGCATCCTGAGCTAGGGGCAAGTGTTCTCACAATCCTGAAAAAGTGTCCACCTGCAACTAAAACCTGGAGGCCACCAGCCAGAAAGATATGAGTCCTTTTGATATAGGGGAATGAAATTCCTGATCTAGGGAAGAAAAAGATGGCCCATTGATAGCTAGCATGATAGAGAGCCTGTCTGAGAAAAACAATTCAGATGCTAGAACCTAACACCATGGAGAAGACCAGACGGAAGGAGAGGGATTCTCACGACCCAGGAAGAAACTGAGGAAAAAGAAAAAGAAAAACTAAAAAAAGAAGTAGCATGGATAGGGGGCTGGAGCTGGGCATGCTCTGGTCACTGTACTGGGCGTGTCTTAGAGTCGGGTGACTCATGATTGAGTTGAGGTCGAATCCCCGCAGAGAGTGGGGGTTGGTGAGCTCGAGACCCTTGGTGAGGGGAGGCATTGCAACAGGGAGTGGAAATGGCGAACCGAGCTGTACAGACTTTGGTGAGTGCTGAGAACTGGATTCCCCAGAGTAGGGTGACCAGCTAGATGATATATTGAAATTGGACAGGACAGGCTTGAATTGACATCGGTTGGCAGCTCTTGGCCCAAAGCGGATTGGTGGGATCTGCTTGGGCTGGGCCATGCCCCTGGTTGGGACCCAATAGCCAGGGATGAGGCTGTCCCAAACCTGTGACATCTGCAGGGCACACACTAACGTGCTGAAGACACTCACTGGTTGACTGTCTTAGAGGGGAGGGGCCAGCCCACATCATCCCTGTGTACACCTCACAGCAAACTGGAGAGGGCAGCAATCCCCTAACCAGTATGCTTCAGAAAAATTGTAAGCAATACAAAAAAGTCCTGAGCCTCCACTATTTACCTGTCTGAAAGAAACCAGAAACATGACAAGACAAAGAAACAACAAAAAGCCTCCAACCGCTGACCCATGGAAAATAAGTCCAGGAGAGGTAAATACAGAGGAGATTGAGGGCAGTAAACATGCAATATCAGACATGGCCTCATCAGAAATAAAGAAATACTTCTGTGACCTCATCGACAAATTTAAATCTGAAATTCTAACTCAGGTGAAGCAAGATATAAAAAGATTAATAAAATAAATGCTGGGAACTCCTCAAGAAGACACAAATGGAAGAATGGAGGAACCCAGATAAAGCAGAGAAGCCTTTGCTAAAGAATATAAACAAAATCTAGAATACATGGAACAGATCCAAAGAGAATATCAGGAAATTAAAAACTCCATTGAAAGCTGGCAAAACTTCTTGACAGAAACTAAAGACAGACTTTCAAAACTTGAAGATAGATTTGCAATGTATGATCATGAAAGGAAGGATCTCTTAAAAATAACAAGGAACCAGGAAGTAACAATACAGAGGCTAGAAGATGACAAGAGGATTTATAACTTAAGAATAAAAAATGTGAATGAAGAAGCAGGAACAAATACAAATGAAATGAAAAGGCTATTCACAGAAATAATTAAGGAAAACCTCCCAAGCATAGGAAACGGAAGTGATATTCAGATATATGAGGCATACAGAACTCCAGCCAGCTACAACCAAAACAGATCTACACCCAGACATATAATAATCAGGATCCCAGAAATCCATCATAAGAACAGAATATTAAAAGCAGTTAGAGAAAAGAAACAGATTACCTATAAAAGGAAAACTCATCAAAATCACAGCAGACTTCTCAATGCAAACTATCAAATCAAGAAGAGCTTGGAGCAAAATATTCCAAGCCCTAAAAGAAAATAACCTCCAACCCAGATTGATGTACCCTGCAAAACTGTCTCTCAAAATTAATGGAGAGTCAAGATATTTCCACGACAAACAGGAACTGGGGGAATTCCTGACCACCAATCCAACCCTGCAAAGAATATTGAAGGACATTCTAGAGAGAGAGAAGAAAATCACCAGGATTCCAGGAATAATGGCAGAAAGGCCTCAATGAAAGGGGCAGACAGTGGAATGAAGAAGAAAAATAACCAACAATGACAGAAAAATAGCATAGCAGACATGAGGCAGAGAAAGATTGGCTATATTGCTGTTTTGTCTTGACTGATTTTATTTGAATCTGGTATGCTTGATAGTATCAAGTCTGAGAGTAGAGTCAACTACTCTGAAGATGACAAGATTCAATAGTATAACCATTCTGGTTTGATTATTAGCTGCTTTTGAAGTCCTATAATGTCTCCAATGTTAGGTTTTTATTAATAGTGCTATGTACTGCTATGTTTAATTATACTATGCCTGATGACATAGACAGTTTTATTGAAAACAACAGGAGACATCAGAGTAACTACCATAGATCATCTAGTATTGTAGTTTTATATGTCCTTTTCATTTCGTGTTTCTCTAGGAATTTGTATTGTTGACTTGTTTTGATTTGTTTTTCCCTCTAATACAGAAAGGCTAGGTATACATGTAGAGACTTATACATGTGTAGAACTTCTAAACAGTTCACGAGAATTGATTATAGTTATTGTAAAAAAAAAGGAAAAGAAAGTATTCTAAAGGATATAACTGCATGTACATTTAAGTGTGTAGGATTTATAACCATATTAGTAAGTTTTTATTGGATAGATAAACAGAACTGATTACAGTTTCATGGTTTAAATGTCCACTTTGTATGCTTTAAACCAAAGTGGACATTTAGTGATTTCTTACTGTTTTTTGAAATTATGTGTTATTTCTACCTTCTTTCTGTTTCATTTTTTTCTTTAAAAATTATATATATATATATATATATATATATATATACTCCTGACCTACTATGCCTGCAAGTTCATTGTCTCTACAATTGAATAATGAATTTTAGGTACAATGGAGGTGCAGAATAGAATATTTTTGTTGAGAGAAAGAAAGTTTCTATCTGTAGAGATACAGAAGGTGACCCGAGCAAGTTGCCAAGGACCCTGCATTTTCAGGGACTTTTATAGAGTAAAACTATGGGTTCAAGGTGGGGAAAGACTGGGAACTCACAAGGCAGATGGGCATAAGGTGGGACCTAATTATAGTTAGCCAATAAGATTAATAGTTCAGGTAAAATTGATTACATTAGGGACAAATGGGGAAGTGAGTCATATAGAAAGCGGGCATTCTTGAAGCTGTGAACTTTCCCCTACAGGGAAGGGATAGTGACTCTGGGTGAGGGGGAACTAATTGGAATATCAGTCCCCAGGATGTAGATACATTTGTCTGAACCTTTGTCTTGAGGCCTGGCCCACAGCAGGAAGTGTCTGTCTCCTCCACAGTTGCCAGGTGTCTGCACTGGCTCCACTGAGGACCTAGCCCTGTCTCACTGCCTATAATGTTTTTGATTAACTCAGCTACCTGTAACACAAGTGGCTCCCTAGACTATGAAATCCCAATTTCTGGAAACAGGACTTGGGAGAGAGCTTTCAAATTGGCCCCAGAAGATTTTGCTATATAGCTGTGGAACTCACTGATGGCACTGATTTGCTTGTTCTGCTTGATTTTAGATTTTACCTGTGGGGAGAGAGTATTTGAGTGTGAGGTTCATTCTTTGTCATCTACCTGTTCTTGTAGAGCTGTTGTAAAGCCGGGATTGGATATGGTCCTTTGCTATTTAAGCTCATTTGGTTGTGAGGTAGGGGAATAAAACTCATTATTTGTTTCATTGCTAAAATGTGAAGAGTTTCCCTGTTACTGTTCTACCTCTCTCTGTGCAGTAGACATTTGGGAATGCAGTAATGGCAATGCCACCCCATCTTTCTCTATCCAAGTTAAGTAGAAGTATTAAAGAATCAGTAGTATTAACAAAAACTTTGCTAGGAAGATAGAGAAGAAGCAGAAAGTCAAGGCTGTTGTGGTACAAAGAAAGCAGGAAAATTCTCTGAAGAATGAAGGCAGAAAATCCCTTCTTTAGGGTCTCCCAGCCTCCCAGGGCTACTGGGGACAGTTCAGCTGAATAACCTGGGATTGCATCTCTAGTGGTTCTGCTGGTGCTCTCCACCTTGTCCTCATGAGAATCTGAGCAGAGAGCTTAGAATGGAGCTGTCTTTCTGTCCCCTCCTGATTGTTTTGTTATTGCTAATGGATTGATTTCCAGTTACATAACTTCTCCTTTGTTAGATAAAATCTCATTATTTCCCTTTGCTGTGTGCATAAGGGTCCATGTTGAGATACCTGAGATGCCAGGAACGTGCTGTTTCTCATCATGTCTACCCAGCAAGGGAATAAAGGATTGAGCTACACCCAAACCAATTATAATGAGCCCATGAGGCTGTTACACAATAGTTCTGGAGACAGCAGAGTGTACTGGGCCTCAGTGTTTCTGACAGTGCATGTGCCAAGACAATGTCTGCTGCATGTAGCAAATTATGGGTAAATTCTTTCTAATCCAGAAGATTTTGAGATGAATTTGTATGTGGGGTGGGAAGAATTCCTAAACTGAATTGAATTTTTCTTGAAGACAAGCTACCAAACAAAAAGAAAAACAGGCCTCCCATGGAGGTGTGATGTTTTTTTGGTCCTGACTGAACTCTGCTCTAGGTAAATCAGGTAGTAAGCATGAAAGCCTTGGAATCCAAGCACAAAAACTCTAAATCCCAGGCAGAAGATTCCAATGGAAAGCAGTAACTTTGATGACACACCGATACCTGGAGACCTCTGAAGCCATAAATATGACAGGAGGCATTGCTGAGGAGAAGGGCTTCTGGGTCAACAGAATTGGTTTGAGTCTGCTTTGCTGCTGTGAGATCTTGCACAAGTCACTGTATCAGTTAGGAAAATAGAAACAAACCCTAAGTCTCTCAACAGGGCATTTACAGTGGTACTTCAGTTTGCAAATTCAGTACTTTCCACTTTTCTGGTTGCAGATTGAAATGGACGAGAATCAAATGAAATTTCCTCATAAAGTTGACATTAGACCTAACCATTGAATTTGATTTGGTTCTTGTCCAATTTGATTTGTAACCAGAATCATGGAAAGAATTAAGTTCATAAACCAAATCACCACTGTAATTATGTAGGCAATGGGAGAGTTGAAGAGTCAGGTAGGGGACAGGAAATGTAAGGACCAATTCAGAAGGAAGCTGCTATTTGCATCTGAGGCTGAGGGGACACAGGTACAAAGTGAGAAAGAAGGCTCTCCAGTGAGAAGATATGCATAGTGGTACTGTGGAGAGAAGGGATCCCAGGAGTCATGGGAAGACAGAGCTGTGGGGAAGGGAGATGCCATTCAAAATAGAGAAAGATGAAAAAAAAAATACCCTAAGTTTTTCCCTTTAACCTTACAGTCTTCTACTAGTGAGCTATTGGTTGAACTTGCTGGAAAGCAAAGGAGCTCAGGACACACATTTTCTGTGATACAGAACAGAGCAGGGAAAAGGCAGGGAACAGATCTAAGAGCAAACAGGTGCATGACCTGCCCAGAGTTTGAATAATCACTTCTGCCATCCCTGTGACTGAGGACCCAGTGAAGCAGGAGCTGCAGTGGCTTATGGCCACTCTTAGTTGTTTGGGGGGACAGGAAAGGGAACATGATGTTTGCCTGTGTAGGAATCTCCTGCAAGGATAGCATAGGAGCCCTTCCCCACCATGATACTCTTGATGGGGTGGATCAATGTGGTCCTGTGCACTTCCTTTTACTATGTGGTTTCTTTCTTTCAGGAGGCATTTACCACCTCCAAAAAGACTTTCCAGATGTGTTTGAGAGATTTCAGAAAATGAGATGAGGGAGGGGAGAAGCTTATAGCTAGCAGCGCATGTGTGAAAGCACATATCAGACAAACATGCTTTCCCCTTCAACTGGTGCTCAGGAATATTTGGTGTACTTTTATCTCCTGTCCTTCTTTTTCACTGGCTTTTTATCAGTCCAGGAACCTGTGGAAGGCAGATGGGTTAGATAAAGAAGTTTAATGATGGTCTATTTATACATGGCCAAGATTCTGGGCACCCACATGCAATAGTAAAAACAGGAGCTGCAAGCTGTTACCACGTGTAGGCCTTCAGTGAATATATATGTAGCCTGTCTCTTGACACCTTCTGCCCAGTCATGAGTCTTGCATTGGCTTAACCTCACCAGTGTGATAAAGTGAAGATGCTGGCCTGAAGTCTGAACAGGTCAGAGAGGTTGAAAAATGAAGTTGGGGGGATGAATGGAGATAAGCAGCAAAGCCTACCCTGTTTGTCACTTGGTATTTGGAAGTCTGAGGAATGCAAATACTGTGTGAGCCACCTCTGAGGAGTTTTCTGGGTAGATGTTGTTCTGATTTGAGTTTATGAAGAAGGTATTTGTTTGTGAGTACAGAAGTATGTTTCTAGTGTCTTGGTTACTTTTCTCTCATTACTGAGACATTAATACCTGATACCCAAAATGAAGGAAAGAAAGGTTTATTTAGCTTACAGTTTGTGGAGGTTTCAATCCATACTCAGCTGGCTCCAAGGCAGGGTGGTGTGGCTGAGGGGTAACCATTCATGGCAACTGTGGCAGATAAGAGCAACAAGAGCAAAAGTGTAAAAAGGAAGGAGCATGCCTTTTTCCCTCCTTTATATTGTGTTCAGGCTACCCACCCCAGGGCAGGTGCAGCACTCACACTGCCAACCCCAGCACTAGACAATGAACCAATCACAAATGCTAGATTCAGCCACCTTTGAAAGGCCTGCCCCCATGACCCCAGGAGGCTTTAGGGGGACACCCAGACACAAACCATAACATGTAATCTGGGAATAAAATACCAAGGCTTGGGTTTGGGTTAGTTGTAGAATACTTGTATTCTTTACTTCTAAATTAAGAGGGTGAGGGATGCTAACAAAAGGATTGGAGTTTTGAGATATATACCCATAGATTCAATTTCAGTTTTACTACTTATTAGCATGGGGCTTTAATAAACTTAGTTAATGTCTCTTGCCTCCATTTTCTAAAATATAACATGTTAATGATATCACAGCATAGTAAGGATCAAATGAGATAAGGTGTGTACATTGTTTAATAAATTTTTAATTTGCAAATAGTAATGCAGAGACATTGGGCAGGAAGTAAGAAGCTCTTATGTGGGAAGTTTGAGGACACTGAGCCAGGAGTGGGGTGGGGGGGTAGAGCTTTGATGATATGGCAGAAACCCAAGAGCTTCAGAGTGGCAAATCAGTACATCCAAAAGCAGTTTAGCCTATCTAGCTGAACAGATGCTCCCCAAATAGATTTATGCTCACAGGTACTATCTGGAAAGTTGGAGTCCTGGTGCACTGCTTGGAGCAGGTTGTAGGGAGCTGATGACCCTTTCCCTTGGAGTATGAAGTCGGATGTGTCTGGTCAGTCAGGACTAAGAAACAGATATGCCATTATCTTTCTAGATGGCTCATCTCAAATAAGCGCTACCATCTAACATCTGACTAGTACTTTACCCTTAGGGGACATTCTAATTTCCATCATTCCTTTTAACTGGGGATGTGACAGAGCTTAGCTTGCTCCTTCAAGTCTCCCATGACTGTCTACTGTTGCTGATTCACATGGAAAAAATAATCTAGTCAGGAATAAAAACACAAACCCTGACTGTGTCTCTATAGATGCTGACATTTTGAGGAGGAAATAGGATTTAAGGGCTCAGGAGGTGTTTTCATCTCTCCTTCCTTTTGAAGATTGTGACTTTAGAAGAGAGAGGGGGCCTAGGGATGCAAGTGGCTTGGGGAAGGGTTTTAGTGGCATGGCTTCTGTGGATGTGACACACCACCAGAGGAGGTTGCTTGCAAAAACAGACTGAAAATTCAGGAAACACCGGGTGGTAGCCTGATGCTTGGTGATCCATCTTTAGGACTTTCAAAGGGTGTTTGAGATGAGAGAAAAATGCCCAGAATTAAAAAAAAAAAAGGCTTCACCCTACCAACAGCAAATGGAGCAGTTTTTAGAGCAAAACAAGAAAGCAGAGGTTGGAAGTGTGGCTATAGACCAGACCAAACTGCCCATGGTATGGGTCTTGAACTTGAATGTTAATGCAAGTGGCCAATACACAAGCAGATTCGTTTTCCCATCTTGTAGACTTATGTCCAATTGAGAATTGTCACCATTACTGAGTGAGTAGAGAGAGCCCTGTGGGTTTACCATACAGCCTGCTCTGTGGAGGCAGCTTTGCAGAGAGATTGAGTGTAAGCATAAGGAGTTCAAGTCCTGCTCTACCACTTAACTCTATGTGGCCTTGTACAAGTCTCCTTACTTTTCTTAGCTGCAGTTTACTCTTCTGCAAAGCAGGAATCTTAATCAAGTCTATCTCAGCATTATTCAGAGGCACAGAAAAGTCACAAAGGTCCCCGAAGCCACACACCATTCCTCATAAGTAGAGAAGCTGCCCAAGCAAGCGACTTGAGGGAAACAACATTGAAGTAGAAGGAAAACCACGGCAAGTAATGGCTTCAATTCAAGGGATGGTGGATTTTCGTGCATGAGGATTAGGAGTGGTCATGGTGTCATAGGCCAGTGAGAGAGGAGATATGCTATTTAGGGGAGGATAGACGGGCCTCTAAGCCTGGGAATTACAGTGTGGTAGAAGTGGGATACCTGGAATATGACCTGGATTGACATTGCTCTGCGATCTTACTTTTGTTTTTTTCCCAGTACTGGGATTGAATTAAGGCCATTGCACTGAGCTACCTCCCCAGGCCTTTTTATATTTATTTTGAGGTAAGAACTGTACTTGCTAAATTGATGAGACATGATTTGCATTTATGGTTCTCCACCTCAGCTTCCTAAATTCTGGGATTACAGGTATACGCCACCATGCCAGGCTGCTCTGGGATCTTAAAGAAGGCCACTGATCTCCTCGTCCTAGCCTTCCTAACTATTATGAGGGTCAGAAGGGAAGGGCATTAATTAATAATTCTTTTGATTTCTATCTTTATCAGTGCATATTTTTATTATTGTATCTTGGTTATACAGATTAATGGTATTTATTTTGACAGATTCGCACATACACAACATTCTTCTATATTTTCTACCCCTCCATCATCTACTTTACCTTTATCCCTAGCTTCACATTTTTTAGGGTGCTTCAATAATATATTTTATTCAGACTCTTATTCCTGTCCTTACATTTTCTTCCCCCTTCCTTTTATTCTCTTCCTCTTGTCTAACAATGATCCTTTAAAATTTATTTTACTTTACAATCATAAGATTCTATGATTAAAGCACTAGTTTGGAATTGGAAATTGCATCAATTTAGCAGGCACTTACTATCAGAAGACTTAAGACTCATACTGTGTTCAAGACAGTGTAGGGAGCACATATCTGGTTTGGAATCCTGGATTTGCCATCCATGGTAATTTGATTTTGGATGGATCATTTTAACTTTTTTTTTTTTTTTTTGGCCTTTTGAGATAGAACCATGCTATGTAGTTCAGGATGTCCTTGAACTTGTAGTGTAACCCAGGCTAGCCTCAAACTCCTGGCAGTTTTTCCACTTTAGTCTCTTGAATCCTGGGTTTACAGGTGTGCACCACCATGTCTAGCATCATTCAGCTTTCTTGATCCTCAATTTCTGGGATATTCTAATCATTATTCAGCACTGACTGTCCTGGTGAGGTGCTGGGTGGTTTTGATTAGATAGCTTTATTGAAGACTCTCAGTTCTCCAATGAGTTTATGGATGAAGAACAGCATAATTTATTATGAAGGCCCGGGGTCGGTAAGTGGTAGAGCTGGGAGGAAAATAGAAATCATCCCTTCCTACCCTTACCTGTGATATACTACCTCTCCATGCCTGCATGCCACTGACTCTATTAGCAGAATAGGCACCATCAGGGCCATGTGTCCATCACAGAGCAAACCTAGTGGATTCTAGATAGTTATTTATCTGTGTTTCTCACTGGCTGTAAGATTCTTAAAATCAAGGCCTAGGTCTGAATGATCTTTTTATATCTTTGGAGGATAGATAAACATCAGCTACATAGCAGGGGTTCGCAGATGGTAGACCAAGTATTAGTGCAGGCACTTGAGATTAATGGATTAAAAACTATAGTCCTTGTTGTCAAGGATACACAATCTAATGAAATATGGACATATGATCTACCATGACAATACAATAAGTTACATACTTTGATGAAGATATGGATAATGTACATTTTGCCTTCTGATTTAATTCATTTTATTGAGTGTATTTTCCTAATGTTTAAAGCTAAAGTCATTTATATTATAGGATAGCTCAAACACACACGTGTTAAGAATTTTAATTTTTTTATCTATTTATCACCTAACTTTATCAAGTCTTAACATTTGCCATTCTTGCTTCAAATGAAAACACACATATCGGTACATACATGCATATACACAAATGAAGATTCACTGAGAGAAAACACGTTTGTTTGACTTGTATTGCTGTTTTTCTCTAGAAGTAACCCTGAATGCGAATTTAGGTTTAAACAACCTATCCATGTTCTTATGTACTATTGCTATGTAGGTAAGTATCCACAAACAGTATATAACATTTTTTTGTTTAAAACTTTAGCCAGGGATTTAGCTCACCAGGGATTTAGCTCAGTGGCCTAAGCGCCTGCCTGGCAAGTGCAACATTGTGAGTTCAATTCCCAGTAAAAAACAAACAAAAAACAAAAAAAAAAACTTTATATAATTGTTTTCAAAGTGTATACACTAATCATTAACTTCCCTCTTTTGCTCAAAATTATTGTTTGAGTTTTATTCATTTTACTATAACTCAGTTTATTCATTTTAACTGCTATATAGTATTTCATATCATATTTTGAAATTTTTTAATAGTGAAGTATTACTTGGTACATTAAATCAGGTAACATGGATGAATACAAATCAAAGTTACTGTCTTTCTCTCTCCTATTTCCTTTCCCAAGGTAAACTGTGATAATTGTTTTATGAATGTCCTTCCTGAACTTTCTTTTGGCTCAGATAGGCATATATTGCTGCATACATAGATCCCTTCCCTTACTTTCCCTTCCCTCTCTTCCTCCCATGGTGGTGATATCTTGCAATGACATGCAGTGTAGTTCCACAGTTCTGACCTTTTAGGTTCTTTTGATCTTGCTGCACTGGCATCTCAACACCTCCCTTTCATTCTGAGTCTGAAGAGACTGATCTAAGCTCTAACTCTTGCCAACTGGAGGAAGAATGAGAGAGAGAGTTCCTCCTTTCCTTTTAAATACACAGTCTTACATTTGCATATTGTCACTTCTGAAGTTCTACTGGCCACACCTAGTTGTAAAGGGAATATGGTGTGGATCTGGGTTTCATGTGCCCATCTAAAATGATTGTAATTCTACAAGGAAAGACTAGTTACTTCATGGACAGATGACCTTTGTCATAACATTGCAAGGATTCTCTCAGGCTCTCAGTTACCAAACAGCTTCTACCCTTTCATCCTACCTCTTCTGAAATTTCCAACAGGGCTTCAAGAAGACTCTTGGCCTTGTCCATATCTGGTCTAGATGTGGCACCTTTCAGACAATGTTTTCAAAATGTTGAGGGGTTTCTGGCACCTTCAGAATTGAGGTAATAGGAATAGACTCAGATTCATATAAACCAGGGCTATTTTTAGAGAGTGACAATCAGTGGGTGGACACTGGAGTAACCCTCACTAGCCCAGGACTGAACTGGGCTCTTGGGATATAGGAGGAGCTATACACCTGCCACAAAGATCCCCTATACAGACAATTCCCTTATACTAGGAAGACCACTAATGATACAGAGAGAAACTGCTAAGGACCAGATAGTTGATCTCTAATTTTAAATTTTGGGTAGAGAACCAGTCCCTGTGAGCAACCAACTCATTATTGGACTAAGCTCTTGTTTTAGCTTTTACAGTTATAATCAAATAAAACTTGCAACAAAGGTTGACATTAGTTAAAGATCAACTTAATTGTTGTGCTGCCTGATAATTAGACAGCAATGGTAAGCAGTTCCCATAAATGACTGTAATTAGCATTAATTTTACATAGTCAAACAAAGTTTTCAATTTTCCCAGTTACCCAATAGTTACTGGTTGTCACTCTTAGTTCCTGCCAGAAGTAACACTTTACAGTACATAGGGGGTATTGAATCTCCCCATTCTCTAGGCTGTACCTGGAATGGTCTGTCTTGAAGTTTCTGCACCCAGCCCTCTTCCCAGTGGGAAACAGTGTGACAGGAAGAGCATGATATGCAAAATCTTGGGTCTAGAGTCCAAATACCTACATGACTTGCTCCACTATTTAAGCTGGGTGAACAGTTTGTTTAACTTACCATGTTCATTACATTGTGAGAATGTACCTAGGACATAACAATATGTTTTTTAAAAAAAATTTATTTAAAGAGAAATAAAAAGCAAAACATAAAAAAGTGTAGAAACAATACAGAAGTTCAAAAAGAAAATAAACAGTGAGAAATCACTAGTTGATAAATTACACATTGTCTTCTTAGATATAGTTGTTCAAGTTACAAAATTAAAGCATACAATGTAGACATTCAAATAATGAGGCTGCAAACAGTTCTGTTCAATGATCCAACAAAAACTTAGCAACATGATTACCAATCCTACACACTTAAATATACATGCAATTTTATCCTTTAGAGCACTTTCTTTTTCTCCTTTTGCTTTTTATCTGTTTAGTTATATCATGTTTCAACTTGCTCAGTACCTTGCTGATCTGTTTTGTTGCTATTTACTTTTTTAAACTTTATTTTATTTTATTTCTTTTTCTATTTTAAAGGTAGTAAAATACAGTTGAATGAGACAGAACAAAGCCAATTGAGACAGTGTAGTGACATTGGTACAGAACCTCACAGCAGATTACTGAGATAACAGTAATAGGTACAATAGTATATCTCATTTTCTTCACAATAGTTTTTCTTTCAATTAGGTACAGTAAAATTGAAGGAAATACCGAACTTATTAAAACAGAATATTGAATAGAGCAATACCATTAATCAGAACAGAGCAAAAGAGTAATAAAAATATTTGTCTTCAAAGAGATGGTAGAAGGAAATCCCCCTTATTTGCTGTATTGCATGTAGTCAAATTCACAAGAGATACTCAGATTTCTGGCTCCCACTTGCTAATGGGAGAGGGGGGATGTTTGATTCTTAGCCCATGTGCCGGTAAGCTCACAGCCGCTTACCAGAGGGGTGAGCTGGCTGTTTGTTTTCCCAGTGCCCCAAGTTCCAACATGGCACGGATCTCAGGAGATGCTGATGGTTCTCGCCCTGGAGCAGCTGAGGCTTGCCAGGCCAGGATGTCAGTGTATGCTCTACATTAAAAGCTTATTTATTCATTCATTTGTTCAATTAAAAAACTTGCCCTTTGGCTTCCAATCCAACAGCTGAATTTTTTTTATTTTGAAGGTAATAAAATACAACAGAACAAGACAGAACAAAGCCAATTGATACAATGTAGTGAAACTGGTACAGAACTTCACAGCAGGATACCAGGATAACAGTAATGGGTACCATAGTGTATCTTGTTCTCTTCATAATAGTTGTCCATTCAATCAGGTATAGAAAAATTTAACCAAATATAGAACATTATAAAACCTATCAAAACAGAATATTTAATAGAGCAAAATAATCAGAATAAAGCAAAACAATGATAACAATATTTGCCTTCAAAGAGATGATAGAAAGAAATCCCCATATTTGCTATATTGCATACCGTCATCCCCCCAAAAGATGCACAGACCTCTGGTTCCCAGTTGCTATTGGGGAGGGGGAGATGGGATGTTTGATTCTCAGCCCGAGCACCGGTAGGCTCATAGCTGCTTAACAGGAAGGAGGGTGTATTGCTTTTTTGCCCAGTGCCCTAAGTTCCAACATGGCTGGATCTCGGGAGACGCTGGCTGGTTCTCTCCCTGTCCCGTCTACTGCTTACTCAAGCAAAAACAGCTGAATTTGGCTAAAAGACACTAGTAGGAGACCTGATAGTGGGACAGGAGCTGGGCTTTTGGTCATCTGCTCTCTGTGTGACTTCGATTCTGCAGCTGCTCTCCCATAGCCATGCACCAAGTACTGCTACTCCCATAGCTCTACCTCCAGAAGGGGTCAGGAACATCATTTCCTCCCCTTGGTCCCAGGGTTGTTTAATTCTTTTAATCCTCAACATATCTCATGGAAGAGGCCTCTTAGGTAGTGTGAGAATCCCTAAGTATAGAGGGGTGAAGAGACCTGACAATCAAGTCCTGGGATGTGCTGACATTTAAAGATTTAGATGACAAGGGGGTGCTACAAAACATTAGGAAGGAGATGCTGCATGAGGGGAAAATTAAGAGAAGAAAGTGCTTCATGGAGGGAATGATCAGCTGCATCCATGCTGCTGGGAGACAGGGGAGGTGAGATACACGTGTCCTAGCCAGACAATTCTCTCCCCAAAAGACTCTGCTTTAACCCCTCAGAGCAAATTCAGTAGCTCTTTCCTGTGCTTCCACTGTAATATAATTATCTTTTTCTTGTTCATCTCCCTCCTGGAAAATAAGCTCATGGAGGATGGCGTTTTATCATTCATTACCCCGAGCTCATTTCAGGCACACAGTAACATTGAGTTGATTTAGTTCACAAAATATATGATCCTGTCATAAGTATATATACATCTTCTCCCTACCCCCAAACAGGGATCAATCCAAAGCTTCATACTTTATTTCCAAGAGCTGAGGTGTTTTGTTTTGTTTTATCTTAGAGGGTCCTTAAGATTTTTCATTTACTTTTAAGCATTCCCATATAGTAGCTGATGTCCTCCTGCCCCCACAGTTTTTCCCATTTATTTTACTGAGGGCTTCTGGGACTGTTTTCACTGGCCAAGAAACCTAGGTACTGTGGGATGGGGCTGCAGCATCATGGATATACAAATTTATACAATTTAATTCTGAAAGACAGAATTGGCAGTGGAGAGAGAAGAGACAGGATTCAATGGTGGGAGGGAGAGAAAGACCTAGGACAGAGGTGGCTTCAGGGAGATGAACTTTTTCCTCCAATATTTCAGTTTGGCTTAACTCTTTCATTTTACAAGAGGGAAACTGAGGCCCAGAGAACCGAGTGACTCACCCATGGTTTTAGAGTTTGCTTTTCTTTAAAGTCAATTTACATTGGATATTTTGTATTTTCCAGTTCAGTGCCCTTTCCAAAAAGGTGGTGACCTTGGGAAAAGGAATAGCTGTTTTCCTTTCCTACTTATTCATTGATACCTAGAACTACTTTAAAAGGTTTCCTTCTTGTTCCACAAGTGCGAGCAGAGAAATTAAAACTGCAAATGATAGAGAACAGTTTTGGGGCTACTACCCTGCTAAGGAACAAGGAACAGGTAATTCTTTTTTTTTTTTTTTTGGTACTGGGGATCGAACTCAAGACCTTGTGCTTGCCAGGCAGGCAATTAAGCCACTGAGCTAAATCGCCAGCCCAAGTGATGGTAATTCTTTAGGGGAGGAGCAAGGCAAGGGAGTTATCCCAGCAGAAGGAGAGGTGAGAGAGCGAGGGCTCAAAGTGAAATTGCATGGGTGAGAAAGAGTGAAGACACCTAAGTTAGGAAACATTGCACATGAACCATGCACAGAATCATTTCATGATGGAACAACTTGACTGACCATACTTAGAAAAACAGAAGAAATGAACAGAACCTCAGTTTTCTTCCAATCAGTGAGAGAGTGAGGTATGAATTTTGATTCCACTACTGCTAGGAAAAAATACTCTCCCAAAGAATGTTTAGGTTAATGAAATTTGAGTTGATCTGAGTTGAGACCTGCTCCTTTATTGTCTGCTTTGGCAGGATCCAACTAACCTTGGCTATTAGCAGGGGTTATGTTAGATTCAGCATTTAGCTTGGTCCTTGGGCCTATGAGCTGAGTGTTCCTGGGTTTGCTCAAGTCTGGGGCCTTTGCCAGACTCTGTCTCACCTAGCTCTTTCTAAAAGTGCTAATTTCCAAATGCAATCATTTCCACAAAGAGTCTGGCAGCTTCACCTCCCTTCTCAGTGAAGGTTTAATAGCAGAGCACTGAAACAGGTCTCGTTGCTAAGCCTTCATTATTTCCACAACATATACTACAGGACTCCTACTAATATGCCATAAAGCATTGTCCGAATTAAAACTAAACGACTCATGTCAAATTAAATGAGCAGAGTACATTGGGTTAGCCGGCACTCTGGCTTGCAATTGTATGTTTGTTTACTTGATAATTGGCCAACTTCAATAACCCACGGCAGCCTTTTCTTCTTATCAATACAAATTACTGATGCTTCACACTTTGTCTACATGGGAGTCGTGGCCAGGGAGATAGGATGACCTGGTGACCAGTCCTTCTGTGCCATCTAGGACAAGCTGCAGAACACCTGTGCTGAGCCTGTCCTGGAGCAAAACAGGGCATGATCCTTGCCACCCAGTGAGTTTTTAAGGACACTGCAAAGTTACTGCAAAATGACATCTGAAGAGTCCTTACATGTGCTCTGTTTGGAAGAGGTCTAGGCTGAAGGGTCCATTCAGCACTCAAGGATATTGATAGACTTTGAAGATTCATTTATCAGTTACAGTTCGGTCAAACAGAATTAGTAGGATTTACTGCAGGGAGTTGGCTTAGGCAGTTGTGGGGCTGAATAGTCAGGTCACAGCCACAGGGCAGTTGTCAAGAAAGATAGGCTGGAAACTATCTGATGCTTCCGTCCATAGGCAGAATTTCTTTTTTCATTTCCCTAGTTTTGCTCAATTCTTTACCTTTCACTGATTGGTTCAGGTTCCCCTACCTTATTAAGGATAATCTACTTAAAGTCAACTGTTTATAGATGTTAACTATATCTACAAAATGTCTTCACAATAACCCTATATTAGTGTTTGCTTAGATAGCTGGCTGCTTTAGCTTGGTTAATATGACATGTAAAACTGACCATTACAGCTGTCATTGGAGGGTGGCCATCTACAAATTTAGCATAATTTCTGGTTTGGCTTAGTTGGATAGAAAAGAATATTCTAGTGTCCATGAGGTTCAGATCAATTTTAAGAGTCTCTTCCAAGCATATCACTCATACTTTAATCAGATATGACTTGGAGCATTTGCTGAGGCCAGGCATTGTGCTAGGAGACAGAGGTCCCTGGGCAAAAAAGTTGTGACAAGACTGTGCCACAGAGTCTCCTGATGAAATGGTTGCATACATTGAGGCCAATGTGGTGCGTGCCACTAGAGGACTATGCACACGGCACTCCAAAAGCCCATTCCTGGGATATCAGTCAGAAGGGGCTTCCAGGAAAGGACAATGCCTATACTTGAATGGACAGAGAAAGGGGAGAAAAGAGTAGAAAGAAAACAAGAGGAGAGAGGGTGTTCAAAGCAGAGGTGACACATGGCTAAGCAAAGACACGAAGTGAGGGTTGCCCGGGATTTTCAGGGGACTCTGAAAAGTGCTGTGAGCTGGTGGAAGGTACTGAGGCTGGGGAGCTGAAAGAGGCTGCATTCTGGAGAACCTTAGAGAGGAATGTGGGTGGATGTGTGGATGATGAGGAGCAGTGTGCTCTCTGCACACCGTTAACAGAGCCTCTCTGGGATGCTGGGGGAGGATGGGATTAATGGGGACAAGACGTGGGAGGAAGCTGTTAGAGGCCGGAGACACTGAAGGCCAGGAATAGGGTGGTTATTTAAGGATTGGAGAGAAGTTATGTAGTCATATTTGGGAGGTGAAATATACAGGGCTGGGTGCTTCGTTGGTTTTATGACTATGCAAGGAGAGGCAAGAAGTAGAAGATGCATCGTTGACTTAGAAGAACACAGGGAAGGTAGAGATTTTAAAGGGCAGATGATAAACTCAGCTGGGGACATTTAGTGAAGTGTCACTTAACCACAGGACATGTTCTGAGAAATGTGTCATTAGGCAATTTTGTTTTGTGCAAAAATGATAGAGCATGAGTGCCCAAAGTTTTGTGTTACCTGGGCTGGATTGAGTAAAGAGAAATTGTCTTGGGGTGCATATAAAACAAACAGTATAGTTGATGTATATAAGTAGGAAAATTTCCTTTATTTTTTGGTAATTTATTACATCATTTTGCAAAATAACACAACAAACCCAAAATTTACATGTCTGCTTCATAACAAGCAATGTCTGCTTTCACAGGCATATGTGTGTATATGAAAATTGAAATACAATTTTGCATTTTACTTGTCAAGTTGCACAAGTGCACTGACTGTTGGATACATGTGGTTTTCACTGGATTCATGCTGTGTGGTGGGCACAGGAGCCAGAGTTAGTGCTGTACTGTGCTTTCTCTTACAGAGTTCCATTGTCTTCTGTGCAGTCTGTGCTCTAGCACCTCCCACTTGAGTCATGAAAAATATTGCTAAAGATCACATAATGGTAAATGTATGATGCAAAAAGTAGGTCATAATTTGGACATGCCTGATAGACGGTTCTTATGTTAGGGTGGTTGCAAGGTCACTAGGTGATATTATTTTATGGTACCACCATTCAGTCTGTGATTGATTGAAATGTTATATGATACATGACAATATCGAGTTTGAGGGATCTGACAGTCACAGCTGTTACATGTTGCCTTGTGCTTCAGTTACTTTCCTCATTTCTGGGACAAAATACCTGCTATTCACAACTTAAAATGAAGTTTATTTTGGCTCATGTCTTTTGTTCACAGTTTGCTGGCTCCAAGGCAGGAAATCATGGTAAAGGATATGGGGGAGGGAACCTGTTCATATGATGGCAGCCAGGAAGCAGACAGAGAAGGAAGGGAGCCAGGAGGGAGATACACTCTTCTAGGTCATGTCCCCTCACTGACTGACTTCTCCTGACCAGGCACCATATCACAACAGCAAGTCAGTTATAGTACCCTCATGGTACAGGCATCCTCCCAAATGTCCGGGGCTTTTGGGGGACATGAATATATAAATCATAACACACCTTAGCATATGGATGTGAGGCCTAAGAAAGAGGCCTGGGATGTTCGGTGTTAGATAACTGGGGGATATTAGGTGTCTAGGGGATCTTCTAAGTACAGAGTAGAAAAGATCATACAGAAACAGCCCTACTCTCATTTAGATCTAGAGTGTTTTCTCAAAGCCCATGTGTTAGAAGCTTGGTGTTCAGGTTGGCACTAGTAGGAAGTGGTAAGAACTTTAGAAGAAGGGACCTAGTGGGAGACTTCAAGTCACTAGAGACATGCCCTAAGTCTTTGAAGGTGATTTTGGGCCTGTTCTCTTCTTCATTTTCTTTTTTTTCCTGGCCATGAGGTGAGTGGCTTTTCCCAGGTATGTGCTCTTGCCATGACAGGACACCTTGCTGTAGGCCCAAAACAATGGACAAACAGTCACAGACTAAAACTTCCCAAACTGTCAACCAAAATAAGCCTTTCTTCTTTTTAAAATTTTTTTTATTTTAAAGATAGTAAAATCCAACAAAACAAAACAGAACAAAGCCAATCAAAACAAAGCAGCAAAACCGGTACAGAACTTCAAAGCAGGATACTAGGAAAACAATGGTTACCATAGTATATGTTTTGTAATCTTCACAATGGTTGTTCATCCCATCAAGAATAGTGAAATCAAACCAAAAACAAAGCAGAATAAAACCAATCAAAACAGAATATTGAATAAAGTAAAACAATCAGAACAAAGCAAAATGAGTTTCACAGACAAGATAGAAGGAAATCTCCCATATTTGCTATATTGCATTGTGTCATCATCCCGAGAGATGCTCAGATTGCTGGCCCCAGGCCTGCAAAATCAACCAAACACTACAAGCATTTAGTTGCTTTATGTACCTTAGTTGCTATCAACTCAGCCTGTCCTCCGAACCAGTGGGTTGCTTAAAGGGGGTAGTGGTGGGGTTTAATTCTCAGCCCACCTGCTGGTAGGCTCACGGAAGGTGCTGACTTTTCTCTTCCTGGAAGCCATGCAGCTTGCACGGCTTACCAGAAAGGCTGGCTGGTTGGTTCCTTGTTGGGTCCTCCCAGTCCCAGCACCACCTTTCTTCTTTATAAGCTGATTATTCAGATATTTGTGATTGTAAAAGAAAGCAAAGTGGTAGGAACCCCATGAAAGGACATGGTCACTAGTTCATAGATGTGGAAACTGAAGCTCAGAGAAATTGGGTAGTTTGTCCAAGTTGCCCACACAGCTAGTATCTCCCTCTAGTTTTGGTGTCCTTTCCTAGAGCCTGCATCCCTCACGGCACCCATCACACATGTGTCTATAGTCTCTTTCTTCCTGCCTGCCCTACTGACCTCCTTGTTCATGAGCACACAGCTACTTGAGGGTGTGAGTGGGAGAAGACATGTTGCTGGACATGACCCTGTGCAAGGTGGTTGTTACAGGAGCCATTGCTATAAAAGCACCTTTTTCGCTTGGCAGCTCATATTTTTTAGATATCATTTTACATTTATAAACTTTTAATTAACTTTTTAAATTAAAATATTGAATTGACAAATCCTGTATATATTTGATGCTATAATGTGATGATTGGATGTACATTGTGTATTTCTTATCATGATCAAATTAATTATCATGTCCATCACTACTCATGTTATATTTTGGATCCCTGGACCTTGTTTATCTTATGAATGAAAGTTGTACCTTTTGGTCAACCCCGCTCTATCTCCTCCAGCTCCTAGCCTCTGGTAGCCGTTGCCCTCTGCTTGCATGGATTAGACTCTTTCAGATTCCACAAATAAGTGAGATCATGTGGCATTTGTCCTTCTCAATCTGGCTAATTTCATTTAGCATGTTGCCCTCTAGGTTGAGCTCACCTGCAGTTTATTCTTTTAAGCCTCCTATTTTGTGAAAAGTGAAAGATGGCAAAGCATCCTTGGAATTGTGTTTGCCTCATGTTATTATTTTCACCTACTTGTGAGTGATTCAATTAAAGTAACTCTTCCTGCAGAGGTGTAGTCCTCTCTCACGGGGGAAGGACTGAGACTGCGAGGTCACACAGGTCTGGGGCTCTCAGAGCTGTAGGCTGCATCTCTGCATGATACGTGGAGACTGAGTTTATTGGGTGGGCAAGGGGGAGAGCAAGCACTTCAGAGAGCCTGGCAGGAGGGGGTGTGGGAGGTCCTCGGATAGAAGGGAAGGGATTCAAGGAAAGGGGTCTAGAACTTCCTTCTGTACAGCACACAGGTCTTGCCTCTCTTTCATCCAAGCAGGCTATTGTCAGAGTACCTTATTCTTGTACTGCTAGGTGGTGTTTAGAAAATAACTTAGGCAGTCATTAACCAGTTACCAGAATTTAGAACCAGCATGAAGCAGAAAGAAAGAAAAGGCAAGCAAGGGCAAGAGTTAATCCAGGAGGAAGAAAGGCAGCCTCTGTTGTTGAGGCTGAGGTGGTGTCCAGGTCTACCTGGAGCCCGACTGAAGCTGATGCTTTGATGCCTGAGAAGTCACACAGGAGTGAGTAGACTTTGACCTAGTCACAATGGTCAGCACACTCTGATCTGTGCTGACTGTTCTGGAAGATGTTAGCTACAATTCAGTGCACTTTGTACAAAGGCAAAAAGATGTGTATAGGATCCTAGAATGCTGGTTGCTATGGCAACATCTGCCTTTATTATCACCTAAATCCATTCACTCTATAAATATAGTAACTATTTGACTTCCCCATCCCCAGTCCACTTGGTAGGATTAAAAAATGAAAACACAAAGAAAACCTTAACCCTATGTGTGTGTGCAGGTGTGTGTGTGTGTGTAGGCATGTGCAGGGTATTTTCAGAGGAGGGGAGACATGAAGACATTTGTGGGGTGGGTAGACATCCACAGGTGCAAGTTAGTGAAGAGAGCTGCTGCTTATGCCCTATTGGGGAAGGGCAAGTTCCTGGAAGCAATGGGGATAAAGAGCCACATGAAAAATTGAATAAAATAGGACAGGTGCAGAAGTGGGGCACAAGAGCATAATGGAAAAAATTCTAGATGGTAATCAGACAGTGGTGGCCACAAATCTTAGCTTCACTGTTTGCCACCTATGTACTATTGGATCAATTCATCACCTGAGTGTCAGTTTCTTCATCCATAAAATGGAAAAACATATGCAAAGCTTGTTTAACAACTTGGTCTTTCATGAGGCCCTCAAAAACCACCTCTACCACTGGGCCAACACTTACAAGCAAGGGTTTATTTCCTAGGCACCAGCTTACATGTCTACAGGGAGAGTGGGAAGTGGTAGAACTCAGCAGGAGCTGGTGAGGGTGAATTATCACGCTGTCTGGGGAGGAGGCCAGGCCAACCAGAGAAAGCGTGGCAGGACAGGGCATGGCAGAATAGGGAGTGGGAGGCAGAGAGGCTCATGCCAATGGACAGACCAGGGCTAGTTTTCCTTTTGACGACCCAGTTTCTACTCTTGGCACAGGTACTAAAATTGAGAGTAGGATGGGGAAGAAAACCATGGACAGGAACTCAGCATCCAACAGTCATTTGCGGGAAGCATGCTGGAAACTGGGGTGAGAAGATGAATGGATATGGTCCCACTGAGGCTATAGGCTGTCAAAAGTCCAGAAACTCTTGTTTCACTCTCATCCTGAGTCCCTCCTTCCTTGCTTCTTGAGATGATGTGATCTTTTCTTGAAGCCAAATAAGATGTCTGTATGACACTTGCTACTTTCACTATTTGGAGTGAAAGGATTGGATTCCATACATAGTTCATGGAATCCTTGCAATAATTTCATGAGGTAGGAAGTAATATTATTTCACTTTGAAATGAGTCAACTGAGGCACAGACAGTCACATGTGCAGGGTCAGTTTGGTCCAATAAAGTATCAGGTCCTACGTGAGACTCTTGAGAATCTGAGAGTTTCTATAATTCTTGTGAGAGGAGATGCTTTGTAAAGCATTTACCCTATGCTTGGCTGCAGTAATTACTCAATATATTGGCTATTTTTATTGATTGTTACTCTCTGGTGGAATACTGTCAAGTACCTAAGTTCAACTTTCCCCCCCTCTTTTTGGAGATGATTCTCTTTGTCTACAAAGTCTTGGCTAGAGAGAGAGCCTCTTGTCTTTGCTAGAAGTCTCTCAAAATAAATTATTTCATGAGAAAAGGGAGTGGGGACCAGAAAAGAGCTGTGCAGTGAGGATCATCACCCATGTGACACTGACTGAGTTAGACAGACCAGGGTTCTGGTCTTGTCTCAGGTCTTCTAGCTGCGTATCTTTAGGCAAATCATCAGAACCTTCTGAATGGCCCTGGTCATGATAAAATGATATAAGGCATGCATGGTGCCTGGCACACAGAACGGAACTTAGACACAGTGATGAAGGAGATGTGATGCTCATGGTGGGTGTGGTGCTGATGAGTGATTTGACCTCCTTCTGCTGGAATTTCTCCCTCTGCTTCTCATCAGATTGTTAGAGAGAGAGGAGTGAAAACAGTGAGTTTTT
This sequence comes from Hydrochoerus hydrochaeris, assembly GCA_004027455.1. Lineage (NCBI taxonomy): Eukaryota > Metazoa > Chordata > Mammalia > Rodentia > Hydrochaeridae > Hydrochoerus > Hydrochoerus hydrochaeris. The sequence goes on along the minus strand of PVLA01002312.1, from coordinate 174,973 downwards.
TTTCAGGCTCTGAGAAATCCCAAAGGAAAAGCATCTGTTTAGTTATGTTAAACCTATATTTCTTTTTAGTGATGGAAGACTTCTTATTTATTTATTTTCAAAATATTTGGTTTCTATTTTAATTTTATTTTTTTGTTGGTTTGTCACAAGTGCCTTTGAATCAGATTGAGATAAAGACCAACTATTCCAATTTTCTGTAGGGTTTTTAAATTATGAGTGGGTATTGGTATTTATCAAACACTTTTTCTGCACCTATTGAGATGGCTTTTGTCCCTGACTCTGTTAATATGGTGCATTACATTTATTGATTTGCATATGTTGAAACATCCCTGTACTCCTGGGATGAATCCTAGTTGATCATGGTATATACTCTTCTTGATTTGCTGCATTCTATTTGGCAGTATCTTATTGAGGATTTTTTGGGTCTGTTTGTTAGAGGGATTGGCCTGTAGTTCTCTTTTTCAGTTGAATCTTTCTCTGACCTTTGTATCAGGGTAATATTTGCTTCCAGGAATGAATTTAGGAGTATTGCTTCCTTTTCAATTTCATTAAAGTGTTTGAGAATTAGTGGCTTTAGGTCTTCTCTAAAGTTCTTGTAGAATTCAGCAGTGAATCTGTCAGGACCTAGTAGGCTTTTCTTTATTGTTAAGTTTTTAATTACATCTTTGATTTCACTGACTATTTAGAATTTTTATATCTTCTGATTCAAATTTGGTAATTCATATGTGTCTAGGATTCTATCCATTTCTTCTGAATTTATTTTTACCTTATTAGAGTAAATGTTCTCAAAATAGGTATTGATGACCTTCTGGATTTCTGAAGATTCTGTTGTAATTTAACTCTTTTTATTCCTAATTGCACAGGTTTGGGTCTTTTCCCCCCTTCTTTTGATAAGATTGGATAAGGATTTATTTTATTCAATCTTTCCAAGAACCAACTCTTAAATTCTTTGATTCTTTGTATTGTTTTTGTAGTCTCAACTGCATTAATTTCTGCTCTGATCTCTATCATTTCATTCCTCATGTGTATTTCAGGTTTAACTTGCTGTTTTTCAGAAGAGAAGTTCAACAATAGGATATTTATTTCAGCTAGCTCTGTTTTTCTGGTATGGGAATTCACTGCTATAAATTTCTCTCATAGGACCGCTTTTATTGTGTTCCATAAATTCTGATATGTCATATTAGCATTACTATTTAATTGCAGAAACTGTCTATTTTCTTCTTTAATTTCATCTGTCACCCATTGGTTGTTCAGGAGAGTATTGTTTAATTGCCATATGTTTATGACATTCTTGAGGTTTCTTTTGCCATTGATTTCCAATTTCATTGCACTATGGTCTGATAATATGCTTGGGGTAATTCCAATTCCTTTATGTTTACTTAAGCATGTTCTATGATTTGGTATGTGTTTGTTTGAGGAGAAAATCCTGTTTGCTACTGAGAAGAATGTGTATTCTGTTGTTGTGGGTTGGAACACTGTAGATAACTACTAAGTCCATTTATTCAAAAGTTTGGTTAAACTCTGGTAGTTCTATATTGATTTTTTTGTGTAGTTGATCTATTTGTGACAATGGGATATTGAGGTCACCCATTACAATTGCATTAATGCTTATCTGACTTTTCATAGCCATTAGTGTTTGTTTTATATAGTTGGGGGTGCTGGTATTTGTTGCATATATATTTATGATCATTATCTCTTCTGCTTGGATTGTTCCCTTAACAAGTATGTAGTAACCTTCTTTGTCTCTTCTGATCCGTCTTGGCTTGAAATATACTTTTTCTACAAATAGAATAGCTACACTTGCTTCTTTCTGGGTTCCTATCACATGAGGTATTGTTTTACATCCTTTGTCTTTAAGTCTATGAGTTTCTTTTTGAGTTAAATGACTTTCTTATATGCAGCATATTGCTGGATCTTATTTCTCAATCCATTCTGCCAATCCATTTCTTTTGACTGGTGAGTTGAGACCACTCACATTGATGGTTATATCTAATAGGTACTGACTTGTCCTTGTCAGCACATAAATTTCCTGGCATTGATTCCCTTTCTGTCCCTTCTATTTAACTGCTTATCTTTCATGGTGGATCCATTCTACTGAGGTTCTTGGAATTATTGTCTTCATTGTCATTTTATATCATATCCTTCAGAACTCTTTGAAGTGCTGGTTTTGTGATCATGAATTTCTTCAGGTGTATTTTATCATGGAAGTATCTTATTTCTCCATCAATTTTGAAAGATAATTTTGTGGGGGTACATCAATTTCAGTTGGAGGATGTTTTCTTTTAGGGTTTCAAATACTTTACTCCAAACTATCCTTGAATTGAGGGTTTGTGTTAAGTCTGCTGTGATTCTTTTTTTTTTTTTTTTTAATCGGTACTGGGGATTGAACTCACAACCACATACTTGCAAGGCAGGCACTTATGCTGCTGAGCTAAATCCCCAGCCCAAGTCTGCTGTGATTCTTATGGGTGTTCCTTTTTTTTTTAAACTGGGGATTGAATTCATGACTTTGCGCTTGCCAGGCAGGTGCTTATGCTGCTGAGCTAAATCCCCAGCCCAATGGGTGTTCCTTTATAGATGATTTGTTTCTTTTGCCTAACAGTTTTTAATATTCTGTTCTTGTATTGAATTTCTGGAATCTTGACTATCATATGTCTTGGTGTAGTTTTTTCCTGATCATAGTTCTATATACACCATTTGTGTATATGTCAAATTCTTTTTCCATGGTTGCAAGGTTTTCTGCTATTACTTCTGTGACCCGATTTTTTATGCTCTTTGTGCTACTTTCTGATTTTTCATTGTTTACAATTAATTTTATGTTATTTTTCTTTGCTTTACATAGCAGCTGTTTGATAGATTTTTCATGATCCCTTGTTATTTTGAAGAAATTTTTCATTTAATAATTGCTAATTGCATCTCTGTCTTCCAGGTCTGATAACCTATCTTTCCATTGGTTGATTCTGCTGTGTATTTTTTTGATAGAATTTTTAATCTCTTGGATATTCATTTGAATCAGTTTTATGGAGTCCAGTTTTTTCCTATGTTGGGCATTCATGATTTCCATCACCTTTTAAAGCTTTTCTATTTTAAAGTCTTCTCTCTAGGTGGGGCTGAGGGTTTAGCTCAGTGACTCAAGTGCCAGCCTGGTAAGTACAAGGTCATGAGTTTGATCCCCAGTAACCATCTCTCCCCCAAATAGAAATTTCTGTCTACTCTAGGTTCATTAGTCACATCTTTCATTACTTTTTTTTTTTTTTTTTTGTACTTAGGATCAAGTTCACAATCTTAAACTTGCGAGGCAGGCACTGTGCTGCTGAGCTATATCCCCTGCCTATCATTTATTATGGTCATATTATCATCAATTATTTGTGTAATCATTTCTTTCTAGTTTTTAAAACTTTTTAAATTTAAAGGTAATAAAATAGAACAGTAAAATGAAACAAAACAAAACCAAGGATAAGACAGTAGGAAATCCACAATAATTACTATATTGCATGTTGCTATCCTCTAAATAGTGGCTCAAACTGCTGGCTTTAGTCTTACAAAGTCAGTTAAACAATACAAGCGTTAGGTTGTTTTTTACTTCAGTTATTATCATCTTAGCCTGTGTTCCTCTGAATCAGCCAATTGCTTGCAGGGGTGAGATAGATGGGAATGAGTTCTTCTCTCCCAGCCTGTGTTCTGGCTGTCTCCTGGTGGGAGATGTGACCTTCTTCCTGGTTCTCCCCAACCAACGGGGTTGTTGCTGACATATGAGGGTGCTGTGTAGCTTCCTTCCTGTTTCTCCTTGGCTGGCAGGGTCTGTGTAATCACTTCTGATTTTTTTTTCTAAAGCCTCATTCATTGGCTGTTACCTCATTGCTACCAGGATGTTCAGCTGGGTGACTTTTGATTTCTTCTATCCCAGGGCCACTTGGATTTTACTTGGGTGAGCTGGAGGTCTGGGGCTGTGTCTTGTTTCTGTGTTTTCTCATTTTATTTTTAAAAATTTATTTCTTTTCTGCTTTGATGCTTGCAAATTGCTTATGGTAGCTAGCTTTATTAATAGTGTTGAAATGTTTTAAGGAGATTACTTTCAAGGATGTCTTTTAGACATAGTTGGCTCTTGGGCTTTGAGTCTTCCCCAGGATTCTGCCTCTTTCGCTTGTTAGGAATGAGAGGTTTCAGCCTGTTTAAGCTTGCACAGTTTGCTACTAGGCCAAACTATTTTTTTGTACCCCAAACAATCTAGGAATAGAAAGGATAGCAGTTGATCACAGTAACTGTGTTGTTACCTTGGCTAAAGTAGTATAATCAGCAATAACAATAGCATCAAATACAGGCTGAAAGAATTACTCACTGTAACAACCAATATTTGCTCCCTCAACCATATGCCCAAGATTTACAGTTATTTAACAAAATGTAAGACAAATCAGAAAATGACATACAGGAAGTGTCCACTCATTAAAGAAATTTATCCTAAAGGGAGACAATTAAAAGGGAAAGGAGGATAAAATAGAAAAATAAAAGAAGAAAAAGAGATTAGAAGCAAGGCTGAAGGACAGGGGAAGGTTTCAGGAAGCCAGTATTCAGGAAGATGGAAGGAAGAAATGAAAGAAACAAAAAATAAGGACAAAATAAAACTAAATAAAACAATTACAAACAATGAAAACAACATCTCACAAAGAAACAAAAACAGAGAATAAAGCTAAATGAACAAAAACAAAACAAAATAAAAAAACCTAAAAGCAAAGAAAAAAATTTTTCTTTCTTGTGGTTTCGAGCCTGTGGTTATCTTTTTGGATCTACAGTTTTGTGGCAGTGTTCAATTCAAGGCTCGACTCTGCTCTTGCTAGTGGACAAAAGAAGCAGTCAGAGTCCAGATCTGTGCTAGATAATCCCAGCAAGCTGTGGTAGGATTAGGGAGAGGTGTTAGTTCTCAGACATTGAAATCCATGGATGTTCAGGCTAGACCTGCCAGCTGTGGAGTTGGTCTGAACTGTTTAGCTTATAACACTCTGAGTGTCTCTAGTCAGCCTATCCCCAGCTCCCTAACAGGAACATCTGGTGATTTTTCTGTACCCAGTCACTGTGGTAATTTAACACTGGGAGCCCTGAGATGAAGCTGACCTGCAGTTGCCCTGAGTCCTGAGTTCAGTTGGCCTCTCCCTAAAGTGGTATCTGATAAGCATGCTTTCCAGGGGACACAGCAGCTGCTTGGACTGGAGTCACTCAACAACTGTTGCAGGCACAGCATCCACTGCTCCATCCCACTGGTGTACTTCTCCTTGGTGGCCTCTAGAGTCACCCACTTTCACTGTGTCTCTGCAGATTTGGTCTTCCTTTCTCATATCATGAGCCAGGAGCCGGGAAGAAAGTGCAGGTTGTCCCTCCCTCTTTCTACATTTTGGTCTATCTCTTCAATTTTTCTGTGGGTTCCAATTTTCCCTTCATGTTCTTGCTGGGTCCCAGTGATCCACCTTTCTTCTTCTTTTCTTGAGAGTTGTTTCCAGTGTCTGTATTCTGAATCTCAGAGAGGTTGATTTGTTGCTGCTAACTCCTCCTCCATCTTCTTGGAAGTCCTGTAAACCTGTGTTTTCTAAATCTTAGTTTATCTATAAATTATTTGAGAGCTCTGGACTGATAGGCAGGGCGCCATCCTTAGAACACCATCACCACAGCCTGTCTGGAGCTGGGCACCCACACGGATCCATATGGGCAGGGGCTGTGGCTCTTGCTTCCCTTTATCCTACTCTGGAGGACTGTCCTGACCAGTGACCTACTTACTTATCTTGTGTGTGCAGGGGAATTGTGTCCACTGGAGCTGGAGATGTTAGTTTTGACCAATTATCCTGATTTTCTCAGGACTTTTCAGCTTTTAGCTCTGAAAGTCCTTATCTTGGAAACCATCTTAGCCTTGGACAAACTGAGATGGTTGACATCCCTAGTTAGCCACTCCCCCCCCCCCATCCTCCAACATCTCTAAACTAGCCTGCTTCATCAGGCATGGAGTGCAAATGTAATGTGTGAGAACACAGTTATCTCAGAATATAAGTATGCTGATGTTTCATAATAATTTGGGTCCAAATGAAATCCAAGTATGGTAATAATATGCTAGCTACACAAATAAGGCCACAGACTCCTTTATAAAGAAATAGGTTCTGTGCGTTGCCATATTCTCTCATTCTCTGATAATCTCCATGTCCGTCACTAGCTTTCCCGTTATCACTTTAATAATCAAGCCACAGAGTTCTGAGATTGGTATTGTCTAGATGAATCCTACAGGGATGGAGAGGGAGGCTCCTGAGGCTGACTCTGCCAGTTTGCAGGGGACAGTGCTGATATGACAGCCAGAGGAGGGCCACTGGAGCCTGGAGCTGGCTGCTGGGCATTTTGTCTTGTCACAGGGTTCTAGAGGGGAACTAGCCATGTCAATGAGGCATAAGCCCAGAATTTATAGTACTTGAGCCCATTTCTCCCCCAAGTATTAGCTTTATTCTCCATGTAGGTATCTGAGGATATCTCCCTCAAATTAGGAGTAGTAGAAGCCTATATATAAGCCCTCTACACTCACCTATGGAGCTAACTTGCTCTCCTCATGTCCCCTCCTACCTTCCTTTACTCAGTGTGCATCGTTAAAACTGTAATGGACGCTGGATATATCTTTGAAAACTATTTTATACTGTGCTGTGGTTATCACTTGCTGCATAATAAGCCACCCTAAAACTTATTATGCTTGCAGGCTCTGTGAATTTGACAGGGCACAGAGAGGATGACTTGTTTCTGTTTCAGGATGTTGGGGGTCTCAGCTGGGATGATTTGAATGATAGGGAGTAACTTGAAAAGTGAGAGTCTTGAATTATCTGGTAGCTTCTTCACATTCATGTGAGGTGTCTTGGTGAGGACAGCTGGATGACTGAGCCTTTGTAGATACAAGTGTCTATATATGCGGGGCCTCCCCTGGCACCTGGGTCCCCAGGATAGTCCGATTTCTTATGTACATGGTAGCTTAGTGCTCCAAGTGTAAGTCTCCCAGCAAATACTGCATGGTCCTTGGGGCCCATTATATTCTAAGTTGAAGGAGTCACAAGTTCACTCACATTCAAGGTGAGGGATAGAGATTTCAGTTTTCAATGGAAACAGTATTAGATAATTTATCTGATTATTTAACATTCATGTAGTTAATTCAGTATATAGAAAAGTGAATCTCAGAGATTAAGCCAAAGGCATGGTTAGCATAATGTAGATAACCTGCTTTTTTGTCAAAAATTTTTTAAAAAATATTTTTAAATTGTTCAAAAAAAAGCACACCATAAATGATATGTGATACTTCTGAAGCCAGATTTCTTGGATATTTTTAGAGCTACCCTAGAAGACAAACAGAAAACAATATATGTCCCTGGTTAAATATATTCAGAAATGCTATATATTATATATAGCCCCTTTCTGAAGAGTTACAACGCACATTGATATATCAAAGGCTATGAGAAATTCTGTTGCAAATAAATATTTATTTTCCTTAGTTTAGGAGGTTAGATTTTTCTAAAATCTATTTTAGCACAAAACCTTTAAATTTTTCTCTTTTGGGGAGTTGTAATGCCTGCTAAAATTCTTATTGAATTAATGTTCTTTGAGCAGTCTTTAAGAGAATCTGTCTAGACTCTAGATTCCAGAGCAAGGTGTATAGGAGAAAAGTTGTAAAAGTATCATTCAATAACATTTTCAATAATTGTAGCATAATTTTCAGAGCTCAATGTGAATATTTGTACCAGACCAATTAAATCTGAATCTTTGGAGGAAGAGCCTGAACATTGGAAGTTTTGAAAAGCACCTCAGATAATTCTAATGTGCGATCAGATTGGTAACCATTGGATTAGATATTTATTTCAGAGAAGGGGTGTTTGTTCTTGGGAGATTGTACACACTGCTCAACAGTTTCTTTCTGGAAAATGGAAGAACAAAGAGGCACCTTTACTACCTCTGACTGAAAAGGGAATCACAAAAGAAACCCACCAGATACGACATGTCCTTACTTACCCTCTTCTGTTCTGAAGGTTTTGCATTGCTAATACCCCGCCTGTGTTCATGCCTTCCTGATTGCATTTGAAAAACTATTACTGACTGTTGTAGTCACTTTCCTTATGGTTAGGACAAAATATGTGACACCTGCAACTTAAAGGAGGCGTGGCTTATTTTGACTCAGATTTTTTATCCATAGTTGGCTGGCTCTAAGGCAGGAAGGCACACTGGAAGTGTCTGGCCATGGCTACCAGGAAGCAGAGAGTCAAGGCCGGAACTGGGGAGGGAGGTATAATGGTCTTGCTCCTTGATCATAAAATATTCTCCTTCATCGAGTAATAGAGGAGAATGGCCTTGAATATAAAGGGTAGAAAAGGATGGGAAGGAAGGAGAGTCTAATCCCTGATTTACACACAGATGTACCATAATTTACTTATCTATCTATTCTTCCTTAGATATTTGGTTTATTTGAAGGTACTTTTGTTTTATATGATGCTACAATCTGTAGTCTTCATCTTCAACAATTCTACTCTCCAGAATCAGGATTATTGTATTAAAGAATGTAGGTATTTTTAAGGTTCTTGATGTGTATTACTAATCTTCCTCTCCAAAATTTAAATCATTAGGAGTATACATTAGTGTTCATTTCCATGCAGGTCTTCTAATACTGAGCCTGATAACTTAAAATATTTCTTGGCATTCTTCTTTTTCTTTGATTACTCCTTTTCTGGCATATTCTTTGAAATTTATTATGGGGCAATGTAAATCCTGCATTTTATTTCCCTGATCTATTTTTAATGCAAGAAGCAAAACTGCTTTAGACACATGGCAATCATTTCTTTCTCCTTCCCTGTCTCCCTAATCAGAAGTACATAACTTTTAGGTTGCTAATAAAGGACAAGACACTACCTTTCTTTAATGGATGCTGTGCTTATATGAGATTTTCTCTTTAGCCTCCCCCAAGCAATGGATTACTATTTATCTGCGAGTATCTTAAAACTTACTTCAGAGAGTTTGTCTCCTAGTCCAAAATTACTCCTTAGAGTGAATTTCAAACACAGAAATACTACCTCCTAGAGTGAATTTCAATCAGAGATTGGTGGAGAGTTAAGTGGAGCCATGAGTTAATGCTTTTGCTTTGTCCTTTCATTATCAGGACAAATGGAAGGCCGCTAAGTACATTCAGTGCACTTAGAAGTTTTCAAGTACAGGTGATCTTTATTGTCTATCTATTCATATCTTGCTATAATTTATTTCTAACTCCAAATCAATACTCATCGCGCTTTTATAATCACTGTGGTTGTACACAAAAAGCTGAGGTTCTCCAACACCCATGTCCCCTGCTGAGGATGCATAAGACAGTGCTGTGCCTTCTTAACCTTCCATACTTCATCTAAATAAGTGCCCTTTGAAGGCATTATTCAGTCCAGTGGGTTTTAAAACATGTTTTTATCCTGGTTGCTTTCGTCCTCTTTGGTGTTTGAAATAGCCTTGAATTACTGTACTGAAGCACTGTGTGGGGCTCCTAAACTATCCCTGATGATGCTTTGTGGAGAAAATCCACATGGAGGGCATGACATACAGTGCTGTTCGTGCTTAACTCCATGAATCCACAACACAAATTAAGTAGGGTATCTTTGAAAGAGAAATACACAGTATACTGAGTTATGCATTGATTGGCTTTTGAAAATATTGGGGCCACAGGCTCAAAGGAATTTAACCCTATATTTCCTCTAGCACAATGGTTCAGTATTTGTTAATTCAGGGTTCAAAGCAACTTTATAGAACGTATAACTACTAATAATGAGATAAGTTGGCTGTATATATCAAAGGGTGGCAGCTGACCTTGGGAGAGAAGAGGAACACACACAAACAAATGAACACCCTATATAGTTCAAGTGGCACAAATAACAAAGGAGGGGCTGGGGATTTAGCTCAGTGGCATAAGTGCCTGCCTTGTAGGCGTGTGGTCATGAGTTCAATCCCTGGTACTGATTTAAAAAAAAAAAAACAAACAAACCAAAAAACAAATAACAAAGGATAGAAAATCAGGCCAAGCTAGGGGAAGGATTCGTGGAAAGATCATAAATATAGGCTCTTCAGAATAAAGAGGGTTTATGTAGGCTCAGGAAGCTACAGGAAGGAGTAAGAGTGGGTGAATCATTTTGTTTGAGGAGGACAGATTGTCAGCTAGGTTTATTTATTTGTTTATTTAGCATTATATTGGAAACTGAACCCAGGTCCTTTGCCCCGAGCTACATTCTCTGGATTGAGTCCAAAGCCTCATACATATTAGACAAATGCTTTACCACTGAGCTACAACCTTAATCCTAGTGTTAGAGTTTGAGAGCTGTTTTGAATCTAAGGTATATATGGAAATCAAAGGACAATGTGGGGTAAATTATGGAGTGTCTGAATGCAGGACTGAATTTGTTTTTTAGACCAGTAGTGTTATTAAAAACTGACTTTATTCAGTTATAAATTGTATAAAATAAAATGCTTCCATATTAAAGAAAATGTTTAATGAACTTTGACGAATGTATACAGCCAAGTAAATACCACTACAATCAATGGTGTTTTTGAGATTTATTTACTTTGTATGCAGTATGTATCTTAAAAAATAGTGCACAATATTCCATTACATTTATATGCTATTCCTTCAGTTTGGTGTTTAGGTTGTTTCCAGTTTTTTATTTTTTTGGTACTAGGAGTTGAACCCAGGACCTTCTGCTTACCAGGCAGGTGCTGTGCCATTGAGCTAAATCTCCAGCCTGGTTGTCTCCAGTTTTGAGTTATTTTAAATAAAATTGCTATGACCATCTGTCCAAAGCATTTCCTGTAGAAATATGTTTTCATTTTTTTCTCAGAAAAACACCTAAGAATGGAATTGTGAGTCATTGAAAAGAATATGCTTAACTCTTAAAGAAGCTGCCAAACTATTGCTAAAGTGTTTAAAACATTTTATGTAACCTCAGACATAAATGAAAATTCTAGTTGCTCCATATTCTCATACCTAATAATTAATATGATTAATCTTTTACAATTTGCCATTTTAGTTGGTGCCTAGTGGTGTTTCAACATGGTTTTAGTTTGTATTTTCTTTATGACTGATGATAAATATCTTTTCATATATTTGAGATTTGCATCTCATCATGTGTGAAACGTTTGCTCAAATATGTTGCCATTTCAAAAGTTGATTGTTTCATTGGCCTGGAGACATTGTTTTGTTATATTGGATAACAGACTTTTGTCACATATATGTACCATTAACACTTTCCAATGTGCTTCACTTTTTCATTTTCATAAGGGAGTCTATTTTTTTTTTTACTAGTATAAGAAACAGGGTCCTTCCATGTTACCCAGAGTGGCCTTGAACTTAGCTGGGATCATAGGTATGTGCTACAAGGAGTGTGTTATAATAGTCTTTTGAAGAACAGAATTTTTCATTTTTTTATTGTTTTAAAACTGAAAACAAAGCAAAATCTAGAAATGATATAAATTTCATAAAAACTAGCAGGACATTAACACTAGTTAGTAAGTTGTATCGAATATTGTATATTGTTATCTTAGAAGTAGTTCTTCAGGTTACAAGATTTAGGCATAAATATGGTCAAACAATCAAACAATGAGAGTACAAACTGCTGTTTTTGGTGAACTTACAGAGATCTGTAGTATACTTATCTATTTTGTGTATATATACATACACACATATTTATGTATATCTATACATACAATCATTCCCCTTCTTCCTTTTCTCCTGTTCCCTATACTGGTTGCTCTTTCCTTTTGAGTACTTTCCCTTTTATTTGAACAATATCTACTGTACATTTTGGATCTTATTACTCTTTCAGCTTTTTTTTTTACACTAGAGAGACAATACAATATTTACTCGTGAGTTTGATTTAGTTCACTTATGCGTATGGTCTCAAGTTGCATCCGTTTATAAAAGCCTCAAGTTTATCCTTCTTTATTGCTAAATAATACTCCATTGTATAAAAATGCCACATTTTTTAAAAAATCCATTTTGCGGTTGATGGGCATTTGTGTTGTTTCCAAAAGAAGATTTATTTATTTATTTATTTATTTATCTATTTATTTATTTTTGGTACCGTGGATCAAACTCACAAGCTTGCACTTTTCAGGCAGGCACCTATGCCGCTAAGCTAAATCCCCGGCCCGAAGTTTTCATTTTTGATGAAGGCCAATTAACCAAATGATTTCTTTTATGGTTTATGCTTTTTGTATTCTCTGAGAAATCTTTATTACCCCAAAGTTACAGATTTCTTTTCCTATGTTTTTTTCTAGAAGTTTTATTGTTTAAACATTTACATTTCAATCTGTGGCATGCTGTATACCAAGTTATGTTTTTGTTTAATGAGAATGAAGGATTGAAATTCATTCTTTCCTATATGGATATTTAGCTATCAGCAGAATTTTTTAAAACAATCATTTTTCCCCCATTATATTTCCTTGAAATTTCTGTGGAAAGTGACAATTGACCATACACATGGGACTCTACTGCTAGATCCTCAGTTCAGTCCTATCTGTCTCTGTTTCTCTTCTCAAACCCATATTACACTGTCTTGACTTCTCTTAAGCTTTATGATCACCTGGTTCAATATTTCCAATTTTATTCTTTAAAAAATTTGTTTTGGATTGTTTAAGTTCTTTTAAATTCCATACCAATTTTTGGATCAAATTTGATAAGAAAGCCTGTTGGCCTTTTCACTGGAATCCAATGAATCTGCAGATCAATTTGGAGAGAACTAATGTCTTCACAATACTGAGTCTTCTAGTCTGTGAACATGATCTACCATTCCAGCTATCTAGGTCTACTTCAAGTTACCCAGAAATATTTTATACTTTTCAGTATAGTTGATAAATTCTCCTTAAAGATTTCATGATTTTGATGCTATTGCTACTGATCTTTTCAAATTGCCATATAAAATTGATTTTTTTGGGCTATTTTTATCCATCTTAGTCCTTTTATTGTTTCATGTTTTTGCATAAATTTGGGTTTAACACATTCTTTTTTCTAGTTTGTTAAAGTAGGTGCTTAATTTATTATGGAACTTTCTTTTCTAATATCTGTGTTTAAACATATGAATTTCTCAGTAAGCACTGCTTTAGTTTCATGAGCCATAGTTCAATGATGTGTTTTCCTTGTCATTCCATTTAAGACATTTAACAATTTTTCTCGTGATTTTTAGGTGAACTATGGATTCTTTAAAGGCACTTTTGTTTAATTTCAATACACTTTGAGATTTACTCAATAATTTTATGTTTTGATTTCTAACACCCTTCTGATGTCAGAGGACATTATACTGTCACTCACATGCTGACAAGTGGTATAGAGAGGATAAATGCAGTGGGTTTGTAATGGTGCTAGTCACACTCCGGTCTTTTGTATTTTTGTTGAATATTTAGTCTGCTTATTAAGTCAGTTACTGAGAGATGAGTGTTGCAATCTCTATTTCTCCTTTTGTTTCTGTGCTTTGCTTCCTGTGTTTTAACATTCTGCTGTTAGGTACGCACACACTCTGGATTATTTTGTCTTCCTGAGGAAGTGATCCTGTTGTCATTATAAGGATGCCTCTTTACCCTTGGTTATATTCCTTGTTTCGATGTTAACACAGACATTCCCAAGTTTCTTTTGATTAGTTTTTATATAATACGACTTTTATTTATTTTTTCAGTTTTCATTACATATTTTTGATATTTTTTCAGTTTTCATTACATATTTTTGATATTTTTTCAGTTTTCATTACATATTTTTGATATTTTTTCAGTTTTCATTACATATTTTTGATATTTTTTCAGTTTTCATTACATATTTTTGATATTGCAATAAGTGTTGGTTTCTTGAAGACTGCATTTTGGGTTCTGACTTTTTAAAATCTGTCTGATAATATCTGCCTTTTAATCGGGCTATTTAAGAGCATTTGAATTTACTGTAATTATTGTGATAGTTGGGTTTAAATCTGCTATATTTTTATTTGTTTTCTCCTTAAATTTGTTTAGACTTTTCTACTTTTTTTTTTGAGTATTTTATAGCACAAGTTGAGCATCCTTAATCAAAAAAATCTAATTTGGAATATTTTGGATTTCAGAATTTTGGATGAGGGTACTCAACCAGGGAATTCTGCATGAATATTTCAAAATCCTTAAAATCAGAAATATGAATCTGGATCCAAGTATTTTGGACAAGAAATAATCAGCTTGTATCCTATTTTCTTTCCACTATTGGCTTAGTAGCATAGCATCTTTTTTGGTATGTAGGTGAGATATTTGTCCTAGAGTTTACAATATGCATCCTTAACAGTCTATGTTTGAATAATGTACTCTTTCCTATATAACATAAAACCCTTAAAACAATATAGTACTGTGTTTTTTTCTCTTGATCTTTGTGTTATTGTTGCTGTATGTTTTACTTTTACATGTTATAAACATCATAGTAGATTGTTGTTAGCTTTTAAAAACTTAAAATATGTGAAAATATTTTTGTGTTTACCCTTATATTTGCCAGTTTCAATTTTCTTAGTCTTTTGTGTAATTCCAAGTTTCCATCTGGTATTATTTTCCTTCCTCATGAGTAAGTTTACATTTGTTACAATGAAAGTCTTCTAATAACAGTCTCAGACTTTTCCTGGAAAATGTCCTGATTTGATTTGTAAAGTTCAGTTTGAAATTTTCACTGGATTTAAAATTCTAGGATGCCAATTTGTCATGGTGTATAATCTTGATGATCTGCTGCATCCTGTTTGCCAATATTCTATTGAGAATTTTTCCATCATTAAGGAGGTTGGCCTGTAGTTCTCTTTTTTAGTTGGGTCTTTCTCAGATTTTGGTACTAGAGTAATATTTGCTTCCAGGAATGACTTAGGGAGAATTGGTTCGCTTTTGATTTCATTGAACAGTTTGAGGAGTATCGGCATTAGGTCTTCTTTGTATCTCTTGTAGAATTCCGCAGTGAATCTGTCTGGCCTGGGCTCTTCTTTGTTGGTAAGGGCTTAATTACATTTTCAATTTCATTGATAGAAATTTGGTTATTCAGCAGTTTTACATCTTCTTGATCCAGCTTTGGTGGTTCAATGTTTCTAGGAATCTGTCCATTTCTTCTGTGTTATCAAACCTATGAAAGTAGAGGTTTTCAAAATAGGTGTTGATGATCTTCTGTATTTCCACAGAGTCAGTAGTCATTTCACCTTTTTCATTCCATATTGCATGAATTTGAGTCTTTTCTTTCCTTTTTAAAATTAGGTTGGCTAGGGGCTTATCAATTCTATTTGTTCTTTTTTTTTTGGTAACATTTTTTTTTTAATCAGTACTGGGGATCAAACTCATGGCTGTGTGCTTGCAAGGCAGGCGCTTATGCCACTGAGCTAAATCCCCAGACCAATTTTATTTATTCTTTCAAAGAACCAACTCTTTGATTCTTTGTATTGTTTTCTTAGTCTCTATTGCATTAATTTCTGCTCTGATCTTTATAATTTCCTCCCTTCTTTTGGCTTTGGGCTTGGCTTGCTCTTCTTTTTCTAGATGTTTGAGGTGTAGTATCTGGTTGTTTATTTGTGTTTGTTCTGTTTTCCTAATGTGGGAGCTCAGAGCAATAAAATTTTCTCTGAGGGCCCCTTCATTGCATCCCACAGATTCTGATCATTTGTATTTGTATTTTAGTTTGCTTGTAGATATTGTTTAATTTCTTCTTTAATTTCCTCTGTGACCTACTGATTGCTCAAAAGTGTATTATTCAATTTCCATGTGTTTGTAGGGTTTTTGCAGTTTCTTTTATCATTAATTTCTAGCTTCATTGTGCTATGAACTGATAACATGCATGGGATAATTTCAATTCTTTTGCATTTACTTAAATATGTTCTGTGGGTTACTATATGGTCTATTTTAGAGAATGTCATATGTACTGCTGAGAAGAATGTATATTCTGATGTTGTTGGGTGGAACACTCTGTATATGTCTATCAAGCCCATTTGTTCACAGGTGTGATGCAGTTCTGTTATTTATTTATTTATTTATTTTTTGCTGATTTTCTATCTAGTTGATCTGTCCCTTTGTGTCAATGGCTTGTTAAGGTCTCCTGTTATAATTGTGTTATTGCTTATTTGATTTTTCATTTCTGTTAATATTTGCTTTGTATAGCTGGGTGCTCTGGAATTTGGTGCATATATATTTAAGATTGTTATCTCTTCCTCTTGAAGTTTTCCCCTAATTGGTATGTAGTGACCTTATTTATCTCTTTGGACCATTCTTGGTTTGAAGTTCACTTTGTCTGCAAACAGAATATCTACTCCCACTTTTTTTTTTTTGAGCTCCTGTTGCATGAAGTATTGTTTTCCATCCTTGGACTTGCAGTCTATGAATTTCCTTTTGGGTTAGATGGGTTTCTTATAGACAGCATATAGTTGGATGTTGTTTCTTGATCCATTCTGCCAGTCTGTTTCTTTTAATTGATGAATTGAGGCTGTTTACATTAATGGTTATAACTGTTATATATTGTTTTATTGTTGACATGTTATCTTTCTGATGTTGTATTTTTACCTTTCCATTCAGTTTAGTTGTCTGTCTTACTTAGTGGTTTTTTCCTATGTGTATCTAGAATGTTTTTCAGTATTCTTTGTAGGGTTGGTTTGGTGATCATGAAATTCTTCAGCTATTCTTTGTCATGGAAGTATCTTATTTCTCCATCCACTTTGAAGGACAGTTTTGCAGGGTAGATCAGTCTGGGTTGGAAGTTGTTTTCCTTCAGGATCTGAAATACTTCACTCCATGCTCTTCTTGATTCATCCCAAACATGCAGGATCATACATAGATCAATATATGTAATCCACCATACAATAGGGCCTAAAATAAGAATCACATGATCATTTCTATAGATGCAGAAAAAGCTTTTGATAAGATCCAACACCCATTCATGATAATAACCTTACAGAGAATTAGAATAGATGGTCTTTACTTCAATATGATAAAGGCCATCTATGACAAACCAACAGCCAGTGTCATATTAAATGGCCAAAAACTGAAAGCCTTTACCTTAAAATCAGGCACAAGACAAGGATGTCCCTTGTCACTGTTCCTATTCAACATAGTACTGGAAATACTAGTCAGAGCAATTAGATAAGAGAGAGAAATAAAAGGAGTAAAGATAGGAAAAGAGGAAGTTAAATTATCATTATTTTCAGATAACCTGATAATCTACATAGAAGACCCCCAAAGCTCCATTGAAAGACTCCTAGATATAATAAATAAATTCAGCAATGTATCTGGATACAAAATCAATACTCAAAAATCAATAGCATTCCTATACACTAACAACAAAATCACCAAGAGAGAAATAAGAGATACACCCTTCACACTAGCATCCCCAAAAATGTAATACTTAGCAATTAATCTAACAAAAGAAGTAAAAGAGCTACACAGGGAAAATTATAATACCCTGAAAAAGAAATCGAAAAGGACCCCAGAAAATGGAAAGACATCCTTTGTTCATGGATAGGAAGAATAAATATTGTGAAAATGGCCATTCTCTTAAAATTGCTATACAGATTCAATGCAATCCCAATGAAAATACCTCTAACATACCTTATAGATCTAGAGAAATCACTCCTAAAATTAATCTGGAACCAGAAGAGAGCTACAATAGCAAAGGTAAGTCTAAGCAGCAAAGGCAAGACAGGAGGCATCACAATCCTTGACTTGAAGTTACACTACAAAGCTATCATGATAAAATCAACATGGTATTGGAATAAAAACAGATCTGAAGATCAGTGGAATAGACTAGAAGATACAACCACATCTACGAACACACTCAACCATCTTATCTTTGATAAAGGGGTCAAACATGTTTACTGGAAGAATGATAGTCCCTTTAATAAATGGTGCTGGAAAAACTGGCTATCCATATGCCAAAAACTAAAACTAGACCCATGCCTGTCACCATGTACTAAACTAAAATCTAAATGGATCAAATATCTAAATATTAAAACAGAAGCACTAAATCTGTTGGGAGACAAAGTAGGTAAAAATCTTGAAGACATAGGAGTAGGTAGAGAATTCATGAACAAGAACCAAACTGCATGGGAAATACTTCCCAGAATCAATAACTGGGAGCACACCTTATTAAAGAGTTTCTGCATGTTGAAAGAAATCTCCAGCATAGTGAAAAAAAACCCCACAAACTGGGAAAAAATCTTAATGAACTGTCCCTCAGACAGAGGACTTCTGTCTAAAACTTATAAAGAATTAAAAAAAACCAGACCCCTGAAATTCAAAGACCCAATCCAAAGTTCTCAGATGAAGAAATACAAATGGCAAATAAATAAATGAAAAAATGTTCATCATCATTGGTCATTAGAGAAATGCAACCTTAAAACCACACTGAGATTCCATCTCACTCCAGAAAGAATGGCCAGTATCAAGAAAAGTACCAACAACAAATTCTGGGGAGGCTGTGGGGAAAAAGGAACTCTTCTACACTGTTGGTGGGAGTGTATACTGGTGCAACCACTGTGGAGGTCAGTCTGGAGATTCCTCAAAAAGCTGGAATTCAAAGCCCCATTTGACCAGCTATTCCACTCCTAGGCATATTCCCAGGAGAACTGAAAACATCTTAACACAGTGATATATGTGCACCCATATTTATAGCAGCACAAATTTTAATAGCCAGATCTTAGAAACAACCTAAGTGCTCATCAACTGAGGAATGGATAAAAAAATTGTGGTACTTTTATATAATGGAGTACTACTTAGCTATAAACAATGATCACACTGAGATATTTATAAATAAATAGATGCAACTAGAGACCATACTCATAAGTGAAATAAATCAAACTCACATGTATAAATACCTTATAGTCTCCCTAGTGTAAGAAATGGTAAAAGTACATAAGATTCTATGGTATTCATGGTTCCCCATTATATTGCTTTGAAGTTTTATAATGTTTTCATTCATTGGTTGGAATGGTTTTATTCTGTTTTGTTTGATCTTATTATGTGTGATTGTATGAACAGCTACTTTGAAGAAAACAAGACATTATGGCAGGTATTGCCGATTTAATATCATCTTGTTTTGAAGTGCTAACATGTTTTTGTTCTTCTTTTACCATTGGTTCTATCATGTTGTGTCTTACTGGATTTTAATATGTGTAATAATATAAACAACTTTTTTATGGAAAATGAGATGTTATAATAGCCATTGTTCACTTTCTGTTATTTGGTTCAGAATGCCTTGTAATACTTTCATTCTCTTGAATCATTTTATTCTATTTTGTTATGTTTGATATTATTGTATGTGAAGCTATGCTCAACTATTTCAAAGAAAAAGACATTATGGTAGCAACTGTTGATATCCAATTGTCTTATTGTGAAGTGCTGTGTTGCTTGCATTGTTCTGTTCTGATCTGCTTTATTCTGTCCTCTTTTGTTTTATTCTCTTTAAAACTAAAAAAAATTCTAGGATGAGTGCTATATTTCTTTTTCAGCATCTTAGAGATGATATTCCATTTTCCTCTTACTTACATTATTTCTGAGAAGAAATCTGTGTGAACATTACCCTTGTTCTTCTCTGTGAGGTGTATGTCTATACACAGACACATGTGTTTCCCCTCTTGTTCTTTCTTTTATGAAAACAGTCTGTCACTGGTTTTAAAAATTTGATTATGTTGTGAGCTAGTGATATTTCTAGGTTTACTTAGATTATGTGCTTAAACTCTTTTTTGAGTATCTTTGACCTTTCGATTTGTGATCTTTATAAAATTTGATTTTTTGTCTATTATCTTGTCAAATTCTATTTTGTTATTCCTTCTCTCCTCTGGGGCTCCAAATACACCCATTTTAGACTGTTTGATATTATCCTACCTCACAATCATACAACTTACTTGTAGAATGCTTTTAGGCCTTCTTTCTTATACATTGTGGGAGCAGCATCCCTCAAAGAGTTAGCATAACCTCATTGCATTTGAGTTTGAACTTTAGCAGCTTCCATGGGAGCCAGGGAAATGTCAGTAAAGAAGTCAGCACTGGCAGAGACAGCCAAATATAGTGATGTATGCCAGAGACAGGCATTCTCCTTACCAAGCATGTTGTTATATAAGACTTTAAAAACTTCATAAAAGCCAAATTTGCAGAATCCTTGCATAGAGCAGCCAATGAAAGTTGGAGCCCATCTCTTAGCCAAACCACAAACAGTATCCTCTTAAAGTGTAACTGAGAATCCTTTAAATATGCCCTTGTACTTTTGGGGTCTACCTGAATATGGCATTTCACTAAATTCAAGGGAACAACAGCAGTATGTGTAAGCTTGTGAAGAGGGAAGAGAGGTTGTGGTGAGGGGCATGAGGACAAGGGTTGGGGCAAGATGGTGGCAAGTGGGAGGAGAAACAAGATGGCTGGTAGTAGGAGGGGGAGCAAGATGGCCGTTGGTGGGAGGAGGAGCAAGATGGCTCTTGGTAGGAGGAGTGAGGCCTACTGTGTTGTGTTAATGGAGAAAATGGCAATGGTGGAGGGGAGCAAAAGGAGATGGGTGGTGAAGTGAGGAGGAGAAGATGGCAATGGGGGCGTAGTGGGAGAAGTGGGAGGTGGAGGAGAAGATAGTGGCAGAGGAAAACAAGGAGAGTTTTGTGGGTTTGGTGGTGTGGAGTGGACCAGAAATGTTTGGGCTGCTCCACATGCCTGAATGATGGAGGGATGTGCCCAGAGAGCAAAAAAGTCCTGCAGGTAAGGTATCTGAGCACTTGCTGTTAAGTGGCAAAAATTGTCTAAGTCATGGAGGGTGATGGTCATTATCAAGCTTGTAATGAGACCAAGCCGTCTGGAAGTAAAAAACTAATTTTTAGGGCTATAAGGTGCTTTTCACACTGACAGCAAGTGTTTACCTGGAGATTGGAGGTTATGGAGCAAGTAGGTGTCCCAGTAGGCACCTGAGTAGAGTGTCTTTTTGTAGGCAGGAAGAAATATTTTCTGTTGTGGTTGAATTAAGGGTGAGCCAAAGGCCAACCAAGGCTGTGTCACAGTTCCCAGGAAGAATCATCACCCTTCCTGGGAATGTGAATGGGGACAAGATCCCCAGCACCCATATCCGCCAGTCATCACCGAGGGGATGAGGGGCAGTGTCCTGTTTGGAGGACCTGGTCCTCTTAAAGGATATATATGAGAGAGGATCTTGAGATGGGCCCATGGTTTATGAGACAGGAATCCGAAGAGAGAGTTGGCTCACATGTGAGAACCTGTGAAAATCAAGGTGGGTCGGCGGTGGATGGAGGCTAGTAATGGCAATGGCAGAGATGAGAGAAAATTAGAGAGGTGACTTGTTGGTAGGGGAAGCTCAAACTGGGGGAGGAGCTACATGTCCCAACCAATCTTATCTGAGTCCTCATAGCACCACAATGTTAGTTTTGTTTTGGTGCGGTTGAGAGATAAAGGGAAAGAGAGATGAGAAGGCCTCTTTTGCTAGCATGAGGGTGTTGCAGAAGGAGTGCAAGGTCTCTCTGGTGAGAACAAAGGAGTGGAAGAAATTTTATCAGGTCTGGCTGGGAGAGAAGTTTGGGAGGTGGACAAAATGTCATATCAGCAGTTGATTTGAAGGAGCATCTGCATGTGCAAAACAGGAAACAGAAAGATTTACTGGGAGTTGGGGGAAAGGAGGAGGAGGAAGGGGAGGAGGAGGAGGTGATAAGGTGTTGTTTTGGCTCCTCTGCTGTGCTGAACCATCAGCATGATGATTTGGTGAACTGTATGTGGGCAGAAACCCTTTATTAATTAACAGAAGTTACTTTTAGAGAGATAAGCTACTTCTCAGGGCCCAATGCCAAGTTGGGCGGATGTCATATTAGAGATAGCTAAGCCCCAGGCTGGTGGAATCTGTTACTACCGATTACAGAGATGCTGGTATTTTGGTTTTTGTCTTAAAAAAAATTTTTTTTTGTTGTACTTCATTAAGATAAGTTTTACTGCTTTGTTTTCAATTCTTTGATTTTATCTTTTTTACTACTTAATATTACTCATATTAAATGAATTTTAAAATTTCAAATGATGTACTTTTATCTCTAGATGCTCAATGTTGCTTTTATTTTTTTTCTCTCTCACTTCACATGTTCTAATTTTCTTTTAAATACTTATATATCAGTTGCCACTTATTTATAATTTCACCTTTTGCCTAGCACTTGGGAGGCTGAGACAGGAGGATCATTGCAATTTCAAGACCAGCCTGAGCTACAAAGTGAGCCCAAGGCTAGCCTGAATTGCATAGTGAAATCCTGTCTCAAAAAGACAAAAAAAAAAAAAAATCACTTTTTATACTTTCAGTTACCATGATCAACCACAATTAATGATTTGATGTTTAAACAAGTTTTTTATTACAGTATATTGTTATAATTGCTCTATTTTATTATTGTTATCCTGTACTATGTCTAATTTATAAATTAAACATTATCGTGGGCATGTGTGTATAGGAAAAAAAAAAGCATAGTACATATAGAATTCAACACTATCTGTGTTTTGAATCATCCTGTATGGGTTTTGTAGTAATCCTCCTTATAATTACTATACATAGTTGTAACACTTATAATTAGTTGGATTCTTGACTGCAGATTCCCTGTTGGATTGTCATTTATACAAAGTGTGATTGAAATATATGAATGTTTAAATTAAAAAGATGGGGCTGGGGATTTAGCTCAGTGGCATAAGCGCCTGCCTTACAAGCATGCGGTTGGGAGTTCGATCCCCGGTACCAATGAAAAAAAAAATTAAAAAGACCCCACTCACTTCACCAACACTCCAGGGCCCAGGTGTCTTCTGGAGTGGGAGGAAAGGCTTCCTTGAGAAGAACAGGCAGATAGAGAGGCCAAGGCACCAGAGATTATCCTTCCCCTAGTAGGGCTGCAGCAGGCCTGTGGGCTGAGTTTCAAATGCTTGCCAAGAGCAACAGAAGGTATTTTCCCTACTACATTTTCCCTCTCCCTCTGGCCTGCCTCTAAAAGTGACTCAAACATGAGTTGGAACTGGGATATTCTTTACCTCTTCATCTAGTGTTCCCATGTTTCTACCAGCTCTACCTCTCACCCCTCCATGGGTGAGATGGGCTAGCTTGGCTGTAGAGTATTGGATCTTAGAATTAAACTGTCCTAGCGACTTTCAGATATCAAAATTCTCCCATGACATTTCCCCCTGCCCCAATGGGGAATTTACTACCTGCACAGACAAACTATTCCATCTTGGAGAAATTCTGTTAAGATGCTCCTGTTACTTGGATTTCCCGAATATTTCCTTCAGTTGCTCTTAATTCCAACTCCTAGGTCCACTGGGCCCAGTCTAAGATTTGAAGACAGTATTGACGTCCTTTAGAGTCCTCTTGTCACAAAAACAAAATGTTGGCTTGAGACAATCACTACAGATTATCTCCTAGTTTCAAATCTTTCATGTTCCCCCTTTATCTCTTAATGAGTCAAGATTTGCCTATAGTGCTCTTAAAATCCAAACCTTAAAGATTAATAAAATGGTTTAGAATAAGCTGGTTGATATGAACTAGAACTGAAACTTTTAATTTTAGATATCTACATACTATACTTTTATTAATACAATATAAGGCTGTATTCAGGGGTGTGACCCCATCACAGGGCAAGTCTTACTGTAGGCTAAAACCTTGCGCTGCAAGAGCTACCCCCTACTGATGCAATAATTGATTTTCATTTATTATGCCTCCCTCACACAGCTGGGTGTTATCCAGAAAGCATGTAAGAAAGTGACATCTCTCATGCTGTCTCCATCCTTTCTGCTCCAGGCCTAATTAGATATTCTAATTTTATTTCAACAAGCTAGAAAAAGAAGCACTGTTTCTGACCAAGAATTTCCATGGAGAGGTGTCCGAGAGAGGGCCCTGATTTTCATTCTGCATCTACCTTGTGTCCCTAATCTAATCAGGATTTAATGGCATTGGGACGGGCAAGTGAAGAAAAAGAGAGGAGACCTGCTTTCAGCCAGCTATGTGTATCAGTCTTGTGTGATCACTGTCTATAGGCCAAGAAGGCACTGACCATCTCCTCTATAAGCATCATAAAAGGATGATGAGTGAACAAACTTCAAAACTCTGTATTCCTCTCAGTATCTAGAATTACATCTGAAAACAAAAATATATTTAGTTTCTAGTTTAATACATTAACTCAGTGGTTATGGTTCTGAAATTTTATTACAGGCTTTTGTAGTAAGAATTAGTTTTATAACTTTTTAGAAAACAGAATGTGCTGGACACAGTGGTGCACACCTGTAATCCTAGCACTCAGGAGGCTGAAGCAGGAAACTTGCTTGGAGTTCAGTCAACCTGTGTTACATAATGAATTCAAGGCCAGCCTGAAGTACCTACTAAGTTCAAGCTTAGTTTTATCTATATTGCAAGACTACCTAAAAAAAAATAAAAGATGATTTTTAAAATCTTATTTTTCATATCAAAAGATTGATATGAAAGTGCAGGAAAAGGAAAGAAATAGCTAAAACACATGGTAAAAACCTTCATTATCATGCTATAGAAAAATCTTCTTGCTTTCTCAATTGTTCCATCAAATCTACATGCTTCTGCTTGGATTTAAAGACTTTTTGTCACTCGAGGTCTTACCTGCACCCATTCATAATCTCAAAATTCAATTTGCACTGTGTGGTTTGGTCAGCCTGAACACCTGTGGTGTAGCTCAAGAGATTCTTATAACCCAAAGGATCTTGCAGCTCTTCTCCTGCTGGTTCTATTCAGCCTGTCTTTCAAGACAACATTTGAAAAACCTCCTCCGAAAAGTCTTCTCTGGCTAACACCATCCCACATTGACTATCATTTGTCTTTACATAAAGCATATGGACAATCTGTAAGAAAGTATGTTGATTATCTTTTTTTTTTAACCATGAAAGTTCTGAGAATTCACTTTTAAGCTGTAAGATAATACATAAATAATAAATTACTATAATTATTATTAAACTCACATTTATCTCACTTTCTCAGAGATCATAAGCTTCCTGATGGTAGGAGTAGACTTTACCTATTTTGTATTTCTTCAAAAAAATTCCAATTACAACAGTAAATGAAATAGATGTTGGATGAATAAATGGAAGAATAATAATATTTCAACGTGGGAATCTTCTTCATTGTTAGAACTGTTCTGGTGCTGAATGTAATGATAAGAATAGATATGATCTAGCAAGCAAATGTCTTTTGACAAATTCTCTTTACTCTTGACCCTGAGAGAGTTCAGTAATTTGTTACCATAATAATTATTAATACTTTTTCTTTTCAACAAATGGTGCAGGGAAAACTAGATATTCACATATAGAACCTTACAACTAGGTCCCTATCTCTCATGCTGTACTAAAATCAAATTAAAATGGATCAAAGACCTAAACACAAGACAAGAAATTTTGAAACTGCTGGAGGAAAATATAGGGTAAACACTTGAAGCCTTAGGCACAGGCAGAAACTTCCTGAATAGGACCCCAAGAGCATAGGAAATAATATCAAGAATCAATGAATGAGATTACACCAAGTGAAAAAAAAACTCCAGCTCTACAAAGGAGACAGTCAACAGAGTGGAGACACAACCTACTAAATGGCAGAAGATCTTTTCTAGCTACACTTCTGATGAAGGGTTAATATCTAGACTATATAAAAAATTTAAACATTAAATCCCATAAAACAACGAACCCAATAGAAGAGTAGGCAACTAGACTGAATAACTACTTCTCAAAAGGAGTTCAAATAACTAGAGATGTTCTAGCCATCAGAGGAATGCAAAATAGAATTACACTGAGATTCTTTCTCACTTCAGTCAGCATGGTTATCACTAGGGAATACAAAAAACAATAAACCAAAACCAAACTGAACCAAACCAAAACAAACAAATAAAAAACAAAAAACCAAAAACAAACAAACACAAACCAATAAATGCTGGTGAAGATTCATGGAAAAAGGAACTCTTCTACACTGCTAGTACAATACTATGGAAATTACTATGAAGAGTTCTGAAAAAGCTAAACATAGAAATACTATTTGATCCATTCCTTGGTATAGTCCCAAAAGAATCAAAGACAGCAATGCTATAGTGATAAATATGTAACCATGTTTATGGTGGTGCAGTCCACTATGGCTAAGCTGTGGAAACAGCCTAGATGTCCATCAACAGATAATGGATAAAGAAAATGTGGAATCAGATACACAGTGGAGTATTATTCAGCCTAAAGAAGAATGAAATCATGTCATTTGCATAGAAATATATGAACCTGGAGACCATCGTACTAAGCTAAATAAACCAATGTTGGAAAAGTTATATATTGAATATTTTCTCTTACATGAGCAATCTAAAGACAAATATATTAATTAACTAAGTAAAAGAGTGATGATAAGAAGCTAGAAGGTAGACTTTTAGAAATGGGGAAGGGGGTCACAGGAAGGGGGAGGAAAAAGAGAAGTAAGACTGATGGGAAAAAGTGTTATATGCATGTGCCAATATACCAAAGCATACTTCATTTTTCTATATTACTAGTATGCATCAAAAAAAGAGAAAATCACATTGACTTTCATATATATTTGAAATATAGTCATAGTGACAGGGAGAAACAGATGATCAATAAATTTATAAAAATTTGTTCATCACAAGCTATGAAAGAAATATAAGTTAAGGGATCAATTTGGTACCACTTTTCACCCTTAGTTATAAGATAGAAAACAATGTAAAAAAGATTATCACGTTTAGTGAGAGCTGCCTTGCTGGTGAGATTTATGTATTGAAACATTCCTGGAGAGCAGTTTGGCAATCTATATGAAAAGCCTTGGAAAGGAGTATGCCCAGTAATGCCACTGTACAGAGTTTAACCTAAGGAAAGACCAAATAAAGGTAGTAAAATGGAGTAAGATGCGTATCAAACAATTGTTAACCAAAGAGAGCACTTAGAAAGGATAGTTTTAAAATCTAAATACCCCAAATAACAAATTGTTGGGGACCAGATTGTGTTGGAAAAGTTCATATTTACAGTCTCTAAAGGCAAGATAGGAGCGCAGCTGCAGGGTTGACCTCCCTATTCCAGAGCAGTAAGCTGCCAGCGTTGGAGATCAAATGGTTCTCTTAGCGAGACTTACTGATTTAAATGTCTTTGTTCTAGCTTCTCAAAGTCCAGCTCATTTTTTTTTCTTCCAGCTCATTTTTGTGGGCTTTTGCCCTAGATGTGCTTTCCACTTCCTGCACCCCCCTGCACTGTAAAGGAGCCAATAAACATGGACGATCCAGAGAAATCTTTGTCTTAGCTCCAGGAGTTCTGGACTCTTTCTGCACTCCCCAAAACAACATTACTATTTGTCTCTTTTTTTTTGTATTTTAAAGAGGATAAAACCAAGGAAAATAAAACGGAATAAAACCAATCAAGATAAACCAGTATAAGAGGGACAGGACTTCAAAACCTTATGAAATCAACACTAGTTACCATAATGCCTTTTGTTGTCTTCAAAATAGCTTCAGTTACCTTCCGACATAGTAAAAAGTGAACAGAACAGAACAGAATAGAAACAATAAAAACAAAACAATGCATGCAATAAAGGACTTCAAAACTAGCCAATAGTAAATCCAAAATTGCTACCATAATATATCTTGCTATCTTTTAAATAGCTGCTCATGCTATCCAATTTAACATAATCAAACAGAACAAAAGAGAATAGACCCCAACCCAAGAAAACAATGAAAATGATGATATGGTTTCCAAGCGGGGATCACCTCCTGGTGAGGCCTGCTTCTCTCCCCCAACAGTCCATGAATGGCCTACTTGTCTCTTTTATTTAAGCCTTCACCATACACTCATAGAAGATTGAAAGCCTGTCCTAGCCTCTAAAACAAATAGATCGTGTTTTTTTAAGGAAAATATATACATACAAAGAATATAATACTATGAAATCAAATAAATTTAACTAACCTAAATTTATTTTCATTATCACTGAGATGTTTGCAATGCAGTATTAAATGAAAAGTATAACATATATAAAAAAATAGCTTGCTGACCCTGTCACCCTCTTATTTCTAGTCCTTTGTACCTCAAACTCCTCAATCACCATGTCAGTTCTCTGCTAAAAGTTCTTTAGGTAATGGGTACTTGTTATCTGCTTTAATTCTCAAACTGAGTATCACTAAGAATAGAAAATGGGACATTTGTCATTCAGGTACTAAAATACATCTTAGAAGAGTGACTACATATGAGCACTGAGTGATGAGGTGTATTTCTGATGAGTACGTGCACTGAATTGTCTGTGTTCCCCCCCATTTGTGTACAGGACCCCTAATTCCCAAGGTGACTGATATCTGGAGATGTGTTGCTTAGGAGGTAATCTGGTTTTCATGAGGTCACATGGGTGGTACTCTCATGATGGGATTAGTGTCCTTATGATAACAAGCACAGATTCCGGAGAGCTTGTTTTTCTCTTTCCCTGCCATGTGAGGACATAGTAAGTTGAGCATCTGAAATCCATAAGAAGAGTTCTCCTAAGAGGATCAATCATGCTAGTACCCTGATCTCAGTCCACTAATCTCCAGAACAGTGGAAAAGCAAATTTTTTTTCTTAAGCACCCCCTTGATGGTCCTTTGTTATGGAACCTTGAGCAGACTAAGACAATATATATGACTCTCATTTGGCCCTTATTAATTTCATTAAAAATATTCCAATAACATGCCAGGAATTAGCATAATAATATTATAAATCTTTATAATGCTGTGCAGTTTTACCTATCTTTTCTTACCTAATTCAAGGACACTGTGAAATAGGTAGTGCTGATATTACAGTTGTTGTCTGCAATATTATCACCAACACAACTGTTTTCAATTAGATGTTGCAACAAAAGTGTATAATAAATGACCAGTTGAGTCATGAAACTGTAAGTGGGGAAGTTGAACTCTAGTCTCTTCCACTAATTTTACACATATAAGTACTCCCCTTATATCCCTTCCCTGCCCCAGTTCTTATTGCTATGTAACAAATTACTCAAAGCCGTTTTATTCTCCTCACAGGCTCTGTCAATTATGAATTCGACAAGGCACAGTGGAAATGTCTTATTTCTGCCCCTTGGTGTTCAGGAGTTTCAGGGAAAAACTCAAAGGTGAGGGATGACTTGCTGATTGGGCATCGGAATCATCTAGAGGCATCTATCTGTTTGTACCTGTTTATCTGGTGGCTTGTGATGGTCATCACTTGAAGACTCAGCCCTCCATGTAGTCTAGTTTGGAATTTCTCACAATATAGTAACTGGGAATCAAGAGCAAGTTCCTCAACAGAGCAAAGCAGAAGGGCATGACGTTTTATGACTCTACCTTGCACATCTCAGAACATTACTTCTACTCTGTTCTATTGATTGAAGTAACCACAAAAACATGCCAAAAATTTCAAGGAGGTGCAAACACAGAGCATAAATTTTGTTAGGAGGAAGGTCAAAGCCACATTGCAAGAAGCATGAAGAATGGATGATAGGGTTGTGGTCATCTTTGGAAAACACAGTCTATCACTTTTCGAGGGTTGTGTGTATGTTTTTGTGTATATGCTTGTAGTTTTCTGAATTAAACACAAGAGACGGTAAAAGCATCCTCCTTTATTGTTTTCAACTTTATTAATGTGAATATTTAAAAACTTTTATTTATATTTAAAATAAATATCTCCATTGAAAATTTACTATTTGTTTTTAGTGGTATACAAAATGCTTGTTTACCTTACTAGCAGGAAGGTAGTATAAATGTGTACAGGACAGAAATGATAGAGACACGATTTGGGAAAGCTAACTTCACATTGAATCTAGTGTGGCTGGGGAGCATCAGTAGATCTCATGATGGAGAGCTAGAGTTTCACATGAAACCTACATGAACCTGTCTCAGTCCAAATCATCTTAGATCAAAGTAGGATAGATGAGGTTGGATGAGGTTCCCTATAGCCATAAAGCTTCCAGAACACCCAAAGTCTAGGTTCTTAGTGAAAAAAATTAAACATACCTGTGGAGGAAGGGTGGGGAGAGTATGACTCTCATTGTTGGTTCTAGAAAGTGGAGTAGAAAAAAACTCTTTGGAGTTTCTAACCATGTGCCCACCTTCCTTCAGATGATCTAGTGCTGGAACTCATATCATCTTTCTAGCCTCCAGAATTATAATTCAAAAGTTGTAGTTTCAATGGTCCTGGGGTTGGTTGATCGTCTTTCCAGGAGCCTGTCCAAAGGAAATGCAGATCCTCTTTGAGGAAGTCCAAACCCCACAGAATTTTCACATATGAAGAATACACACTCACACACATACATACACACACACAACCATATGTGTGTGTGAGTGTTCTCCAATATATAAGGAAACAAGATACTTGCTGAGCCTTTTGTAGTAGTCAGTCTGACCACACCAGTCTTCTCTTTTGACCCTTCCTGGAACTCCTTGTCTGTAATTCTGACTTCTGATGAGTAACTCCAGGGCCTTCTATCCAGTACATACAGATCTGCGGAGGTCTTTTTTCTAACTGTGGCCAGAATCATCTGGGAAAGATCAGTGGGTGGCTACTGGGCTCTATGTGGCTAATTCAGGGTCTAATTTGTGGGGTCCCAGGGATTAGCCAAATACTTCATAAGGTGCACAGCTGGTTTCTCATAGTGTTGCTATTATAGGATTATTGGAAATGGCAAATGCACATCAAGCAGCAGGACCTCTTTTCTCTGGCTCTCAGGGAAATCAAGCAGCAGTAGTCTGTGTCCTTGATAATCTTAGGTTTGAGGAAATGGGTGATCAGTGGAGAAAAAGCATTTTCCTTTTATGAGGAGGCAGCACCCTCCTTTTAAAAAGATCTCTAAAGAACAATTCCAAAATCATGCTGCGGTTCCTAGCTAACTTTTGAAGCTCTTCATTTTGTCAAATCCAAATATCTCTTGTGACATTTACAAATTGATCACACTTATTGAGCACTCCGTCTGTGGAGAGTGTGTGAGGAGGCACCAAGAAACACATGCACTGTTCTCTGACTTTGGGGTGTGTAGAAGACTACATGGGCACCTCTACTTGAATGTGGAACAATGGCTACAACATTAGTTAAATTGAGTCTTATTTCCATATACTGATATGTACAGAGCTGGTTATGGTATATCTTTCTCTCTTCAGTTGGCTTTAAACAGTGAAAATAAAGCCAGCTGAAGTACTGATATATAATCTTTGGGGCCATTCTGACAGTCTCCTGTTTCCTCACATAGTGCTCTCTGTAAAATACATGAGCACAGCGGGATGACAGAACCAGTCAGCTCCAGGAATGTCAACTGGGTATGAGCCTCAAAATAAAGAGGCTATGAGTCTCCAGGACCCAAAAGTTTACATATAAGAAACTGAAGCAATAGGCTACAAAAACAATTCAGTTGCTACCTTAATTGAATTGTGTAGATAGATCCTCCTGCATGTCATTCTCCCTACATTTTGCAAAGGTGCTTGTCTCCCTACCTGGCTGGGCAGCTCAAATTGCTCACATAGTTCCCACCCTCTTCACTGTCACTCATATTTGACCCACCCCTTCTTCACAAGATAATAACTTCTGGGAGAGGCCTTGGATCAAGGCCTTTATCTGCATGTCCTCACTGGGATTAGGTTTAGGACCCCTTGGCTGTCCTTAACTTTGAATATGTCTTGGGGTCTTTACTCTCGCTGTGGGTTTCATTGGAGGTGATAGATTGGAATTAACTTGACAGAATTCCAATAACATCTCAATGGGATTACAAATATAACTTTTTGGATTGTGAGGAGGACTTTAAAAAGAATTACAATACTCAGTATTGGGGATTAAAGTAGGTGTGTACTCAAGTTCATCTTCCCAATGGAACAATGAGTTATAATTGTTGGAATTAATGACAGAACTGGCAAAAGTACATGAAAAGAGTTATGAAAAACCAGAGCATATAAAAATAATTCCATTTATTATATAGTAGTATTAAAAACACATTTTTAATAACAAGATAGAAATAAAAATAGAAATATTATGAGCAATGAGAGGTTGACGAGAGTAGGAGTGCTCTGAGCAGCGAGCCAGGGTTAGCCTTCCTTCTCCAGATTTTTCCTTCTTTTCCATCTCCTTGTCCCCACTGCAGGCTGGAGATGCCTGGCTGTCTCTTTCCTTGTTTCTTAAGTCTCCTGAAAATTTCTGAGAGCCTGTTAGGTCCAAAGCCTTCTTCCCTAGCTTCTCAGCTGACCTCAGGGGCATCGTGCACACAGGCCACTTTTCAGCCTGCCTCAACAACCCAGAGGCGCTTAGCTAGTTTTGCAGAGAATCTCTGTCATGACAACACCCAACACTGATGCCAACAGTTGTGGGCACTTGGGGTGAGAACTGGTAATGCAGAATTGATGCCCAGGATGACAATGCTGTCAGGGAAGATGCCCTGCAGGAGATGGTCTGTCAGAAATGTTATGAAGGTGGTAAATGTTTGGCTCTAGGGAAAAGGGCATAGAGACAGAACTTCAGAGAAGACCAGAACTGAGCAAGGTGAGAATAAGAAAAGAGAGGCCAAATAGGTCTTCTCATGATGGCTATCATTGTTTAGATTTTTAGAACTTGAATTTATATATTTTTTTTTACCACATGTATTTATCAGGCTTCCTATTGCTGGACACAGCACCAGACACAAATTAAAGGAGGAAAGGTTTAATTTGGCTCACTGTTTGGGGGAATTCAGTCCACAGCCAGCCAGATCCAAGGCAGGGGCATCAGAATGGAAAGGTGTGGTAGAGCAAAGCTACTTAGTTCATGGCAGCCAGAGTCCATCAGAGGAACAGTGCCAGAGAGGAATGGGCAAGAGACCACATATAATACCCAAGGCTATGCCTGCATGACCTATCTAGACACATCCTGGATCTTGCTTTACTTATCTTCTAGGCATTTGTTAACCCAAGGAAGTTGACATGCCAGGATTAATGATCACACTATATTTCCTTTTTCTTTTTCCTTTTCCTTCTCATTCAAATTCAGAATTCATGGATAACTTTTTGTTCTACTATACTCAGTGGGTAGTTGGATAAAGCTGGAACAAAGACTGTTGGATTTCTGATTGAATTTTCTTCCTTGTCTAGTATAAACAATCATCTTAAAAGCTGAGACTTTTAATTTTTTTAATTCTAAAAAAACTTTGGCTTTAAATATCAAGAACTAAAGTGTAGAGAGCTGAGATTTTAGAAAGCAGGATGACATAATTTATTTTCCACTCAAAGGCAGATTAAAAATGTGACCAGCTGGGGGAAGGAGGAGAAACAGAGTGGAACTTGGGAGCTGCTGAGTTTCCACAAAGGGATTCAGTATCTGTTATCCTAGGAAGAATTATAGAGGGGGTAGAATGGGCAACTGGAATTGTAAATGGGCTGAAAGGAGTCCCAAGTGCATAAGGCAGGTGTGCCTCTCTTCCTGGTCTGTAGCCAAAGACAAAGAGGCTTGACACCGATATAGCACTTGGGCTATGTTGTAGCAGTATAGTTGGTAGGACTGATGACAGCTTTATAGAGACACACAAGAGTTCTGGGCTCTCTAGGGTGGTACAGAAGGGGTCCAAACAGTTCCCATGAGTATTGGCCAACTTTCCTATTGCTAGGACAAAATACCCTAAACTCACAATTTAAAAGAGGAGAGATTTATTTTGGCTCCTGGTTTTCAAGGGTTCAGTCCATGGTTGATTAGGCAGAAATAGCATGCTGGCAGGGCATGGCAGCTGGGAAGGGGAGAGGGAGAGGGGAGAGGAGAGAGGGGAGGGGGGGAGGAGGGAGGGAGAGAGATTGGAGGAACCAGAAGCAAGAATATTTATATATTCATGACCCTTTCAGGTCATGATCTAAGTGATTTTTCTTCTCCCTACCTCCTAATAGTACATTCAGCAGTGAACTTATCAATGGATTAATCCATTAGTAAGTATAATGAACCACAATCCAAGCACTTTTTGGAAGCCCCATGTCTGCACACATGAGACTTCTGAGAAACATTTTAGATCTAAACCATAATGCTATGGCACCCACAAGGGCTGCAGAAGTGGAAACAAGTAGTAGGCTCTAAGGAACTTGGGGCTGGATTCTGCAAGGAGGGTACAGAATGTGTCTACCTCCAAGTGAGAAGCTATAGCAGGATGATGAATGGTAAGGACTAGAAAAGATGAAGTATCCCTCAGCAGAGTTGTCCAGAAAAGAGGACAACTCAGAGACCAGACATCTTTTCCAGGATGACACCTGCCTCTCCCCAGCATAGAAATTTAGACCATCTTCAGTGAGAAGAGAAGGAGAAGAGGTATGGGTGGCTGAGTGTACATTTCACATGAACCATATTTAAGTCAAAAAAAAAGGCTAGATAACCTTGAATTAAAAAGATCACGATTTTTTTTTAGAGAAAGAAATGACCTAAGTTCTGTTATAAGCAATGGAAATAAAACATTTATTTGATAGGTCATGTCACACAGTTTTACTTGTCATACAGGTTTGCATAGATGGAGTGAAGAAACCAAAGCATTTGAGCAGGATGTGAATGTAGGGACCTCAAGAGGGGAAGCTTAAGACACATAGAGGCTGATTATGATAGAATTGGACTGATTTCCAGAAGGGAGCTGGGGATGGAAAATGCATGTAGATGTTGCCCATTGCTCAGAGAATTAGATCCAAATCAACTTTAGTTTTCCAACACATGGATCTGTTTAATTGGTGGCTCTTGTCATGCCCTCCAATAGCTCTTTACAGGGAATCATTATGAACCCAAGGAAAATTTCAGCCTTTCATGACCTTTCCAGCTCCGGGAAAGCAATCCATCTGTTAATGCCATGGGAATGACTCTTGTACTTAAGACATGAATGAGGCATGTTAGCACTGCTCCTCCAAGTACTGCCTGGGACCAGGTGGGACCAGACCTACACATCACTTCAGCTTCATTCTCTGCTCCTATGGAACCTGATAATGAGGATAGAGAAGCAGAAGCTGAAATAAATGCATTTTGATTCACCTTATTTGTTTATTCTCAGAATGTAATGTAATATCTAAAAATATATATTTAAAACAAAACCACCAAACCCACTCTAACTTCTGGTCATTGACCCATTGCTGGTAGTATTTAATAAGAAAGTTACCTGTGAGCTCACTTTCCAGTTTAAGAAAGATTTCTGTAAGGAGGATAGTGTATATGGCAGTAGTGCCAGAGCCCCTTGGGGAGGAGCTCTTCATTTCTTCTGAAATCTCCTTCTTCCCCTGATTTATGCTGCTTTGTAGTTTTACTTTGCCTTGCTTTTCTTTTCTTTCTTTCTTTCTTTCTTTCTTTCTTTCTTTCTTTCTTTCTTTCTTTCTTCCTTCCTTCCTTCCTTCCTTCCTTCCTTCCTCTCTCTCTCTCTCTCTTTCCTTCTTTTCTTCTCCCTCCCTCCCTCCCTCCCTCCCTCTTTCCTTCCTTCCTTTCCTTTTTTTCTTTTCTCCTGCTAGCGCTTGACCTTCAGTTGTGGTCTCCTGAGTTCCAATTTTGCATTTCAGGGGAAGAGTGGTGGCATGCCCTTCCAAAAGAGGGATTGCGGCATCTAGCTATCTTCACCTGATAGTACTGGCCCTTAGTGATTATCTCTTACACTTAAATCTTTTACGATGACTTCCGAGTTACATCATATAAGCCCCTTTCATATTAAAGATACTAACACTATTTTATTTACAAATAAACTACAGGTAGTTTTCTTAGTTTATAATATGTAGGAAACTATTGAAGTTGGCTTCCGAGTCCACCTGAAATAACTACAATGCTTGTTTCTGGGGAATTTTGTTAGACACTGATAAATTCTTGTCCATGGGGGCTATATTGCTTTACCTTTCTACCAGCTTTGCCAACAAAGTATGATGATAAAATTTAGATATGAATGAGGGTAAATATCTTTTAATATGGTTAGGGGACATTTGCATTTTTTCCTATGAAG
Organism: Hydrochoerus hydrochaeris; assembly: GCA_004027455.1. Lineage (NCBI taxonomy): Eukaryota > Metazoa > Chordata > Mammalia > Rodentia > Hydrochaeridae > Hydrochoerus > Hydrochoerus hydrochaeris. Next base: position 139,046 of record PVLA01002312.1, on the reverse strand, counting down.
TCTCAGTTCATATCTTTATAATGATTACATTTTTAAAATGTACCACTGGCTTTTTTCTTTGCTATTTTTAGAAGTTCTTTATATATTAAGAACATTAACCTTTCACCTACGAATAGTTTTTCTTACTTTGTGATTTTCCTTTTTTCCTACATTTTTGTTACACACAGTTTTAAAAATATTTAAATATTTATTTTTGGTGGTGTTAGGACTAGAAGCCAGGGCCTCCTGTAGGTCAGTTTATGTTTTTTTTTTTTTTTTTTTTTTTTTTTTTTTTTTTTTTTTTTTTTTTTTTTTTTTTTTTTTGTGCCAGGGATCAATCTCACAACCTCACACTTGCCAGGCAGGTGCTTATGCCACTGAGCTAAATCCCAGCCCCATTTTGTGTTTTAGGTAGTAAAATTTGTCAATTTTTAAAAAAAATTTATTTAAAGAGGAAAAAAGCAAAAACAGAAAAAGGAATAGAAACAATACAGAATTTCAGAAAAAAAATAAACAGTAAGAAATCACTAGTTGATAAGTTACATATTGTCTTCTTAGACATAGCTGTTCAAGTTACAAAATTAAACCATATAGAGTGGACATTCACACAGTGAGGCTGTGAAGAAGTTCAATGATCCAATAACAACTTAGCAACATGGTTATCAATCTTACACACTTAAACATAAATGCAGTTATATCCTTTAGAGCACTTTCTGTTCCTCCTTTTACTTTTTTTTTTTTAATTAAAGAGAAACAAAAACATGTAAAGGGTAGAGATAATACAGAATTTAAAAAAAAAGATAAACAATAAGAAATCACTGGTTGATAAATTACATATTGTCCTCTTAGAAATAGTTGTTCAACTTACAAAATTAAAGCATACAAAGTAGATATTCAAACAGTGAGAGTGTAAACAGCTACACATGCATGAATCTCTACATGTATTTCTATGCTTTCTGTATTATAGGGAAAAACAAAACATAGCAAGACAAAACAAGTCAAATTCCTATAAAAACATGAAACCAAAAAGTCGTAGAAAACCACAGTACAAGGTGATCTACAATGATTAGTGTGTTGTTTCTTATTATCTTCAATAGAATTGTCTATATCATCAGGCATAATTGAATGTAGCAGTATAATTGAACATAGCAGTACATAACAATATTAGTAAAAATAAAACATTGTAGACAGTATAAAACTTCAAAGGCAGGTAATAATCAAACCAGAGTGGATATTCTAGTGAATCTTGTCATCTTAAGTGCAGTTGCCTATACTCTCAGACTTGATACTATCAATCATGACAGCTTTGAATAAAATCTATCAATACAAAACAGCAATCTAACAAACCAGATTTGATTACGATCAGTCATGGTAAAACAGTGTAGGTTTTATAGAGTTTTAGATTAAGTTAATAGGAAATTAAGGATGATTACTGTACTATGTCCTGTTATTTTTGGGATTACTGTCTGTGCCCTCAAATCTAGTACAGGTAGAATGACTAGAACAGAATATAATACATCTAAGCAGAGTGGTGTGAGTAATGTGGGTTTTAAATCCTGGTGCACTATTAACAATATAGTGTATCAAGGCCATCTATGTTAGAGTTTCTAGTTATCCTTCTCTGCCTCATTTCCACTTTGCTATTTTCCTGCCTTTGTTTGTCTAGTTTTCTCCTTCATTCTATTGCCTGCCCCTTCACTGAGGCCTTTCTGCCACTGTTCCTAAAATCCTGGTATTTTTTTTCCCTCTCTCTAGAATGTCCTTCAGTATTCTCTGTAGGGTTGGATTGGTGGTCACAAACTCCCTCAGTTCCTCTTTGTCATGGAAACATCTTGTTTCTCCATTAATTTCTAGTGACAGTTTTGCAGGATACATCAATCTGGGCTGGAGATCATTTTCTTTCAGGGCTTAGAATACTTTGCTCCAAGCTCTTCTTGATCTGATGGTCTGTGTCGAGAAGTCAGCCGTGATCCTGATGGGCATACCTTTATAGGTAATCTGTTTCTTTTCTCTGACAGCTTTGAATATTCTGTTTTTATATTGAATTTCTGGTATCTTGATTATTATATGTCTGAGTGTAGCTCTGTTTTGGTTGTAGGTGGCTGGAGTTCTGTATGCCTCACGTAACCGAATGTCATTTTCTTTTCCCATGATTGGGAAGTTTTCCTTAATTATTTCTGTGAATAGCCTTTGTAATTCACCTGTATGTATTCCTGCTTCTTCGTTCACATTTCTTATTCTTAAATTGAAGATTTTCTTGTTATCTTTTAACATTTGTATTGTTACTGCCTGTTTCCTTGTTATTTTTAAGAGATCTTTCCTTTCATGATCACACATTGCAAACCTGTCTTCAAGTTTTGATAGTCTATCCTTAGTTTTTTTTAAGGAGTTTTGCCAGCTTTCAATGGAGTTTTTAATTTCCTGGTAGTCTCTTTGAATCTGCTTTATGTATTCTATATTTTCTTTATTGAATGTTTTTCTCCTTTTTTTGTGTTCCTCCCTTCTTCTGTCTGTATCTTCCTGAGAGATGCTTCCTGAGAGCATTTCTTTTATTACTCTACTCATATCTTGCTTTACCTGATTTAATATTTCAGTTTTGAGCTCATCTACAAGGTCCCAAAAATCTCTCTTAATGTCCATTGAAGCCATGTCTGATGTTGTGTGTTTGCCGCCGTCAGTCTCCCTTGTTTTTTCCTCTCCTGGATCCGTGCTCTCAGGGTTCTGGGCTGGGGGCCTCCTCCTGCCTCTCTCTCCTGCCATGGTCCTGGCTTCCTCCACACAGGTTACAGTGCAGGTCCCAGCCCCCTTCCCTGTTGGCCATGTTTCCTCCAAAGCACACTGGCAAGGGACTTCCACCCTCTCCTGACTGCTCTTGTCACTGAGGTGTAAGCAGCAGCTGCATATGCCTGCCCTTCTCCATGGGGCCAGCCAAACTTCAGGGGCCTTCACCTGATTAGTGCGTGCTAAGCATAGAGAATCAATTTGGGACAGCACATTGAGTCCTGGCCAGGGGCACATCCCAGTCCAAGCAAATCCCACGAATCTGCTCTGGGGAGGGAGCAACCAACTGAAGTCACTGCCACTCCCAGTTCAGGCTCCTCCTGCCTGATTCCAACTTGTTGCCCATTTGGTCACACTTTTCCTGTTGGCAGGGTCTCATTTCCAGCACTGACCATGGATTAATGAAGGTCCCTTTGCCGGCTCTGCTCTCTGTTGCGCTCACCAATCCCTGACTTCAGCGCAGCTGTGCTTCCTGTGAGTGGCGGTGGAAACGAGTTTGGGGGACTCTGCTGGCTGACAAGGATTCAAGCTGGTGCAAATTTAGGCTGGTACAAACTTGGTGGGTCGCTGTGAAAACACTGTGTCCTGTAATTTTTAGCTGTTCTAGTTGTAGTCCCAACATATTTGACGAGCTTTTTTACGTTTTAATTTTTTCCCGTGTCAAGAAGACCTATCTCCCTCTGTCTGGGTCTCTCCAGGATGTTTTATTCTGGCATATGAGTTGTTTCTCCTGGGAGGCTTTGTATTTTGTTGCTCACTGGTTGGCCATCTTCAAATTTGTCCATTTTTATATATTACTCTGGGTTTTAAATCATGGTTAGGATGAGTTTCCTTTATCCCAATAATAGAGGAATTTACCATTTTCTTGCTGAATACTTATATTGTTTCTTATCTTTATACTTAAATCTCTAATCCATTTGCAATCTAATCTGGAGTGCAGTTCAAGCAGTGACTCTGATGTTATTTGTTCCCATATGGCTATGTAATTATATCACTTACAAAAGGTTCACATATTTCTTGACTGATTTGAGATACTGTTTTTATCATATACTAAATATTCATATACAATAAGATAATTTTCCAGCATTTCTTTTCTGTTACTGTGATAGTGCCAATAAATTTTAATTATTGAGGGTTCTAGGGGAATATTGACAAAACATATCTCACTCTCTTCTTTATTAGATAGTTCTTGATGAATTTTGCTTGTTTGTTTTTCCAAATGAACCTTATAGTCAACTTAATATAAAAAAATTCCCTGATGGTATTTTGATTGAGATTTCATTACCCTTATAAAATAGTTTATAAAAATTGACATCTTTAGGATGTGGAATCTTACTATCTAAAAGCAGTACTTCATCTCATTTACTGAAGTCTACTTTTATTTTTTTGAGACTGTATTATAGTTCTTTTTGTAAACTTTGGGCTTATTTTTAGGCTTATGCTTATTTATTTTTTTGCTGCAGTAAAATGGAGTTTTCTATTAGGCTTCTGAGTTCCTCTGTATATTATACTTTTAGCACCCAAGACTTTACTACATTTTCTTATTTGTAGGTAGGACAAGTCATACCAAAATTCTTCCCTTGATTCTTTTTAATTTTTGAGGTTACGTGGTTTGCAGGTACAGTTTTTCCTCTTTCGCTCTAATTCTTACCCCTCTAGACCCTTTCTCTTGTCTAATACAGTGGCCCAAGGCCATCACAGTGTGAAGCAGAGCAAAGAGAGTGCTTGCTTTATCCTGCTCTTGACTTCTGCAGAAGAACCTTGGCATCTCCTTACCTGGTAGGCTTTTGTCTTTAGGATATTTATCTATGGGTTCATATATCCCTTTGGTTTAATTTTGAAGTTAACTGTGTGCTTTCCCCCCCTTTCTTTTCTTTCATTGAATTTACTTTGAAGTAATATCGTTTCACTCCTAATTAATTCCATAAGGCAGTTAGTGAAATTATTTTACTTTTCACATATTCTTCATGGCATTGTCAGAATATATAGCTTTAACATACTATCTTATATATTTCTATATATTTCCCTTGTATAATTTAGTCAGAGATGTACTAATAAATATAAATGTAATATTAAAAATGACATTTTCTTTTCTTTCTTTCTTTCTTTTTTTTTTATGTTTTTTGAGATAAGGTCTCACTACACAGTTCAGGCTGGACTTGAACTTGTTATGTAGCCTGGGCTATTCTCCTGCCTCAGCCTCTGGAGTTCTGGAATTATAGGCAAGTGTCACCACACTCGGCCCAAAAATGTCACTTTCTAATTGCTACTTGTATAGACAGCAAAAAGTAATCTTTGTATATTCATTTTGTATCTTACGATCTTGCAAAATTTATTTACTATTTCTAGTAGTTTTTTTTTTGTACTGAAGATCAAACTCACAACTTCAAGCTGAGCATAATTATACTATACTTAGTTGGTCTACAGTTTTTGTCTAAGAATTCTAACATTTGGGTCATTTCAGGGTTCAAATATGTTGAATATATTTTCTCTTGAAAATGGCTCACATCTCAAATCATCTTTTGTTGAATAATTTTGGATTGTATCCTAGACATTGTGAACATTATACCATCCTGTAGTACTTCTCCACACAATGTTGACATTTTGTTTTAGCAGGCAGTAAACTTGATTTAGACTCAGAATGAAACTGTCATGCCTGTCTAGGGTGGATACTCAGATATTTGATCAGTTCTTTAAGCTATAGCCCTAAGCTGCTTTCTGTTTGTTCTATACATGCATGATTTACAGATAATCCAGAGACTTGGGCTTGAATTTGAGGTTCTCCTTTTCTTGATCTCTCTTTTCTGGGATTCCCCCTTGTCTTCTGATGGTTTTGTTACCTTCTATGCATAGCTCTTCTCATTAGAAAGATGGAGGATTTTTTTTTTTTTTACCAGAATTTAAGTCAGCCTGCACCAGTATTGCTGCAAATCAGATCTCCCATAGCAAAGGCACAATAAACAGAAAATGACTCCATACTGGCTACTTGCTCCAAGCTTCGTCCCCCCCCCTCAAAATGTGTTTGCTTTTGTTCAGCCTTCAGAATTCTTAGATAATCTTGTTGTTTTATTTATCTCCCAAGAGCTTATAGATGTTTTTGTTTTGGTGAGAGTTTATTCCCCTATGCTAGCAATAGAATGTCTTTTAGGACCTTAAAATCTTTTGAAAGTGTCAAGTTCAGGAGAGAACCCATCCTCTGTGGCAGTTCCCAGTGGGATTATTTTTGCTTCCTAGAGTCCTTTAATAGGGATTTCTCAACTCCTCCTAGAACAAAACCTGCCTTTCTGGTGGAGGCTGGAGGTTTGCTCTCTGTTTAACAAGCACATCTCTGAAGAAGTACTGCCTGTCACTTAGGTTCTGAGCTTTACTGTTTTTGACAACCAGCCTGGGTTCTTTTGCTTGATTTAGACAGAAATTGTGAATTGACAAAGTGCAACTCTGCTAGCAGCCCTGATGTCACCAGTGACACTAGATAATGCTGAATGCTAACAGTTGACTCAGCCGGCTGCTGGTCACTGCTGCTGCCAGATACCTCCTTCTGGTGCTGGGTGGTGCCAGACTCTGTGGGTTGACTCTAGCCTCTGGGGCTGGTCTTTGTTGGCTGCTAGTTTTTGCTGGTTTCTGAGGTGCTTCAGTGCTGACAGTCTTTAGTGTTATTGCTTTTTCTTTGTAAACCACCACTCTGTCCACTTTACTCAGGGTGAGAATCCTGAGTAGCTTTACCCCACTGTACAAGAAATAAATCACAAGCAGGTTTACAGAGCCATCAAGGTAAGTCTTTATTTATTTATTTATTTATTTATTTATTTATTTTTGGTACCAGGGATCAAACTCAAGACCTTGTGCTTGCCAGCCAGTGCTATGCCTCTGAGCTATATCCCTGGCCTGGTAAGTATCTCAATAGGGCCTGTGCTGCAGCACAAGGGGTCAGTACACTGAAGGGAGGCCTCCTAGACTAATTGGAGAAATGTGTGTGGATTGGAGCTTACATAACAGCTACAGGCCTGTGATTGGTCCAAATATAGGCCCCATGCATGACTTGTAAAAGTCTTCAGGATAGCCTTAGAGCTCATGGCAGTGAGGAGGCAAGGCTGAAAACAGGGAATCTTCTGGAAGGCCAAGCCATGTCATGCTCCATCCAGAAAAATGAGAGTCAGGTGCTTTTCATCTGTCTCATTGTGACCGTTGCAAGCCATGGAACCAGGTGGATTTGGTGGTGTCAAGCGTTATTTTATGCCTCCCACCTGTGAGCACATGCTCATTGAGTGTCCCAATTTGCAAAGTAGGTGTAGAGTAGAGATAAGCAAAATCTTTTTCTATCTTCCCTGATGAGGATTCCCTTCACTTTGATGGTAAGATGACCATCTCATTTCCATCAAGGGAATTTTGTGTCTATAAAAACACAAAGAAAAGGGGTCACAGATGGAGTTCCATTTCTTGAATCTTGGGAAATGTAATCACATTTTTTCCTCCCTTTATGAAACTTTCACACCCATTTCCCTTTTCTTTCAAATTCCACTCCTTTCATAAATCTTTTTCTAAAGTTTCTCCAAGTACTCAGTGTTTATGGATTATGTTGTTCTTTAACAATTTCATTTTTACACATTTCATTTTCTCAGCCAGTTTATAATAATTTTGAGGACTGGATGCCATTTTGTTCACAATTTATTTACCAAGCAGTGTCTAGTACAAGATATACTATCAGAGTTGGATTGATCTTGAAACCGGGAACCCATTTTGGCAGCTAAAAGTTCTCTGTTTCAGCAGAAAATGTTTGTCATCACACATAGTCTTAAAATCATGCTGAGAACACACTAGGAGACCCAGGGCAATTTTACCAGTTCAGAGACCTGCAGTGCAAGATATTAGGAGTGAAGCTTTAAATCAAATAAGTAAATAATGGACCTGTGTATCCTAAGATTTCAATTTAAGTAGAGGGGCTGAAAGCCAAGATGAGGATTATTGAGAAAGTAAACATGGCCACTTCAACAGCTTAGAGACTTAACCGAACTAAATCCTGGGACATGGTACTGATGTTTTAATTGGAATTGAAATTTAACATTAATGGAGTACGTGCATACCACCAAATAAGAGTCACACTTGATTCTCATCCTGAATGAATGTCAAGCTGACTTCTTCCCACAGAAGACTGTGAGTCTCTCACCAAAATGCCTCCAGATCTACAAATACAGATAAGTTACTGTTATTCTAACATAAGTGGCTTTTGGACAGTTGGCATCCATCTATCGCTGACCCAACATAATGCACTCTTGAATTGTTTTACTCCATATGCTTTTTTCCTTTGGTGTGAATAATCTGGCTTGATTCTCCCATTGTTTCTAATTCTAACACATACTGTTTGTACTTCCCGGGACTGATTTTTGCTGCCCACCTAGTTCAATTCATGCTTATTACATATCAGAAAACCGAGGCCAGTGCCTCTGTCAGTTTCTCAAGGTCATACAGTAATTTTATATCAAAAATGGTTAGAATCTGAGTTTTCATTGCTTCTATGTACACAGCACTGTATGCATTATAATACATAGTAATAGCTACAATAGGAAAATCATAAAGTAATGTACTATTTCTTTATAATGCTTTATATTTTACTTCCCAAATTATTTATTATCTTTTATGAAGATATCATTGACTTGTTCAGAGAGTTGGCACTAAAATGGGTAGACAGCATGCCAGCATTTGGTCCCTAGCATGGAGCTCTATTTTAAAAAGAGGTTTTAAAATCAGCAAATAGAAATTGCTTATATTTATAAAATACAATGTGATGTTTTGAAATATGTATACATTGTCAAATGGCTAAATTGGGAGCTCTATTTTTGGAAGACAATATTAGCATTTTCCATGGTCTGGATAAAATATGCCAACACCATCTCCTTTTCTTTGTTATGATTTCATGTTCACCAAGCAGCCTTCTGAAGACTAATGTGGTTTTCCAGATACACTGATAGCTGAAAGTAAGCTGGCTAGAAAACCTGAGTACATTATTTCTTTGAGATCTAGAAAGGATTACAACCCCACTCCCCATTCCCCACTATCTGACCCACATAATTTAATGGAAAGGCTTTCCACTTTCTCAGTCTCTGAAAGTTTGGTTTGTGTGACTTATCCCCTGAAATTGGTTAGTTTGGAGGGAATTGACAGAACTAGGTTTCTGAGATTGCCCTTCTGGGGTCAGATCCTCACCGATAAAGGCTCAGCTGAGTCATGGCTTCCTGGTTCCAAGGAATCACAGCCTTCCCAAAACCCCCTTCCTCTATGTTTCTTTATGGCACATTCTGTTTAATGCCAAACAAAGATAATCGCATCAACTGGGCTTGGTATTAGCAAAGCCTGATTTCAATATCAGAGAGAATAGGTCTTTAAGAGAGACCAGAGATCTGTGAGACAAAGGAATTTCCTGGCTTTTAATTCAGGTTAGAGTGAATTCCACTTACAGAAATATACCCAAGTGAATGAGATTTAGATCTTACCAGTTCTCCAGAAATATTACTTACGTTGAAGACAACAGTAACTGGACATATTATGGTGCTATCAACCATTACCATAATACCACACTGTCAAAGACCACCTTACAGGTCAGAGGCTTAAAACTATACTCATTGATTTTCAAAGACCAGCACATGAGCTGGGATGGCTTTGCTTCAGGTTGTAATGGTCCAAGAAGACCCACTCAGATGTCTCTCCTGATCCTTCTGGACCAGGCATGTCATATTATTTTCATAGCAGTGGCAGAAGGGCAAGAGGGACACATGTCAAGCTTCTGCCCATGGTGTGTCTTCTGGGATCCCATTAGCCAAAGCAAGTCACATGGCTGAGCCCAGCTTCTAAGGCCCACGAAGGATCATCAGCTACTCTGTAAAGGGTATAGGTATAAGATCAGGTGAATAACTGAGAACATTAAGGCAATCAATTCTCAAGTCCAATTGCTCATTTGAAATTCTTGAAAACTATAGCTCATGGAAAAGTTTGCTTTGAGAATGGGTCCTTTTATAAGAGAACTTGGTGACAGTTTGGCAGTTTCTCAAAAGGAGTCACCATGTAATCCAGCAGTCCTACCCAGAAGAATGAGAGCAGGGACTCAGAGTTTGGCACACCAACATTCATAACAGCATTATTCACAACAGCTAAAAGGTGGGACCAACCATATGGCCATTGAGAGATGAATGGAAAAGTAAAATATGGTATTTATCTACAATGGAATATTCAGTCTTATAGAAGCAGGATATTCTGACACATGCTCCAGCAGGAATAAACCTTGAAAACATTATGTAGGTGAAGTAAACCAGAAACAAAGAATGTCTGTGAGATGGCAAATAGTCTGAATATACTTACAGGAGACACCTAGAATAGTGAAGTTCATGGAGACAGAAAATAGAACAGAGGTTACCAGGCTCTGGAGGTGGAGTGGGGAGTTATTAGTTATAATGCGTACCTATTTTAGTTGGGAAAGATTAAATAAAAAGTTCTGAGAATGGACAGTGGTGATAGCATAATGTGAATACATTTATGCCTCTGAATTGTACATTTAAAATGGCCAAAAGGGTAAAATTTATGTTATGCATGTTTTACTACAATAAAGAGGAGTATGTGTTTGTGTAGCTTGTCATCAGGTTTCCAGAGAGACCAGGGACATCAAGTTACAGAGGTATTGTGCAGGCCTTGACATTAGCCCAGGTGGGAAGGCCTCTGTGTGTTAAAGATGGGACAGAAGTACAAGCCTGGGGTATTTGGACCAAATGCATTGTGATACTGTATTTCACAGAATTAAATTTATTTAGTCAGACTAGATACTTTCTCACCTTGGGGAAACAGACTTAATCTTGTATATAAGAAGTCATGGGAAATGGGAGAATTTAGAACCCAAGGAAGTAAAACTAGGGTAGTATTGGGGCTTGTAAAAGTGTGGTCTCTTCTCATCTTTCATTAAATGAATAACGTAACAGGTGCATGGGGCAGCATGTGAGGCTGATAAAGCCAGTGAGGTGACATTGAAGCCAAAGTGAGTGCTTAGCAACAAGAGTTGCAGGGCTTAGCTAGGAGATGTACATTTTTGAAATGAAAAAAATGCCCCAATCTTTCTATTATGATGGTTTGGCTATTAATATTTCTGTGCTAGAAAAAAAACCCCTAACAGGTGCCTTAGGAACTATCAGCTTCTAGTGGGCAAGCAGGTAAGTTTCCTGGTTGAACTACTGATGCTTTTTTTCCTTTACAAATACATTCTTTGAGAAAATATGCCAGTGGTGCTGATGTCTCAGCATGGTACAGGAAGCAAGGGGGTGCTTGTCTTCAGCACTGACCATGTAGTAGGACTAAAACTTTGCACCAAGATTCCATATAATGATTGATTTCTCTTTTTTCCCTCCCACCCCTATGGACCTGGAAAGACATAGATGCTGAGTTGTCACCTTTCCATACAATCCAGGCACAGGCTGCTGCCATCTGATCAGTAGCACCTGCTGTTAGGCTGGCTCTTGGACATGGAACGAGATGAGAATTGGGGTGAGAATATTTGTAAGTGAATTGTATTGGTGTACTTTAGAGCTACATAATGCTCACAATTCATTGTAGGGAATTTATATCTTTATATAATATATCTTGTTTCTTCTTTTCCCCCAATCCTTTCTCCTCCATTAAGACCTTCTTTCTGTCCTGATTTACAAAAGCTTTGTTTCTATTTTTCTCTTCTCTTCTCATACTTTTTCCTCCCTTCTTTTCTCTTCCCCCCTCTCCTCCCTTGTTCCCCTTCCCATTTGAACATTTTTTTCCTGTTTCCCAATATCTAATATACATTTTGGTCCTTATTTATCCTTTTGGTTTCTCGTACTAGAGAAACAACATGGCATTTAAACATGTGTGTCCAGCTTATTTCACTTAAGAGTATGATCTTAAGGTGCATCCATTTTCCTAAAATTGTCTCAAGTTTATCCTTCCTTATGGCAGAGTAGTACTCCATTGTATATTTTAAAAATCACATCTTCTTTATCCATTTGGGGTGAGAATTTTTTGTTTGTTTGCTTCTAGAGACAGGGTCTTGCTATGTAGTTCATTCTGGCTTTGAGCTTATTATGTAGCTTTGGCTGGCCTTGAACTCACAACAACCCTCCTGCCTCAGCCTCCTGAGTGATGGGATTACAGGTGTGTGCCACCACACCAGGTTGGGATGAGACTATTTTGATTCCTCCTCTGATGACTTATTTGTGCTTGTTCAAAAATTCTAGGCCTTGGACAGAAGAAGTCAAGATGGCCAATCAGTGAGCAACAAAATACAAAGCTTCCTGCGAGAAACAACTCATATGCCAGAATGATCAAGAGACTGAGACAGAGGGAGATGGATCCTTTTGCCACACAAAGAAATTAAAACATAAAAAAGCTCATCAAACACGTTGGGACTACAACTGAAACAGCTAAAAATTATGGGACACAGCATTTTCTCTGTGACCCGCCAAGTTTGCACCAGCCTGAATTTGCGCCAGCTTGAATCTGTGCCTGCCAGCAGAGCCGCCCAAACTTGTTCCCGCCGCCACTCAAAGGAACCACAGCAGCGCTGAAGTCAGGGGTTGGTGAGCCCAATGGAGAGCGGAGTCAGTGAAGGGACCTTCATTAATCCACAGTCAGTGCAGACCCACCCATGGGAAGGGCGTGACCAAATGGGCAACATGTTGGAATCGGGCAGGAAGAGCCTGAACTGGGAGTGGCAGTGACTTCAGTTGGTTGCTCCCTCCCCAGAGCAGATTCGTGGGATTTTCTGGCCAGGACCCAATGAGCTGTCCCAAATTGATTCCCTGCACCTAGCACGCACTAACCAGGTGAAGGCCCCTGAAGTTTGGCTGGCCAGGTGGGGAGGGTAGGCATAAGCAGCCCCTGCTTACATCTTAGTTACAAGAGCAGGCAGGAGAGGGTGGAGGTCCCTTGACAGCGTGCTTCAGAAGAAACGTGGCCAACAGGGAAGGGGGCTGGGACCTGCACTGTAACCTGTGTGGAGGAAGCCAGGACCATGACAGGAGAGAGAGGCAGGAGGAGGCCCCCAGCCCAGAACCCTGAGAGCACAGATCTAGGAAAGGGAAAAACAAGGGAGACTGAGAGTGGCAAACATGCAACATCAGACATGGCTTCAATGGAGATTAAGATATCTTTAGGACCATGTAGATGAGCTCAAAACTGAAATATTAAATCAGGTAAAGCAAGATATGAGTAGAGTAATAAAAGAAATGCTCTCAGGAAGCATCTCTCAGGAAGATACAGACAGAAGAAGGGAGGAACACAAAAAAAGGAGAAAAACATTTGATAAAGAATATAAAGAAAATATAGAATACATAAAGCAGATTCAAAGAGACTACCAGGAAATTAAAAAATCCAATGAAAGCTGGCAAAACTCCTTAAAAAAAACTAAGGATAGACTATCAAAACTTGAAGACAGGTTTGCAATGTGTGATCATGAAAGGAAAGATCTCTTAAAAATAACAAGGAAACAGGCAGTAACAATACAAAGGCTAGAAGGTGACAAGAGAATCTACAATTTAAGAATAAGAAATGTGAACAAAGAAGCAGGAATACATACAGGCGAATTACAAAGGCTATTCATGGAAATAATTAAGGAAAACTTCCCAAGCATGGGAAAAGAAAATGACATTCAGTTATGTGAGGCATACAGAACTCCAGCCACCTACAACCAAAACAGATCTACACTCAGACATATAATAATCAAGATACCAGAAATTCAATATAAAAACAGAATATTCAAAGCTGTCACAGAAAAGAAACAGATTACCTATAAAGGTATGCCCATCAGAATCATGGCTGACTTCTCAACAAAGACCATCAGATCAAGAAAAACTTAGAGTGAAGTATTCCAAGCCCTGAAAGAAAATGATCTCCAGCCCAGATTGATGTATCCTGCAAAACTGTCACTAGAAATTAATGGAGAAACAAGATGTTTCCATGACAAAGAGGAACTGAGGGAGTTTGTGACCACCAATCCAACCCTACAGAGAATACTGAAGGACATTCTAGAGAGAGAGAAAAAACCCCAGGATTTTAGGAACAGTGGCAGAAAGGCCTCAGTGAAGGGGCAGGCAGTAGAATGAAGGAGAAAACTAGACAAACAAAGGCAGAAAAATAGCATAGCAGAAATGAGGCAGAGAAGGATGGCTAGAATCTCTAACACAGATGGCCTTGATACACTATAATGTTAATAGTGCACCAGGATTTAAAACCCACATTACTCACACCACTCTGCTTAGATGTATTATATTCTGTTCTAGTCATTCTACCTGTACTAGATTTGAGGGCACAGACAGTAATCCCAAAAATAACAGGATATAGGAGTGGTAATCATCCTTAATTTCCTATTAACTTAATCTAAAACTCTGTATAACCTACGCTGTTTTACCATGACTGATCATAATCAAATCTGGTTTGTTAGATCGCTGTTTTGTGTTGCTAGATTTTATTCAAAGCTGTTATGATTGATAGTATCAAGTCTGAGAGTATAAGCAAGTGCACTTAAGATGACAAGATTTACTAGAATATCCACTCTGGTTTGATTATTACCTGCCTTTGAAGTTTTATACTGTCTACAATGTTTTATTTTACTAATATTGTTATGTACTGCTATGTTCAATTATACTGCTATATTCAATTATGCCTGATGATATAGACAATTCTATTGAAGATAATAAGAAACAACACACTAATCATTGTAGATCACCTTGTACTGTGGTTTTCTACGACTTTTTGGTTTCATGCTTTTATAGGAATTTGTTTTGTTTTGTCTTGCTAAGTTTTGTTTTTCCCTCTAATACAGAAAGGATAAAAATACATGTAGAGACTCATGTATGCGTAGCTGTTTACAGTCTCACTGTTTGAATATCTACTTTGTATGCTTTAATTTTGTAAGTTGAACAACTATTTCTAAGAGGACAATAGTGATTTCTTATTGATAATCTTTTTTTGAAATTCTGTATTATCTCTACCCTTTACATGCTTTTGTTTCTCTTTAAATAAAAAAAATGAAAATAAATTCTAGCCCTTGGTGAGTTGAATGCTGTTAGGCTTTCTGAATGGACAGACCACCATTTTCTGGACCACCTGGATATGTAGAACTATGTTCAAGGTTGTTTCATTGGTCTTGGGCTTTTCCTTGGAATGCAGTCCATTGGACATCTGGGAGTCTCAAGAACTGTAAGACTGGGTGTCTTGCCATGGTTCTGAGGGCAGCAGAGGCTGAAGAGACTCTCAGAACAGCAGAAGTATTGTCAAGATAAACCAGCAGTAACCAAATCAAAGGCCTAACAGACAGGCAACTTGTGGTCCCAGTATTGGAAAGTAAAGGGAAATTTGGTGCATTGTTGCCAGGGCATTCACAAGGCTCTGCCAGAGACTTGTTTCCTGAGATCCTGTAACCACCATCCCTTCCCGATGAATGGAAACAGATTCATGTTTTTTCTGTTCTGGTGCCATTAAATGATCTTCTTTAGCACTTCTCCCTCTAAACACCCAAAAGGACTAAATAAATAATGAGTCAGATGATTGTCCTTGGAATGCAGAGGCCAAGAGGGTGGGTGTCTTTCTTCAGAGATCTTTCAGGGCTGATGTGTTATCCAAGACTGGAAAAGTGAAAACCGAAACGCCTCAAGTGGGCTATAGAGGAGGCTTGAGGATCCCTGTGAGAAATGGGTCACAGGCTGTGATGGTTTTGAAAACTTCAGATTCTCCTGTTTTATTTTCAGATTTCCTAATCAGTGAGTGGGTTTAACGGATTACAGTTTCAGCATTCCCAGGAAGGTAGTCAGGTGGTAGTCAGACTTCTGTGTAATTTCTGAGCTGGGAAGTTGCACGGGAAATTATCTTACTCATTTCCTTGACTGAAGACAGATCTAACTCATTCAACTCAGTTCCAGCCTTTACAAAAAAACTTCCCTTAAAAAATTTCTTGTTTAATAGATGACCATATTGCTGAATCTTTGTTGGATCTTTGAGCAGAACTGTTTGTAGTCTGACTGTTTGAATATTTCCTATGTACCCTTTAACTTTGTAACTTGAACAACTACATCCAGGATGACAGTATGTAATTTATAAATTACTGATTTCTTAATGGGGCTTTTTCTCATTCTCCTTTGTCTTTCTTTCTTTTAGAATTCTGTATTGTTGCTACCTTTTTTTCTGTTTAAATAAAATTTTAAAAATGAAAAAAAATTTTCTTGTTTTGTTTTTGTGATAGCACTTATGATTTTTTGTGTTCCAGGTATTGTTCTAAGTTCTTGAAGGCATTATCATTTTAGTTCTTTCAATTGCCCAGGAGGCAATTGTAAAATCCTCCACATTTTACAGATGAGGAGAAACTGAGGCCCAGAGAGATTAGGCAACTTGTCCAAGTTCATGTGTTTTTTAGTTAGAGGCTGAGCTGGCCGTGAGCTCAGATGACCTGACTGCCAAGCCCAGGCCTGGACCACTGATCAGAGCCATCCCTCTTTGCCTCACTTGGTGGCGCTTTCTGCAGTTGGATCTCTGGCTGCCATAACACAGTACTACAGACTGGGAGGTAGCTTAGACAGCAGACATTTACTGTCTCATAATTCTGAAGGCTAGAAGTTCAGGATCAAGGTGCTAGCAGAGTTTTTCCTTCTGAACCTCTCTCCTTGGCTTGCAGATAAGTAGTTATTTTCCCTCTGTCTTATATTGTCTTTTTTTCTGTGTATGTGTGCAAATTTCCTCTTCTTATAAGGACCCATGTTATACTAGAACATTGCCCATTCCAGTGACCCCAAACTTTAATTACCTTTTTAAAGACCCTGTCTCTAAGTACAGCCACATTCCGAGGTCCTGAGGATTAGGATGTCAATATGTGAATTTTTTGAGAGGACACAGTTCAGCTAATAATGTAAGGAATGGTGAATGAGTGTTCCATTGAAACCTATAATGATTACACTGTTTCTTATTCTCCTTTGTGTGAAGAAGAGTCCCACATCCGCTGTTTACCTCCCAAGGCTCCTTTTCCAATTGGTTAATTATCTACACTGTTCTTTTTCTCCCTCATAGATTTCCTGAGTGTGTCTTATTTCCTGTCCTGTGTAAGTAGTTGTATCCCAATTGAAAGTATTATGTTCTAAATTTTCTGTTTATTTCCTATTAATTCAATGTATTCTTTCTGTGTTGGGGAAAATTTAGAGCAGAGAAGAAAGGATAAAAGAATGTAAAAGTGCATATTTGGATAATAATTTTAATTTCTGCCTTATTCTTCAGGTGCCCCCTTGGTACTTGAACTGGATCCTTTTGCTGTATACCATATACTGACCTACCAGGTGAAAGGCTTCTATGAGAAAGCTGTTTGGAGCTCCTATAAGCCAAGAATCCTAGAAATGTAAGATTTTGACACTTCAAGAAACTAAAGTCTTGGCTGGCAAAAAGCTAAACTGAGGCTGACACTGAGCCTCCTGTCTACCACTGGATGCAGTGAGTTTCCGAAATGAAATTCTTGTTTTGCTCTTTTGTTTTTTTTCCTTCCTCCCTCCCTTCCTTCCTTCCTTCCTTCCTTCCTTCCTTCCTTCCTTCCTTCCTCCCTCCCTCCCTTCCTTCCTTCCTTCCTTCCTTCCTTCCTTCCTTCCTTCCTTCTTTCCTTTCTTCCTTCCTTCTTTCCTTTCTTCCTCTTTTTTTTTTGGTTCCTTTAAGTCAACAAAGTCTGAAGACAGTTCTGGCAATTTCTTCCCAATTGGCTCTTACTGTGCTTGTCTTATTAGACTCATTGGAGGCAGCAAGACACTAGTATGTAAAATGTGTTGAAGTGCTTTGTTTGAGAAGCAGTTTGGCTGGTTTCTCATATGTATGGAAGGAGACCATGTCTGAGGCTAATGCTATACCAAGAAATTAGTTTTCCTTTAAATTGATGTAACCATTTCAGAGTGAGTGTTTGTCTCCTTTCTGTGCCTCCTGAAGTTCTTATTGAAATCCTGACCCATAGTATGGTATTAGGAAATGGGGTCTCTAGTAAGTGACTGGGTCCCAATGGTGAAGCTGTTCTACAATGGGCTTATGTAAGAGGAAGGGAGCATAAGAGAGGAAGGAAGTTTGCCTTCCTCTGCTGTAAAGTAATACAATAAAAAACTCAGTAGTCTGCAACTCAGAGATGGTCCTCACCAAAACCCATCCTGGCATCTTGATTTCAAACTTGTCTCCAGACTGATGAGAAATAAGTTCTTGTTGTTTAGAAACCACCAGTCCATGTTATTTGGTTTTGTATACAAAGCTGACTAAGGAAATAACCATTCAGAAGACTGGAAAAGGAGAGGAAATGCACACATTGGGCATCTGTCCATATTCTTAGTTTTTTTCATAGAGCTTTCTGTGAGTTAGAAAATATGGCTCTCATTTTAGGGTGGTTGTCTTTCTTGCATAGAGGAGAAGGGGATACAGGATATATAGTTATGGACGTTCCTGCATCTAATTAGCCTGAGACTCTACCAGAGTAATCTGAATTTTGAAGTTAGTTTTCAGTTTCAGAGTTTTACTTCTTTCCAAAGTATAACCAGAGCCCTAGGAAGGGTTGGGCTCTATTACAATGTCCTTGACTTGAAACTGTCAGTAAAAGCTGTTGCTGAGGAAAAGCAGAGAAAGTAAGTGAGTGAGTGTGCAGGCATGAACAAGTTGCATCTGTGTTGAATGGTGAACCCCAAGAGTTCAATTACCCCAGTTCCCTCCACAGTAGGTAACCATGGAAACCTCACATTCCAAAGCATCACCAGTCTCCAAACACACACACACACACACACACACACACACACACACACGTACATGTGCCCATGTCTCTTAAGGAGTGTGTGTTTGGGTGAGTTTCTGAGATGCCTTGGCAGTCTTTGTGTGTGTGTGTGTGTGTGTGTGTGTGTGTGTGTGTCTCTAATGGAATCGGTGTGGGTGTTCACTGCTATGTGCTTTCTGGTTCTGTTCTTAGAGGTGGTGAGCGAGTGTAGGTTTTTCCTAATGTTTGGGTGTTGCACTCAGAGACGGTTAGAGAGTGTGGGAGAGCTCGTGCGTTTTCCTTTTAGTGGAGGGTGGTATGACGGCATAGTTTGAGCATAGAGGTAAGTGTCCACTTTTTTTCCCACTTTAGGTTTCTATTGCACAAAAGTAAATAGGTGTTGAAGTTTTCACCAGCTGGGAGATATTATTCTCCTGGGATTGGAAAACTCAGTGTGGATCTGTATTAAACTTTTCAAACAACCTAGTGTGGATTTAAACTCAGATTTTGGAGTGTTGCTTTTTTTGTGGGGACAGAAGGGTAACAGGAAGTCGTTTTACCAGTAGCATGTTGGTATAAATTGGATTGTTAGCCTCTAAGGCAGCACTAGAAGTGAGAATATTAACAATTTATATATTTGATTTATAGATTTTGTAGTTTTCAATAAATGACACACTGACTCATTAACAAGCACTCATTCTTTTTTTTTTCTTTTGAGGTAGGGTCTTATTGTGTAGTGCAAGCTGGCCATGAACTCACTTATGCAGCCCAGGCTGGCCTCAAACTTATAGTGATCCTCCTGCCTCAGCCTCCTGAATGATGGGATTACAGGTGTGTGTCACCTCACCAGGTTGGGGTGAGAATATTTTGATTCCTCCTCTGATGACTTATTTGTGCTTGTTCAAAAATTCTAGGTCTTGCTAAGTTGAGTGCTGTTAGCCTTTCTGAATGGACAGACCACTGTTTTCTGCATTGCCTGAGTGGGTGTGTCACTTTACAAAGCAGAGTATCACTTTTACAAAGTCTCTTTTCAGGATATATGTTGGTCTTTTTTCCCTCTTCTAGCTTTCTCTTTTAAACTTCAGGCCCTTCTCTGAGGCTTGAAACTAACTCACCTGTTGCATGAAGGATATGCGAATGTTGCACATGGAGTCGGGGTGGTGGAGACAACTGATGGAAGTCTGTAATGAAATGTGTCACTCAGTACGTGCATGATATCAAGAAGATAGTGTGTCACTTGGCAGATCTTTGAAGGATGGGACTCTGAGCCAGGTGTGCCTGGGTTTCTGGGTCGCAAATGGAGGCTGTACACCCAGTCCCAGATGAAGCTGTCTGCATGTCAGGGGAGCTCTGTGCACAGGGCTTATGTGTCTGTGTTTGTAAATGCTGCTTCTCCCCCTGTGTGATGTATGAATGGAGTATTCCCTAGAGAGCAAGGGGAAGATGCAATTCATATCTTATGAATTTTTGACTTTCGTTCACATTTATAGCTAAATGTTCTTAAATGTACAGGACAAGTCTTGTTTGTCCATTAAAGAATGACTACCACAATAATATTTTCTTTTATCTTATGAAATACTCTTTTCTGCAGCATATAAACCCACACTGGCCTCTCCCAGCAGTATAAAGCACTGTCCATAAGACCCTTGTACATGTAGCTGCATTGCTTTAGCCTCAGTCTGCTTCCCTTATAGCCCTCTCCCATGAAGGAAGGAGCCAAGTAGAAGGCTGCACGGTAGATGGTGCTAGGCTGTTGCCTGAAGCACTAACACCTTGGATGAACCTGCCTTTGCTGCATGTGTAGTTACCTTTGGAGTTGGCCCAAATGGTGCCAGAGCAGCTCCAGAGAGGAGTGGAAAGAACCACCTACCTGGCACCATCCTCTTTCCCTGCCCTGTCGGAGCCTGTCCTTGTTCCCTGAAGGCCCATTGTGAATGACCCATGATGTCTGCAAGGGCCCGTGTTCTTGGCCCACCTCCTCATCAGAGCAGTCTGGAAGAGGAGGCCTCTCTGTGCATCTTGCATAGTGCATGGTTTGGTTCCCCTTCCCCTTCCTATCCTGTCTCCTTTTTGTGTGTGCCTTGGGTCATGATTCAGAAACCTGTGGCTTAACTTATGTATCCTTTCATTCAACAACTGCTTCTTCAGTGCCTCCCAGATGGCAGTGCTGGATTCAGCAATGTACAAGGCACTAATTTTGCCCTTCATGTGCCCCTATGCAGTGGAGGTGCAACAAATGGATGGCAATTGCAGGAGAGTGAGCTCACCCGGGGTCAGGGGTGCTTTCACTGGCACTAGCTCTGCCTTGGAAGTCAGGGAGGCTTCTTGGAGGAGTTGGTGATTGCAGGTAAGGTGGGGGATAGCTGGGGTAAGGGGAGGTGGTGACAGATTGCTTTCCAGCAAGGGGGAATTGAATATTTTGTAAAAACATAAGAATATAGTTGCCTCACATGTGAAACCTGATGGCAAATGGTGGTAGTGTTTGTCTGTGTATGGGAGGGGGAGGAGGAGGGAGCTCAGTCAGAGAAGGTGGGAAGGGAGCCAGGGAAAGGTACTGAGAGCTGAGATCCGAAACAGGCTTGTCAGGATTCTGATGCAGAGTTAGAATAGGGGAAGTTTAGTTGAAATGCGAGTTAGGTGTCTTTCTTTTCCTATCTTTCCATTTTTCTCTCCCCTTCTTTCCCCTTCTAACCACATCCTGCCTACAACTAGATGTCAGGGAACTGGTTGCCATGGCTACTAAATGGCACTCAAGCAGGCTGAATTATTAAACCAGGGTCTTTTCTTTGATGTCATGGCCCCAATACAGAAGTCCCCAAGACCTCTTATGGGGTACAGTACTGGGCATAGGTCTGAGACCGTGTGGAAAGGTCCTACTGTGCTGTTGGGCTAAAGACTAGGAGAAGAGGAGGCATATGGGCACTGGGCCCTTTTCTGTGTTGGTCATGGTGGAGACTTGGGGTCAGGTGCAACTGCTGGAGCCCAGGGAGAAGGCCCTGTGTGCTGAGATGAATCCGAATCCCTGTTTCCAAGCCTTTTTCTCCTCCCCTGCCTAGACCACAGCCAGCACTCATTCAAATGGGAGAAGAACCAAAACCAATATTTTGCTCATGTTGGAAAGGGTACCATATTGTTGAAATCCTTTAGCCAGAGAGACAAGAAATAAGATGATAGGTGTGTCCAAGTAATCATACTTGGCTCCCTGGGATTATGTCACTTACATGTATAGGTAAAGGGCATCTCATGGAACCAGCTAGCTGGTATACATGGCACTCTCCCAACAGTAGGAAAGGGCTGTCAAGAAAAGTCCCTTTTGTGTGCACAATTATTGCTTATTTTGATGAAGGAGGGAGTGAGTATGGATGCTCTTCCTTTAAGGACATTCCAAGCCAGGAAAACATCAGCCTTCTAGAGCCCTAGTTCTGTAAACTTTTTCATAAAAGCACAGCAGCTCAAATACTGCAGTGTGAATTCAGAAGGGCCTTGCTGCTGGTAACCCCATTTTCTATGCATGTGTGTGTTAGGGTGATGGTGGGGGTATGAAGAGCATATTTTGGGGTTAATGGAGTCATTTTCTTTCCTGTAGACTCCCAAAGAGCCTTAGATTAATTTCCCAAAGCTGGAAGATCTCTCACTCTCCTCCTTGGCTCCATGCTGCTTATCCTTTGAGTGAGGGGCTACAGATACTGAAGGCCCAAAATTCTAACCTCCCCTCATGCAGGGTGCAAGGTCACTTCTACAAAAGCAGCTCCTGTGGCTTGAACATGCACACACACACATGCAGGAACACATGCACAGATCTTCAGGTAAGGGAAAACAGACCTACAAGACTTTCCAGATCTGCCAGCCTCTGAAAAATTGATGCATAGCCCTGGTTTTTCCATAAGGCCCAGCTGCACCCTTTTATATTTGTTTAATGTAAGGGTTAACAGCTCAGCTTACTGGGAATCTGACTCACAGAGGCGAAATTAACTTAGTGTCAGGCTTGGTGAGAAGTTTAGGATTTACCTGATCTGGGACCATGGTTCTGGTCCCTCACAGGGACTGTTCCAACCAGACCCTCTGGAAGTAAAGGAGGAATTTGCCAAGCAGGCTGTATGGCACTTGACCCTCACTTCTTTTTCTGCCCAACTGAAACAAAACGTGAGAGGAACTGTGGTTGGCCTCATGGTTTATTTTGTTCCCCTCAGTGCATGTGGCTGGACTCTGCCGTGTGCCAGGCCTAAGGCATGCAGGGTGCAGAGGATGCAAAGCGGCTAAAGAAAGTACATGCTGTCTGTAATGGGGAGCTCAGGGCAAGTAGAAAAGGCCAACTGTCCTCCTTCAGCTCTGGGAACCTCCAAATGAAGCCTTCAGTGGCCTCCTCTGGTCTAGGTCAAGGTTAAGGAGTAAGAAGGAAGAGGAGGGGGGACAGTTACTTTGTCTGGCCTGCAGGACCCTGCTGAGACCTGCAGAAAAGGACTGATGGGAGGAAGGCCTTGCTTGTAGTACTCTGAGAGTCATTTCTGTTTTCTTGGGGGGAAGATATGCAGAGATCTAGAGATACGGGGGACAAGTGAGCCAAGAGATTCAGGTCTTGGAACCGTTGGAAATACCACTGTGGCTCTGTTTTTCAAGCCGTTTGCTTTTTGTGTTCTTCAGTTGCCTGCCTAGTCCTTAGCTCTCCTTTCCAGTCCTCAGCTGGCCCCTAGACTCTCTCAAAGATCCTCTCAAAGGTCCAGAGGGAACAGAAGCTCTTCCGCTGGCCGGAGGCCCCTCTCACTGGGCAGCATCTGGCTTGGGTACCAGCTGTGCACCCTTGCCCCTCCCCTTTAACTCGATCCCCTAAGCACCCTCCACCCCCAGCCGCTTTTATTCCTCCTAAGATATACTTAGTCTTAAGTGCTCTTCCGATCACGGTTCCCCTGCCGGGAGAGGCAGGCGGCCAGGACCCTGGAGAGGTCCCCAGGCGGCCCGGGAGAAGGGACCGCCTCAGCCCACAAACCCGGATCCGGCCCTCCAATGGAAATCCCTCGCGGAAGTTTGAGGTCACTGAACTTTTCCACGGGAACCCTGACCTAAATTTGTGGACCCCAGGCTGCTGACTGCACAGATGCCGCCACCGGTAAGCCAAGCCTCGGGCTGCCCGCCCCGGCCCGTGCGCGCTCCCGCGGGCGCTCCGTCCGCCCTCCGCCCGCTCCCTGCCCGCCTGCAGGCGCTGCCGGTGCCCGGACCGCGGTTCCTGCTCTGTTTGGATACGGCTCTCGCCTTCCCTTCGCTTTTGTTTGTCCCAGGCTGCCCGCTCTGGGGGGCATGAGTACGAGTTCTCTTTCTGATTGCCAGAAATTTCTTTTCTACTGTGTGGGCAGCAGACAGAGACCCCACCCCACCCAACTGTCTCCATCTCATTTATTTATTTTGTTCTCCGTTTCTCTCCCTCCCCTCCGCTGCTTTCCTTCCCCTTCTTTCTGTGGATTCGTCTTCCTCCCCTCTTCCATTTCACCATCCCCCACCTCTGGCCCCTTTCCCCCACCTTTTGCTCTTTTAAAAACGATTCAGTGATGTCTCGGGAATACTAGCCTCCTCCTTCAGCTGAGCGCGGGACTCTGCATTCATTCAAGGTAAGTCCCAGGTTCTTGGTGCCCAGGGCAATGGGGCTCTGGCCTGGGTGCTGCTACCTGTTGGGGTGCACGGACCTCGGAAATTCCTAGCTGGCCCACACCTATTTCTCCTAAGCCTGTTCTTCCGCTGCAAGCGCTGCCCTTTCCTTTGCAACTTCTGTGGCAATTGCCTGGGCTGGGGGAAGCGCCGTTTGGATATTCCGGGGCTCCCAAAGGTGGCATCTGGCTGGTGATTGTGCATTTCTCACCCTGCAGCCAGGGAGGCTCGCACAGCTATGGGATCGGAGCCCGGCTCGGAGCAGGTGGGGCCTGGAGGTTTTCTTGAACCTCCCTGCAGGCTTGGCTAGTGCCCCGGGGAAGTTTTGTGGGGCACCCCTCAAGGGAGGGAGGACGCAGTGAGCGGGGCCTGCACTTCCAGAGAAGTTTTGTGACCGAAACTGTGTGTGCCTTTGGAGGCGCTAGGGTCTCATAGAGGGTGGCCTGGGTGTCTCTGGAGCTGCCAGTAGGAGCAGGTAGGTGGGTCTTTTCCAGAAGAGGACAGGCAATTGTGACTTAGAGCAGAGAGGGAAAGAGAATACCAAAAGGGAACCCAGCCCCTTAGATGATTTTTGACCAGGGTTGGGTCTCCCTGCGCTGGGGCAGTTACTGATCCTAGGTAGGCTGGGCATGTACAGTTCCCTGGTCTTGTTGCTCCTGCAGGTGCCCTAGAGAGAATGACAGCAGATACCACTCTCCTCCCTCACCCCACCCTTTCCCTGAGACTGCTGAGACAGGCAACCTCCTCATGATGGGGACCTGGGTGTGTGTTTGGCTGTTGACCGAGGTGTGTCTGTGGCAGTCCTCTTCCTGCCAGGCTGGAACTGTGAGCCTGCAGAGCGGGTGGTTCAGGCTGAACCAGAGACTGGGTGACCTGGATCAGGGGCTTAAAAGATTCATTCACACTCTTCCTTTTGGAGCTCAGAGTGTTGGGACAATGACCGTTACTTATTCTTGGTGGTTGAGGATCATATTATGTCATAGAGACAGCATCCACAGAAGAAAGGCCAGGAGCCAGGATAGCTTAAACCAGAGAGGAAGCTGTGAGACCTGAACCCAAGAAGTGTTTCCATGAAAGAAAAGAGTATTTCTACTGCTTAAATAAAAGCATTGATTTATTTCCACTGCTATCAGAACTAGGAAAAAGGGGCTTCCTCTACTTGGGTGGGAACTGGAATAAACATGGGAGAAAAACTTCCCATTGGCAGTTCCAGGAGAAATTACCAATGGAAAATACAGAGCTTCCTCTCCAGCAAATGTGTAAGCTTTGTAGGATTGTGTAGCTATCTCTACAGTGGAGAAGAAAGTGGCCTTTTCTGGTTTGATTCCACCCTCTGTTCTCTCACGTGCTAAACCTTGGGACAGGTGAGACTTTTTTTTTATCATTCTGTAATATAAGGTAATTGGATCATTTATTATCCAAACTGGGACACTTTTCAGTGGACATACATTAGTAATAATTACACATAAACAATAAAGACCATTTCTACAAAGATGAGTAATTGCCCTTAGTGTGATTGTGTGGTCAGATGTAGGGACAAATCATGAGGCAACATACTTTGTCCTAATATCATTTGGATCTTGCTTCTTTCCTCCTAAAATTGTTCTTCCAGTCTGTGATTTCAAAAGGACTTTTTATTTCACTTCTTTCTGAAAATACACTTTCAAAATACAAATTTTTTTCTTTTGATAAATTCTCTCCTCAATTCCATTAGTCTCCTGAAATGCCCATTTCCAGAGTGAAACTTCATCCTATGTGGGGTTTGCAAATTGGGAGTGATTTACATGGAGTTGTTGTGATCCCTGCTCCTTCTGTTGTGGTATTTATGAGCCTGAGGCTCCCAGGCTGTCCTTCTGCCAGGATTTGTGAGTGCTGTGTTGATGGCAGCATGATACACCCTAATAGTCACAAAGTTGAGATATAGGATTAGAGCTGTCATAGCTACTCCAGTCCTCAGAGGCTGGGGGGAGGGGTGTATCTGTTGAGCTTGAGAGAAGGGAGAGGAGAAGAAAGAAATTCTACATATTTACTGGATTTCAGACTGAGAAATTGATGTTCAAGAAGCATACTTTTGCAGAAAAATTCCTGGCTTTAGCTTTCTTGCTGTGTGAAGGAGCACTGAAGCTTCTTGGGGACATGTCAGTCACACACCTGCACTCCCAGGCAGCCTGTGAGTCGACCAGACAGACAAATTCCTGCAGAATTTCAGGAAGTTTAGCTACCATTTGTTTGTTTGCTTAGTATTTTTCAGATTCCATACTAAGCAGTTTTAAGATATTACCATCACGAATGCTTGCCTGATCCTGTTAAGTATATATCCCCATTTTATAGCTAGGAAGCTGAAACTCAGAAAGTTAAGTGCTTTGTTTAAATTCACCATTATACTGGGAGGCAGAGCTGAGATTCAATCCAGGCCAGCTGATCCCCTCCACAGAAGGCTGCCTCTGTGCAATATGGTTGACGAGGGTCAGTGTTTGGCTCTTAGTCCTTGCTGTTCAGAGTTCTGGACTGGTTCCAGCATGAGGCAGATTGAGCAGTTGGCTTGTCTACCCTGCCTGAATTTTGATTCATGTCACCTCTGTCTTTCCTACCATCAGTACCCTTGTTCAATGTGTGAAGTTTGTGTTCCCCATCACCCACCTGGTCACTGGACCATCACTGCAGTGATTGCTGTATGGAATCCCTATCTGGTGTGCTCATGAATGCTAGCTGGAGTGATAGCATTGTCTAATGGAAAGACAGAATATGTGTGTCTGTCTACCACTTAGTTATTGAAACCTGACTCTCAGGAGCACAGTAAATTGTCTTCAGTTCACTCAGTGACTGACGAAGGCCTAGACTTAGAAAAGGTTACCTCACACTTTGGTTTCCTTGGAAATAATTCTGTAGATGAGCAAGGACATCTGACCATCCAAGCTGATGGATCCCCAGGTCCTGTATCCATCATGAAGGCAAAAATACAGCCTTAAGCAGAAAAATCTTGGATACTATTTCCAGTTATTTATCCTTCTTTTTTACACTCCATATTGCCATCCTTTGCCAAGCAAGGAGAGCATGCCTGGATATTCGGCTTGGAGTGAAGTAGTTGAAAGAGCATCAGCCATGAAGACTTCATTTCTGCTCTGACTCAGCCCCACTAAGTAGCCATGTGGCATTGGACAAGTCACTCTCCTACATGAACGTCATCTAATGTGACCCCAAATAAAGGTTGGACAGGTGTTGCAGGTGCTTCTCTGTTCTAGCAGTGTTAGATCCCATAATTTGGGGTAGCTTTGCTTTCTGTGCTCTGCAAACCCTAGCCAGAGGCATTCCTAACCCTAATGCTAAGCCCTCTGTCAGTTAGGATGGCAGACAGATGGTCTTATGGGTAGGAGTCTGATGGAGTGGCCAAGGAAGAGGCATGCTAGGAGGGGCAGTGATTTCCTCTGGTCTCCTGTGAGCAGGCCTCAGGCAAGTTAGGGTTGGGACTTGAAACTGAAGTGATTGAGGTTGTAGAGCAGAATGGGTCCCCATCAAGGAAACACCTTCCCATCTGTATCTATATAGCATTACTTTGAAAGATTCATTCTCAGAAATTCTAGGGCATTTAAAAATACATTGGCAGGCTGGGGAGTTAGCTCAGCGGCCTAAGCGCCTGTCTTGCAAGCGCGTAGTCATGAGTTTGATCCCCGGTACCAAACAAACAAACAAACAAACAAAACAAAAAACACTACATTGGCTATACTAGAAAAAAAATTCACCTATAAACTCCAGTTTAGGATTGGGGTAAACAGAGAAGAATGCTCCAGATTTTTGGGGGAGGATTAGCAATAGCTGCGGTAGCTGAATGAGTGTCGGAGAGAACATGCAGCCTGTGGTGGGGGTTCATCTGTGCCTGGGTTTTTAAAACATAATAATTGCTGGCATGGATAAGAGCATAGTCTGGGGCTAAGCTGATGGACCTATCTCATAATGGTAGAGCTACCACTGTCATTTCAAAAATATTAAAGTAGTTCTGTGTGTCTTCCTGTCCTGTAGAGAGTGTCTGTATTTGTATCCCTCTTATGCTTGTTTTGGAGTTTCCTTTGCTTGTCTTGAGTCAAATGGGTGCCTGGACTTGTGCTAAGAGGAATGGGAAAACAATGATGGAGAGGATATGGTTCTTACTCTCGAGTGATTGGTTTATAACTAAGTACAGTCTAGTATTTATTTTTACCAAATTATGTGTTCCCTGGCCAGGATGGAGTGGATCTGGTCTAACCCTCGATGATTTTAGGCCAACAATAAAATCACTTCCCCCTCCCAAGTGTCAGTTTACAGGCACAGCTTCAGAGCAGGGGATCTAGAGCCAGTGCCTGCCTGTCCCTTTCTCTTTTAACATCAACGACTGGTTTATGATTTTGTCTCCTTTCCTTTCTCTATCCTCTTTTCTTTGTATTTTGTCTCCCCCTCTTACCCTTGACTAGTCATATAATAGAATTTTTTGTTTGCTATATTTACTGAATAGAAATTTTCAGTCTTTGTTCTTAACTTTGAAAGTGTTGAAGAACGTTTAACATTTCTGTTTCTTAAAAGGAAAGTAAATTGAGTTACTTTTGACTTCTGCAGTCCTTGGTTGATGTTTTCTGCAATGTAATGATCCTAAATAGAGCAAAAGTTCCACCTTTCCTTGCTGAAGGGATTCATGACAGGCGAACACATATCCAGATTCCAGCTTCTCTTTTTGTTGGTGTCAGACTCAAGGTTAATGAGCTGTTCAGAGCTGAAGTCCTAGGTGCATCCACCTCTGTCTCCAGACAAAAGTGTCAGTGTGCCAAACTCAGAACCTGAGCGCTGGCTCAGATCAGTCCCTGAGGCGGGGGGAGAGGAAAGGCTTAGGGGAGGGGAGCCCCAGGTATGTGTCTCAGCTTATCACTTGATGGAAACATCTTTTAGCTTCTCCCTACTTATTTCTTTCCCCTCCCTCCCTCTTTCCCTTTTTCCTTCTCTCTCTCCCTCCTCCCCTTCCTCATTTCCTCCTTTACTTCTTTTCACAACATATCTTGGAGTCCTGCTCTGGGCTGAGTTCTGATGTGGTACTGGGAATGTAGCAGTGAATAAGGAGCTAAATATTCCACTTTTGTGAAAAAGCATCTTTGCTATTTTATTGCAGGGAAACAGATGTGAGTATATGAGCAAATTTGTAAAATATAAGACCATGATGCATGCCACTCAGGGGATTAATACAGACAGTGTGACCGTGCACGGGTAACCCTTTGTACGGAGATGCCAAGAGAAGGACTGGAGAAGATGATGTGGAAGCTAAGGGTAAAAGTGGCAAAAATGACGTAGGATTCATATCACCAACTTTCCCTGACTTACGAGGAATAAGTGAAGGTGAAAGAGTTTTGTAGACTAATATATAAATATACTATATCTTGTATTTCAGTAGGCAAAATTTTTTGAGAGGAGCATTGTGGCAAATTAATATTTGCAATATTAATGTTTGAAATTTTAACACCTAACATAGTAGTAAATGTGGACTGGATTAAATTACAAATGTAAATTGGGAGTTCAGAGGAGATATTTAAGTTATAAAATAAAATGATGCCTATAATAAGCCTTTGTCAAAAGAAGTGACTTTCCATCCTCTTGCTGCTAACAGACATTCCTGGGGATTCCCATACGTGATGCGATGCAGAGGGACGGGTCGTATGGAAGAGGAGTTTGGGGGGAGCTGCTGAAGTGCTGTTCTTTCCATAGTTTTTTTTTTGATACGCCAGACAAGAACTAAATAACCCAAGTCCGCTAGTGTTTAAAAAAAAGCATCTCTTCAGCGCAGTGTCAAGTTTAGATGTGACCTGAACAAAGGTACACGTCATCCAAAATATTATAAGACTCCTGCTGCCTTACCAACTACTCCCAATCCCTATCAAAATCATATTCAAATGCTGGTGGTCCTGATAGTTATGTTGAAATAAATCCTCTTGGGAGAAAAAAGAAAAGTATTTAAAAAGATAAATAAAATGCCCTTGTGACCACTCATAAAATGCATAAAATGCATCCAACTCAGACTTTATCTACTTAAATGAAATGTTTTCCATGGTCTTTTAATCTCAGAGCCCAGGTGGTCCTTTCTGAAATTGGGGAGATATTCCCCCTGGACTCCCTTCCACCTGCACACTCAGGAGAAAGCCTTCTCTTCCTCACTGTCTGGGGGACAGTCTCCATAACCTTTGAGTTCTTCTAGCCTGCCACATCTCTCTGTTCTCTCCAGAATCTTTGGGCACAGAGGAAACCTCAGTCCATTCAGTTGGCTGTTGGTTGTGACTCTGCAGGCTCGTTCTCTTCACTTGCCACCTCCCCAAGAGTTGAATCAATGCAGCCCACCTACTGCATCCAGGCCATGAGTCACAGCTTTTCAAACTCTGAGGTGTGAATCATTCAACTTCTAGGCCTTGAGATATCTGGGGTGACAGCTGAGCCAGCAGTCTGTGCACAGGTCCTGCCTCTGCCCTTCACTGCCCCATTGCTTTATCATGCTTCCTGCACTTAGAACCTACACCCTGGATTCCACACCCCTCTCCACGGTCACTTCAATTCCTGGGGAACACAGAATGAGTATTCACCCAGGTGGTAGTCCTTCAGGAAGAATATCTTTCAAAGTGTTGGTTCTGGACCAGCAACATCAGCACCACCAAGAATGTCTCTGTCCCATCCTAGACATTATGAATTACAAATGTAGGAGTGGATCACCTTTAAATAATTCTGATGTGCATGAAGTGTGAAAACTATGGTTAGAAGCGTGGAGGAAGAACATAAGTGCTGGGCACCCGCTATGTGCCACAGTGTGATATATTTTATACCTCTTTGAGGTAGAGGTTATTCCTGTTTAATAGATGAGCACAAAGGCTACCATACTCAGACTTTAGTAAATAGTGGAGTCTAGGTTTAACTCAAATCTTGGCTTCAAAGCCAGAATTATTGGGAAGCTTAGACCGCTAATTAAACTGAAAATATCTCTGGAGACATCCGTTATTAATCATTCACATTTCAGTGGAATTATTTTCCTGGCTGTTTATAGTAGACTGCTGAGAAAAGAGAACAGCTGGGAGGGGAATAGCAGGTACCTTGGCGGTATCTGGTGGGTGCTTGACAATTTCTCCTCCAGTTGGTGTTGTCTGGGTTCCTCCCCAAGATGAGAGCTGAGTGGCTGACACATGTAGATGCTTCCATCCCAGCCCTGAGTCTTTCCACTTGTGGTTCATGCTCTTCAAGGGAGCATTTCGTATCTTCTTTTTGTTTCAGCCATCGCCACATGCTGGTGATGTACAAACGTATTTTCCATTCCAGAATTTTCTTTTCAGCTCCAGAATTCCTCTCCAACTCAACAGTGGATGTTACCACGTTAGTACCTCACAGTATCTCAAAATCACCTTGTCTAAAACTTAACCCATCGTTACTGACCAAATCTTATCCTACTATCGTTAATTCTCTCTCAGAGAATGGAAACATTGTCCATCCTATGGCCCATGCCAGAAATAGGAGAATTGTTTGTGACTCCTCTTCCTCCTGTTTTTCCTGCCTTTCATATTAGTTTGACATGATCTACCTCAACATTTACCCACAAGGACCTGGCTTAACGCAGCTACCTTTTCTGGAAAGATTCCTAGATTCTCTTTAAACAGCCATGCTTCCTTTTCTTTATTCTGTCCCAGTTGCTGGTGTTTACCTACAGGTAAGTGCTGCACTCGACGTGGTATAATTGTGAGATCCTGATAGGGGGGATTGTGTCGTTTATCAATATCTTTTCAGTGTTTCCTCCTTATTAGGTAACTAACAAGTTTATTGCATGTTTAACCAAGTAACGAAGGCACTCTAGAACCTTTGGCAAGTTCCGATTCTCCCTTTCCCCGCTGCACCATGTTCCCTGCAGCTGGGGAATTGTACTCACAACTCGTTGCCTGTGAAGTGACAGCAGGGACCTATCAACTCCTTTCAGAAACAGTGATAAGTTGAATGGGGCTGTGATATAATTGGGGGGGTGTTGAGGGAAGAGAAGGAGAGGAGAATAGAGGAGGAAGACCATGAAGCTGAAGTGGAAGAATTCTAGCCAACATGTATTCAACAATTTTTAACTTAGAGAAAACCCCTTAGTTTCTTTACCAAGGAGAAATTTTTTTTTCTGACACCCCTATTTTTTCCCGTTAGGGTAAAATTGTGTTTTAATTATCACCGTATATCTATGGCCCCTATGTATACTGTCTATGACACAGTTAGTACTAAACAAATTAGCAGAAAGGCTTCTGGCTAATGTCAGGAACCTTAAGAAAAGCCTTGGGTTAGGCAAGAAGGACAGGAGCTTCAAGTATCATATAAGATCAACTGTTTCCCATGGATTAGAATTTGAACTCCAGACTCCTGTCCTTAGCTTTCACTGCATAATAAATCATCTGAGTACGTAAAAGTGTAAAACAACAAATGTATTTTTCTCAGGTATGTGAGTTGGTTAGTAATTTTTCTGCTTGGCTTGGCTGCAATTAGATGGTTCAGTTTGGTCTTCCACCCGGGAGCCATCAGCTCAGATGCCCTCAGCGTCTCTTTATGTTTTCTCATCATCCTCATAAAGGCCATCCCAGACTCCCTCGAGTGCCTGCAGAAGGTTCCGGAAACAAGAGCATCTTAGCCTGCTTGAGTTGCTGTTACTCACTACCACAGACTGGATAGCTTACAAGTAGCAAAAATTTACTTTTCACAATCCTGGAGGCTGGAGAGCCCAATATCAAGGTGCTGGTAGCTTGGTGTTGGTGAAGGCTCATTTTCTGGTTCATAGATTGCACCTTCTTGCTATGTGCTCACATGGCAGAAGGGGCAAGATAGCAACTTGGGGTCTTTCTATAAGGCCTTAATACCGTTTGAAGGCTTCATTCTCATAAGTTAATCACCTCCCATTGACCTTGCCTCTTAATGCTAGCATATTCATAATTAGACATCATATAGTTTGGTGATGAAACATTTGTATCATAAACACAAGTGCACACACACATAACAGAGAAAGAAAGAGAGAGAGAGAGAGAGAGAGAGAGAGAGAGGGACCCAATGTGTAAGCCCGTTCAATCCTCCACTTGTGTCATATTTGCTCTTGTTCTATTGCCTAAGGCAAGTCACGTGACCAAACTCAGCCTCAGTATGGGAAGACTCTGCCCACAGCCTGGATGCAGGGAGATGTGAGTACACTGGGGCTTCACTGACTTGGGCTCTCCAAGAAGAATACACCAAGATGAGGATTTTATAAATATATATATATATATATATTTTTTTTTATACCGGGGATCGAACTCACGACCTCGCGCTTGCCAGGCAGGTGCTTATGCTGCTGAGCTAAATCCCCGGTAAGATGAGGATTTTACTAGGGGAAACACCAATGAGAGGTAATGGAGAGGGAGTCAGGAAAAGGTTGGAAGAACCACTTAGTCACCATGCAAATTTGATCCTGAATGACAGAGAGGGAAAACAGACTAGGCGCAAAGGTCTCAGACTCCTGTTCAACCTAACAATGCTCAGTTAAGCTGCCAGGAAGCTCTCGAGCCAAGCTGACTGCCAGAGGAATCCCCTGCCTCCCAGAAGTTGGCCCTACTTTCCTGTCCCTGCTATGGGTAAGTATAGTAATGAATTTCAGAGTCAGACGCTGGGGCTCCTGGCCATAGTTGGAGGCCGGCTAGACACATTCTCTTGATCACTATAAGAACGTCCCTCAAACAGTTTGTCATAATTCCCCAAAATTTTTCTTGCAGCTCAGACCTCTCTTTTAAGTTTCAAACCTATGAGTTTTTAAATGTTGCCCTTTGAGATTCTCAGAGGCGTCTCAAACTTAACATACTCAAATTGAATTCTCGGCCTTACCTACACATCTGCTTCTCTTCCAGCTTTCTTAGTGTAGGGGAATAGCAGCTTCATCCAACAAACAGCCCAGGACTACACCTCACTGCTCAGTCTTTCTGCTTCCTCTCCCGTTAGCCTTACAGCCCCATGCCCCACTTGGTAGCCTGCACTATCTTGACGTGAAATAGGACCATGCCACTCCTCAGCTTGAAATCCAAGATCTTTCCCTTGGCCTTTGTGCCCTGTGCATAACAATGCTGATCTTCACCTTCAACCTATCCCTCTCTTTCTGTCACCCACAACTTTCCAACTCTTCTGTACACTTTCAGAATATGCCAAGCTCTTTCTCATTACAGGGCCTTTGCATATGCTGTCCTGCTGCCAGCTCTGCCAGTCTCCAATTTCCCATTCACCTGGTTAGTGCTTTTGCAGTGTTTAATTCTCAACTTGAATGTTATTTCTTCAGTAAGATCATTTATTCACAGACAACTACCATCAGTCTATGTAGTTTAGGTCCTCCTATTGGCCTCTCTTTTCACATTCTACATGTTTACAGTAGTCCCCAGGTTTTTTTGGTAAGGTTTTTGTTTGTTTAATACATCTGAAAGAAATACATATACAAAGATTGAGACATGAAAAAGTATTGGTTCAACACTAATAAAATCTCTAACAATTAGGATTTGGGAATGGTGAAAAAAATTACCTAAATATTTTTAAAATCTAGAAACTGCAACAAAAAAAAGCTGATAAAGTCCCTATTAACATTTCCTAAGAGTCTTCATAAGACCCCTTGCATGATTTTTATCAAAACTAGAGAGCCTCAACCAGTTGCTATAGGGTTCTTCATTTGGAAAACAGGAATAAAGGGATTCCCCTTGCTGGTCCCCATGTTGGTCAGTGTTCTCCGCACCCCCGCCCAGCCATAGCTCCTTAGTGAAGCAGGCCTGCGTCCTCACAACCTGAAAGAGGGTGCCAGTTATCCCAGAGGCATCTGTCATGTGGCACCACCCCTCGTATTTCCTCTGTGTCAGGTCTTCTGCTGGAACCCAGCAACACCCAATTCTGCTGAATTGCAAATCTAGGCTAAGCATCTAAGACAATGGCTAACAGGAAAAATTTTTTTTTAAATTACAAACTCAATCCATTTGGTATATTTCAGTACTTTTCTTCATTTTCCAGTGAAAGAAGTCCAAATTAACTTGCAAGAAACCCAAAATCAATAAGTGGCAAACAAATTTCCTTGCAAGTCACAGTCATGCATAGAGTGCATTCCAGAAAAGAAGAGGAGCAAGACAGTTTGACCCACTTTCATGAGTTTCATCACATATTGGGTCTACTCAAGGGTGGAGAGAGAAAAAAGGCAACTTTCAAAAAGGAATATGGTGTTAAATGAGGCATTTACTATACTCCTTCCTAAGAGCACCAGGTGGGGAACACGTTTTTCTAAACTAGATCTAGAAAGTAGAATGTGGAATCAATCTGTCCTCCTCCCCTAAGGGCTGACCACTGGTTAATGGATTTTAGAAAACAAAACTAAAGAATATCCCCCCCACTTTCCCCTCCCCCCCCAGAAAGGAGGGAAAAAACATACTAAGATGACCCAGATTACTCTCAAGTGGAACCAGGGAGCAGCTTCAACAGTTCAAATTAGTCTGTCACAGAGTCATCACAAGCATGCCTTACTTTTAAACAACAACAACAACGACAACAACAATAACAACAACAACAACAACAACAGTTTTTTGAAGCGGCCAACCAAAAACCAGTACTGACAATTGCAATTACTCAGAAATTAACTAGTACTGGGAGGGGTGGGGTGGGGGCTTACCTACTGGCCTTGTCTTACACAAGTACATGTGGGTAGGTGCAGGTTATTTGTCATTATTGCAGAAACAAATTTTAATTTTTAATCTTTAGTTTGATTTAAACGTTGCTTTGAGTGTGGTGCCGACCCCAGCTGTGTAGGAAGGGGTCTGGAGAGACTTTCTGACAGCAGGGCATAGCTGCGGCTCTTCTTCGGTTCTGGAGGCTTCAGGGCAGCCAGTGTTGCATCATCAAACACGTTCTTTAGGCCTTTCTGTGTGAGTGCAGAGCACCCCACCCTCTTGACAGCCTCCAGGTTTCGGGCCAGCTTTTCAGCAGTCTCTGAAGTGATAGGTTTCTCTCTGTTCTTGCAAGTTTCTCAGTAGTAGAGGGGTCATCTCTGAGATTAATTTGGGTCCCAACAAGCAAGAAAGGAGTCTTTGGACAGTGGTGAGTTATCTCAGGCACCCACTTTTCTTTCACATTTTCAAATGAGGATGGAGAGACCACTGCAAAACAGACTAGAAATACATCTATTTGTGGATAACTCAGTGGTCATAATCTGTCATAATGTTCTTACTCTGCAGTATCAAAAAGCCCAATCGTAACTGTAACTGCAGAGTTGTCAAAAAGGGTTGGTACATATTCAGATGGAAATGTACTTGTTATACATGATACCAGGAGACAAGTTTTACCAACAGCACAATTGCCCACAATGACACACTTAATTATCTGCATTGTGGGAGCAGTTTAAATATTTCACATTTGATGTTGACCTCAGCTTCTCTGCCGGGGTTGTTGGCAGCAGTGCACAGAGTCTCCTTGGAGACCGGACAGGGGCATGCACCTGACCTCACCCCAGGTTTTTTTTGGTTTTTGTTTTGTTTTGTTAGTGCAATGCTTGAGTTTCCCAGGGTGAACTTTCTCTGAGGATTGGGACTTCATATTGCTCACTGCTGTGTCTCCGAATTCAGCCCAGTGTCTAGCTCATAGCAGCCACTCAGTCACTGTTGGATGAAGGACTACAGGTCTAAGGGAGTCAGGGGGAGTTGGGGAGACTGGGAATTCACTCGTCTCGATCCTAGTCCTTGACTCCTGAGGAACTGATGCTGATCTCAGAGAATGTGAGCTCCTGTGGGAGATAGTTGTGTCAGAACTCAGCACTGTTCCTCTCTGCACACTCCACAACACCACAGCCCCAGACTGGGGTGTCTGCAGTGCTAAACACCCTGTCCCCAAAGATAGTACTGACAGGCTGTTCTGGGCGACTTATTTCCCTGAGCCTACATGTAGGGACAGTGTTTGCCTCTTACAGCTTATGTAAAGATTGAATAGGTGTAAATAATCATCCATATTAGCTAGAGAGGGTCAGTGTTGGTCTGAGAACAGGAGAGGGTGCAGGGCTTCTCTGGGCAGAGAGAAGACAGAGTGGCAGGTGGACCTCTGGCTTGGCATTGCTTATGCCTGTGTCTCACCTCCTCAATGTGATGTTCTATGGCACCTCAGAGCCGCTAGCCCAGGAGAAATTGATTATGTGATTATATGAAATATTCATGAGAAGCAGACAGTGCAGAGAGCCTCGGATCTCACACCCTTTGGGCGTGGCTATAGTGGGGTGCTAGTGTGTGTGAGGGTTTGGGGGATGCTAATTTGTAAAGTCTACTCAAACCAGAAAGACACTTAAACAAAGATGTTAAAAACTCCAGTTGCACTCCATTTCATGGTTTTTCTCTCCTTTTTAAACTTTTCATGACATAATTCTCAAAGTCAAAATATGGAATGCAATGAAATAATTTACTTTGTAAACTGTAGGGTTTGTAAAGTGTGTATAATGTCAGCTGTTACTTGGGAAATAGCTCCTCATACGTTTGCTGTTTTATTTGGCTTCTAAAGGTAGAGGATGTTTGAGATTTGTGCTGCTACCAGCCTGCCATTGAAGAATTTTAATTCTTGTTTTGGGTGATCCAGAAACAATCTTCTCATTTTAGGGATATGGAGCACATATTGACATTTGAAGGGGCTGTAACAGATATAATTATCCCCGAGAGCTACCCTAAATCTAGTATGTAAAAAAATTATTATACTTCAAGTATAGTGGTTCTTAACCTTTGTAGTTAGAGAATTTTTCTTTTTTTTGGTCCTGGGGATTGAACTCACAACCACGTGCTTGCCAGGCAGGTGCTTATGCTGCTGAACTAAATCCCCAGCCCATGAGAAATCTTTAAGGATATGAGGGAAGCTAAGGACCCCAACTGGTAAAATGCATGCCCCAAAGCCTCGGTAACATCAGGAACCCAAAGCCCACCAAAAGACACCCTACCTGGAGCCTTGGTGGGTCACCTGAGAGGGAGTGTGTATCATAAGTCCACCACAAGAGGACTCACCTTAGTCAGCAGACAAGTGCCAGTGGAGAGACAGGCCTGAACTTGCCCTGGATGAAGCATTGAGTGGAATAGGAGTCACGTAGGAAGGAGTGTTTCCATTGTCAGGGTGAAAACTGGTTATTTTTGAGACCACCTCCTTCACCTCACAGGGGAGGGGAACCCTTCCTCAGCTTTAGGCCTGGATGCTATCGAGAAGGCCAGCAGGAAGTGGTCCACAGGAAGACAGTGAGGGTGAGCAGAGGGTGATAGTCTCCCAGCTCCTTGCACAATGAATGCTGGGCTAGTCTGCGGAAGGGGCTTCTCCTCAAGGATCTCACATTTACACTCCTTCCCCAGGGCTCGCTTTTCTCTCTGCTCTCACTTCCTCCCAGGATTAGTTGGTGTCTCCCCGAGTCCACATCCATCACGGCTTCTCAGAACCAGTGTCCTCTGGTACCCTCGATTCCTTTGTGCCCACACTCCCATTCTAACTTATCTCTTTTGGTTAATTTTTTCAAATTCACTTTTTATTGCGGAAAATTTCAAACATGTACTAAAGGAGAGGGAATAGTACAGTTAACCTCATATACCCACCATCTAGCTTTGATAATTACCAATGTGTGGCCAGTTGTTTTCATCTAAACTTTATTCTTTATCTCCCCATTGAATTATTTTGAAGCAAATCCCAACCATCATTAGTCCATCTGTAAATATTTAAGTATTAATTTTTAAGATAATGGATAAAAACATGACAATTATACTCCCCTGAGTTAACAATAATTTCTTAATATCCTTAAATATCTAGTTGGGGTTCAAATTTTCCTAGTCATGTGATTTTTTTCTGCAGTTGGTTTGTTTGAATCAGAATCTAAATAAGTTTTACACAATATATTTGTCTTAAAGGTTTGTCTGAATCTGTAAATTCTCTTCTCCACTTTGTTTTGGGTCTTATAGTTTAGGTTTTTGAACCACGATCACCTTTTTGGTCATTTCCCTACATTCTGAATTTTGCTGATTGCATCCCTATTGTATTATAGAACATTTCTGTTCCCTATAACTTGAGACTTAAGTCCATCTGATTCAGATTTGATTTTTTTATTTTTTGCAAGGTGACTTCCGTGGGGGTGGAACAAAGGCCCATGGTGTCTGATTGTTTCTGCTCTTGACATGCTAGCAACTGCTGAAGATCACTACCCCTACTGGGGTTGGCAAAATTTTTCTGTAAAGGGCTAGACAGTAAATACTTCAGTTTGTGGTCCATGTGGTCTCTGTTTCAATTGCCCAGTGCTGTTATAGCTGGGAAGCAGGCACAGCCAGTACGGAAGTGACAGGGAATGGATGAGTTCCACCAAAACTTTATTAATAAAAGTCAGTAGACCAGATGCAGTCCAAGGCCCTTAGTTTGGTGATCCCTTCCTAGACTGTTTCATTATAGACTTACAAGAAGCAGCTATTCAAATCTTGTTACCCCTTCTTTATTTACTAGTTAGAGTACGTTATGTAGAGAACATTTCCTTGCATTATGTAACTACCTCCATTCTTTCCAAACCCTCACTGAGGATGCTGCCCTCATTCTACTACAATTGTTCTTTCTAAAATCATCAGGGGCCTTCTTGTTGCTCAGTCTATTAGTCAGCTTCAGTTCTCATCTTGAGATTCTTGATCTATCAGTAATTGACATGACTAATTATTTCCTTCTCCCTGAAATGCTTTATTTATCTGGCTTTTGGAATATTCCACTCTTTCCTGGTATTTTTTCTACCCCATTGGTAACTTCTTGGATGTCTGCCAGTTTTTTTTTACTAGCTAGTCTGTGAGCTCTGGATATTCCAGGCCTCAGTACTCTGCCTTCTTTTGTTTTGTTCACAGCCATTCATAAACCCCTGACTTTAAATACCACCTGTGGACAGAGAACTTCTAGACATGTAGCTGTCACTGACCTTCTCCCTGCCCACGACATGTGTCCATCCACTTGCCCACAAGATATTTCCCTGTGGGTGTGTGAGAGACATGTCACATTTCACTTGTCTGGCCATGAATTCTTGTTCTTCCCCATAAAACCTGCTTATTCAATCTTAACTACCTACCTCAGTTATAACAACTCCATCTTTCTAATAGCTCAGGCCAAAAGTCTTAGCATCCAGACTTCTGAGTTTGTTTATTTGTTTGTTTGTTTTTCTTCCCACATATATCAGAAAATCTTGTAGGTTATGTCTTCAAAATACACCCATTTCTTACTACCTCCGCTGTACCAGCCTGGTTCACATTACCAGCATCCCTCTCCTGGATTGTTGCCTACACCCTACACCTAACTAAATCAGGTGCTACCTTAACTGGAGTGCATTCTCAGCCAAGCAACCCATGGGCCCCTTTAAAATCTGTAAGTCAGTTCACCGAACACATCTGCTGACCTGTGAGTGACTTCCCATCTATTACTGAGTGAAGTCAAAGTCATTGAAATGGGCCACAAAGCCCTATAAGGTGTGAAACTTCCTGCATCCTTCACATCTCTGACTTGTGTCCAAGAGCGCCCCCCATTTCTCTGTTGCAATCACACAGTCTCCTTATTTAAGTATCCTGTGTACATTTTTTCTCTAGCTCTTTGGCGTTGTTTTTCCTTCTGTATGTCCCGGTCTTGCCTAGACAACTGCATGGCTTGTCCCTCAATCACCATCTTCAGATAGTTGCTCAAATGTTACTATCAGGGAGGCCTTTCCTGATCACATGACCATTTCCTGACCACTGTACTCTGGGAAAGACCTCAGTACTCTCTTCTCTCTGCTCTCAGGGATTTCCAGCAAAGAGAAGCCACACTGGATTTCTCCTGAGAACCTAGACAGGGAACATCTTCCTCCACTTCCTTGTCCTCTGCCCTGCCTGGGCACTGTAGCTGAAGAGATGGTGTTTTATAACCAAATGGTTTGTTCTATCGTCTCTCTGTCTCTGTGCAGTGCATTATTAGCCCCCTCTTTTCAAGAAAGAAAACTGCTTTCCATTTCCTTAAAAAATAAACTCTCAGACACCTCTGGGTAGCTGGACTAGCTGGGATCTGGGGTGGGGTATCTTCTTTAGATTCATAGGTGACCCTGGGGATGTTTTCTTCCTGGTCTTCACTTGTACATCCTGGAGCCTGGAACTTGCAGTGGTCTAGAAAAAAGTATAGGTGGTCTCTGCTTTGGGCCTCTTTACTTTCTGTCTGTCATCCAGGGATGATCCAGCCTTGGTTCCTCTCCACTCATCTATGTGAAAATTGTATCTGTCATTTTGAATTAGAATCCACACCTGACATATGGACACATATGTCCCTGCTGAGGAAATGTGGATGATGTCATGAAGCAGAGGCATCTACAAAGCTACCACCCTGGGGTCTTGCCCCAGCAGGATGCTCAGGTCCAGTCCTTTGCCCTCACCTTCTGGTATTACCCTTTGTGAGACATATGGAGCTGTTTGAGAGTACACAGTCCAGCCCTCTGATTCTCCTCTGCAACATACCTGGGAGCAGTCGTTTAGATTACCTCACCTTCCATCTTCAAACAGGTCTAACCGTTAGGAAACATTTTAGACTTCAATCTAATTAAGTTTCCTGTTGTTGCTGCGGCTGCTCCTCTTCTTCCTCTCCCTCCCCTGTATCTTCCTCTCCTCCTTTCTCTTGTCCTCTTCCTTCTTTTTGCTGCTGCTGTGATTCTTCAGCCTCCTTAAACTCCTAGTCCTCATTCT
The DNA here is from genome assembly GCA_004027455.1 of Hydrochoerus hydrochaeris. Lineage (NCBI taxonomy): Eukaryota > Metazoa > Chordata > Mammalia > Rodentia > Hydrochaeridae > Hydrochoerus > Hydrochoerus hydrochaeris. The sequence goes on along the minus strand of PVLA01002312.1, from coordinate 97,175 downwards.
CATCCTTCTGTCTCCCCTCCTTTTCCTGTTGTCTTCACTTTCTCCTCCTCCCCTTCCTCTTCTTGTTCTTCTTGCCCCTCTCATCCTGCTACTGCCGCTGCTAGAGATGAAACTCAAAGCCTAGCACCTGCCAGCCAAATGCTCTCCCGTTGAATTACACCCCTCGTCTTCTGTAGCTTCAGGGTACTTCTGTCAGGACTGTTTTAACACTTGATCCTAAAGTGAGGTCTTGACTGAAGGTAGGAATAATTAAGGTCACATTTACTAAGCGATGAGAGTTTTGAAGGAAGGATCCATCCACTTCACTTCTGTGTTCCCAGCATCGTGGCATGGCACACTGGCGTAGTAGTTCCTTGATAGCTGTTTGTTGGAGATGACAATAAATAATGAACCATGACTTATCATGGTGGACACTAAACTATGTATACTTTAAAAAAATAAGTGCAGTGTTACTATTACCATAGAAATAATGAGTAAACAGGCTCGGGAATACTAAGGATCTCATCTGAGATGACAGAGCTATTAAACAGTGTCAAGGATTCAAACCCTGGAGGATTGATTCTAAAATTCATACTCTTCTTTGTATATTACTTACAATTTATTTCTTTCTCTTTATTTTTATTGTGGCAAAAATACATATAACATAAAATTGACCATGATAGCCATGTTATGTATACAGTTTAATGGCTTTAAAATCACTCACTTTGTTGTGTAACTAAAATCTTTTTTAGTACGTTTTCATCGTCTCAAAGTGTGATTGTACCCTTTAGAAAGTAATTTCTTATCCCTTCGTCCTTCTCCCGGCCCTCCCAGTCATAATTCTACTTTCTCTCTTAATGAATTTGACCTTCCTATAAGTGGAATCATACAGTGCTTTTTAATATCTGGCTTGTTTTTCTGAATATATATTTTTAAGTGGGAAGTGTTTTAAAATGTTATCTTAATTTTCTTAAGATTTTTATTTCATATATTTAAGGTATACAGCATGATGTCTTGATATAAATATACACAATGAAATGGTTACTGTATTCAAGCACCTTAACATATTTATCATCACAGTTTTCTTTTGTAGTAAATCACTTAAAGTCTGCTCTCCTAGCAAATTTCAGCATGTAAGCCATATTATTAGCGACAGTACTCAAGCTGTACTCAAAATCTCTAGATGTGTTCACCCTACATACTTCAGGTTTTTACTCTTTGTTTGCCATCTCATTTCTTCCCCTTTCCTGCCCCAATAACCCTTGTTTTCCATTCTGTTTGTGTGTAATAAACTTTTAAAAAATTAAACATATAAGTGAGCTCATACAGTGTCAGTGTCTGAATTTTTTTTTTTAGCGTAATGTCTTTCTGACTCATCCATCTCACATCAAACAATAGTACTTCCTTTTTAAAGGCTGAATAATATTCTACTGCATATATATACCACAACTTTATTACCCATTGGTAGACACTTTTGTTGTTTCCATATATTAGTGAACAATACTTTAATAAACATAGTAGGCCAGATATCTGTATGAGGACCTGATTTCATTTCCTTTGGATATGTACCTATAAGAAAGAAAGACTCCTCAAGCATGTGGTAGTTCTATTTCTAAATTTTGAGGACCCTCCCCATAATGTTTAGTACAATTACTATACAAATTTACATTATTATTAACAGTGTACTACAGTTTCTTTTTCTTCACATCCCAACACTTACTTTTTTTCTTTTTGATAATAGCCATTTTAGCAGGTATAAAGTGATGGCTCCTTGTAGTTTTGATTTTCCTTTTCCTGATAATTAGTATCTATTGAGATCCTGTGCCCATTTTTAAATTGGGTTATTTGTTTTTTTCCTATTGAGTTGATATCTTTATGAATTTCAGATATTAACCCTTTATGAGATACATGATTTGAGCAAATCCTATCATAGTGAAAAGACTGCCTTTTAATTTTTTTTGATTTTTCTTTTTTTGTTTAAGAGAATAAAACCAAAAAAATAAAACAGAAATAAAGCCAATCAAAACAAAACAATGAAAGTGATACAGGATTTCAAAACAAGATAATAGAAAATCAACAATGGTGTCCATAATGCCTCTTGTTATCTTCAAAATAGCTGCCCATACTATCAGACATAATAAAATAAAATAGAACAGAATAAAATTAATCAAAACAATGCTGTGCCAAGTCTTTTTAGTGTGATGTAGTTCCACTTGTTTATTTTTTGCACTATGATTTTAAGAGATTGTCTTTTTCCCATTACATGATTTTTTGTCAAAGATTAGTTGACCATATATGCTTAGGTTTATTTCTGAGTTGCTTATTTGTCTCTGCTTTTCTGTGTGTCTGATTTTATACAGATATCATACTGTTTTGATTATTATAATTTTTTAAAGGTAATTTGAAAGTAGGATGTATGATGCCTTCATCTTGTATTTTTTCATCAATATTGAATTGTCTATTCAGGGTCTTATGGTTCCATACAAATTTTAACTTTTTTCTCTTTGTGTGTCAAAAAATTTTAATAGGGATGGGATTGAATCTGGGTGTAGCTTTCGGTAGTATGTGCATTTTAACAGTATTAATTCTTCTAATCCACAAACATAGGATATCTTTCCATTTATTTGTGGCTTTTTCAATTTTTAATCAGTGTTTTATATGTCAAATTTTTTCTTGTTTGGCTAAATTTATTCTTAAATATTTTGTTATTTTTGATGGTATCATTCATTTAGGATAAAGTCTTCAAGCTTCATCCATGTTGTATTATGTATCAGAATTCCTTTCATAAGTCTGACTAATGTTCTATTCTATCTATAATTTGCATTTTAAAATTCATTTATCCATTGATGAATGTATGAATTTCTTCCACTTTCTGGCTACTTTGAGTAATGTCACCATGAACACAGGTATACAAACATCTGTTTGAGTCTCTGCTTTAAATCCCTTTCAGTATATGCCAAGAAGTGGGATTGCTGGATCCTGTGATGATTCTATGTTTAATTATTCTTAGGAATAATAATACTGTTTTCTACAGTGGCTATAGCATTTTTCATTCTTGCTAGCAGTGTACAAGGGTTTTACTTTCTCTGCATTTTCTCCAAGATTTGTTATTTTCTGTTGTTACTTTTCTTATTAAGGTAACAGACACCAGGAAGTGGTTTCCCATTCTTGGGTTAGTTTTGTATTTCTCAAATGGTTAATGAAAATGAATTATATATATATAATTCATTAACTATATATATATATGTTATTTGCGTGGCATCTTTGAGGAAGTGTCTGAGTTATTTTCTTATAGCTGGGACAAGATAACCAACACCCAAAGTTAAGGGAGGAATGGTTTATTTTACCTCACAGTTTGTAGTGGTTTTGATCCATAGACAGCTGGCTCCAAGGCAGAGCAGCATTGCAGAGGAGAAACAGTTCATGGCAGGACAGGGCAGGAAGGAGGCAACAGCAGCAAGCAGCAGTCTACTGCTTTTCATCTTTTCCTTTATATTCTTTCCAGGCTACCAGCCTATTGGTTGCTGCCACCTCATTCAGGTCGGATCCTCCATTATCCACACCCGGGACTCTGATAAACCAGTTAGTTATCACACACCCTTAGCCCCAGTATTACACACCCTAGTTCCAGCTATCTCTGAAAGGTCACACCTGTGAATGCATGAGGCTTTGGGAGATACATCTCAATAATAACCATAAAAGGAGATATGATTTCAAATTATTTGCTGATTTTTAATTGTTGTTATTTAATGGTTGTGATTATTTATATATTTGGGACATTAATCTCTTTTAAGATATATGAGTTGCAAATATTTTACCCAATTTTTTAGGTTCTCTTTTTACTGTGGATAGTATCTTGCGTGGTAAAACTTGTTACTAATTTTTATGAAGTCCAATTCATTTATATTTTTTGCGTGTTCTTCAGTGTCATGCTCAAGAAATATCGAATGTAATCTCATGCAATTCTCTTCTGTGTCTTTTTCTTACGTTTAGGTCTTTAATTTACTTTACTTTAATTTTGTACATGCAATAGGTAAGGGTCCATTTCTTTTTTTCTTTTTCTTGGCATGTGAGAATCCAGTTTCCCCAACATTTGTTGAAAAGGGTGTCCTCTTCCTACTGTAGAAAATCATTTGATCATACATATTCTCGAGTCTGTTCCTTTAGTCTATATGCCAATATCACACTGTTTTGATTGTAATAGGTTGTGAGGTGTGAGACCTCAAAGTCCTTCTTTTTCAAGATTATTTGGCTAGTCTAGATTCCTTAGGCTTTTCTATGAATTTTAGGATTCATTATTCTATTTGTGTAAAAAAATGCCACTGCAGTCTGGGTAGTAAAAATATTAAGTCTTTCAGCCTATGAATATGGGATGAGTTTCCATTTACATGTACCTTCTTTAATTTATTTCAGCAACCTTTGGAGTTTTCATCATCTCTTATTTTAAAAACTTTTCTTTATTTTAAAAATTTACCCTCATCACTTAGTTCTCCTGTTTGTATCACTGAAAATGGTGTATCTAATATATTTCATTTGTAACCTTCCATTTCCAGATATGTAAATAAAATTATACTGTATGGATTTTTCAAAAACAAATAATAACTTATATAACTTACTGTTCTCTACCCAGATATTTTTCCTCTTAGGAATTGGTCTTAAAGGTTTGTCTAAATCAGGGAACTGATATCTGTCTCTGTTTTTTTAAAGATCATATACATTCCTAATTTATTTAGTTGATCCTCTCTTAGGGACAGATTGGCAAAAGTATTTTGCTGTTATATTAATGCTTTAATTAATAAGCATATAAATGTCATGTGAAAATACATATGAAGTAAAAAATGTTAAGGAAGGAGAATTGTAGAACCAGGGAATGATTTTAAAATTTTACAACACAGTCCCAAATTACCTTCAATGAAAGTTGTACAGTGTATTCATCTGTTGGCATAATACCAGATTCCTTGTATCCTTTCCAACATTGTATTACAACACTTTTTAGCCCTTGACTAAGAGATGAAAAATGGTATCTCTTAATTTTAATGTGAATTTCATTTATTGTGAGTCTGCACATATTTTCAAACTTTAAGAATCATTTATATTTCCTTCTCTGTGAATTCATTGTTTATAACTTTTGTGCATTTTCTTATTAATTTGTAGAAAATCTTTGTATACTAAAAAATTTGCTCTTTCTGGTACAAAGGCAGAAAATTAATTCAAAGACTTCTTTTTGAGGTTGTTTGTGTTTTCATGACAATTTTTGCATTTTTATACAGTTGAATGTGTCAGTTCTTTGATTACTATTTTGGTTTTATACTATGCTTACAAAAGCCTTCACGACTACAAAATTTACACTTTTCCTTTTTATTTCTCACTCTGTCACAGTTTTAGCTTTTACATTTAGGTCTTTTATTCACTGATAATTTGTTTTGATATAATACTCGAGGAAAAGATCCTATTTTTTTCCACGTCTACTCACTTGTCCCAATTTCATTTATTAAACTATTCATGTTTTCCCCACTGACCTGAAAGTCAATGTTTCTTATAGATCTATGGATCTATTTCAGTATTTTCTATTCCATTCCTTTGATTGTTTTTCTGTTCATATGCCAAAAATGTATGTTTTAAGTAATACAATTTTCTAATTGCCTTAATATTTAGTAGGGCTAGTTATATTTTGTATATTTGTTTTTCAGAATTTTTCTGGATTTCATTACCTATTTATTGTTCTAAAAAACTAAACTTTTATATCTTCCTTCCAAAATTTATTGGTAATTTTATGCATTCAGTTTATAATCAGAATATTCTTTATATTTATAATTTCTATACATTCAGTTTATAATCAGAATATTCTTTATAATTTAGAATATTCTTTATCTATGAACATGATAGGATTTTCCAGTTGTTCAAGTTCTTGTTTTGTTTGTTCTTGTTTTGTCTATACAGTCAGTTTATAATCAGAATGTTCTTTATAATTTAAAATATTCTTTATCTATGAACATGGTAGGATTTTCCAGTTGTTCAAGTTCTTGTTTTGTTTCTTTAAATCATTTTTAAGTCAAGGTTTCTTAATACATCTTGCATATTTCTTATTAAATTTATTCCTATGGTTTTAGTGTTGTTTTCATCTCTTATTATAAGGAACCATGCTTTTTAAATTACCACGGATCTCCTTACACTTTTGGAGTCACTGCTGTTTTTATACTGTCATGGCCTGGAGGGGTACAAATGTCCTTAAAGATGAAGTCCCTCAACCACTGCCATTTATGTCAAACTCAGCCAGTGATTTTCCATCTGGTTTTGGTTTCTGAGTAATGTGTGAGGCCCTTTATTATCCTTTTACATTTGCCTGCAAAAATCCTTTATATACATAATCTCACTAGATACAGTAACCTTGAGGTTAACAAAGATTCACATATGTATATGTGTGCGTCTATTTGGAGAGGAAGTAGTTGTCACTAATGCAACCTAAGACACCTGAGATCACACAGGTGAGGATGGACTGGAAAAGAACTCAGCCTATCACCCTCTGTCCAAGGTCTTAAAATTTTTCCTCTTTCCTCCTGGCAGCCCACATGCCTGCCTACTTCAGAAGGACCTTTTCATCTCTCATTTTAGAGTTTTTCTCCATTCTAGTTTTCTCCCTCTGTAGTTCCACACTTACAGCTCTGGGTCTGCAGAGGACTGAACGCCCAGCTGAAAGACATGGAGGTCTGCTGCTGGCTTCTACTGCTCTCTGAATGTTTACTGAGGCAGAATTTGGGTGAGTTTGTCATTGCCAGAGCCTGGGTTGATGTGTTGATAGCTCAAATTATTTTATATTGCTGCCTTGATTTCTCAGAGGGAATAATGAAACTCTTCCAACTTCCTTTGCCCTCTAGACAAGGATTCAAGGCTATCCCACTTAGTTTCTGGTTTCAGTAGGGGTTAACTTGTGCTCTGAAGAAGGCTCAGTGTTTCCTACCTGACAGGGAATGTTTTCTATGGGCCCAGCCAGCCTGTAAGGAGCGTCTACCCCTCTAGCACATCAAGGCCTACTCTTGCATGTGACAAAGTGAAATGCCCAGTCCTGGGCACAGGGCAGAGTTTCAGTCTCCTACTTCTATTTATTTATTTATTTATTTATTTATTTATTTATTTATATTAACATAATAATTGTCTATATTTGTGGTATACAGATTCAACACATGAATATAGTCTGTACTGATCAAATTAGAGTAATTAGAATTTCCGACTGCTTAAGCTCCTCCCCTCTTGTTCATTTAGCCAACCCATTTCTGGGTATATAACCAAAGGAAAGGAAATCAACATATCAAAAGAATTTATGCATGTCCATTGTGGCACTAATTACAACAGTCAAGATGTGGAATGAACATAGACGCCCACTGACAGATGAATGGATGTTGAAAGTGTGATATATATATATATATATATATATATATATATATACACAATGGAATGCTGTCCAACCATAAAGCAGGAGAACCTATCACCTGCAGCATAATGGATGGAAGTGAAGGATGTTATATTAACTGAAATAGACCATACACAGAAAGGCAAAGGCTGCGTGCTCTGTTTCATTTGTGGAAGCTAAAAAAGTTAACCTGGATGTGGAATAGTGATTACTAGAAGTTGGGAAGATTTGCAGAGAGAAGGTACAGAGGAATGTTGGCTATTAGGTACCAAAACACAGGTAGAAGGACGAAGTCGTAGTGTCTGAAGCACTTTAGAAGATTTAAAGCACTGATTTTAAAATAATTTTTAAAAAAAAATTCTTCTTCTTCTATTGTTCTTAGAAGTCATTGCCACTCTTTATTCTGCCTTCTTCCCCACTATACTAGTTACCTGGCCATCTTTCTTGGAGATTAATTCATTTACCCACCAATCCAGCAAGCTTTTGTTGGATGCTATCCATGTCAGACATAGTTCCAGGTGCTGAGGATACAAAGATGAATGAAAAAAAGTCCCTGAGAGTAGGGAGGTGGGAGGAAATAAACAATAATCAAGTAATTAGAAAAGTAAATTAGATGTTTTGTCATAGTGAAGAGTGTCATGAAAAAAAACATATAAGGGCATATGAAAGAGGGAGATGTGGGACTCTCTTCCAAACTTGGTAGGCAAGGAGGTTTCCAAGGAGGTGATACTGAACTGGGTCCTGAACCAATAGAGAGAGCTGACTATGCCAAGATCTTGGGGAAGAGCATTCTAGGCAGAGGGAAGAGCAAGTGCAAAGACCCTGTGGTAGATGTGAGGAACAGTTGGAATTGGTGCTTTCACCAGGATCATGAAGAGCTGAGGCACAAGGGAGATACTCAAGGGTTGGGGCATGGGGAGTTCATTGATGTCACCTGAAGTCTTCTGAGAGTGCAGATGCTTTTCTTCCTGAAGGTCTTGGAAGTTCACTAAGAAAGAGGCAGAGTGAGGGAAGAGTAGAAAAGCCCTCCTGCCACTTTTATGGACAAAACAAACCAATACGAGCCTTAGGGAAAACCTTGGTTTGAGTGGTTGGAAATATTGTTGGTCCTAGAGCTGCATTTGGTAAAGCCAGATGAATTATACTATGTATAACAGACTACCACTCATCTCCATGTGGTATGAATCCTGTAGGAGCCATTGAGTAGAAGAGGAACAGTCCAAAGTACATAAAGGATTCCTTTTGTTCGGTAAGGATTATAGACTGATGTTTCCTGAGAATTCTAAAGTTTTTCTTTAAATCTGTTGTCAGGACCTTTAGTGGCCCCTGTGATTTGCACTGACTAGGTTAGTCATGGAATTTAACCATAGCTGAGATCATTCTTATCATCATACCATGTTCTTGCTCCACCACTACCCATCATCCATAGGCCAAGGAAGTTCCTGAGGAGGTGACAGTTTAGGTCTGATACACTGAATCGTGAACCTGTCAGGAAAAAGTGAACACAGCCTGACCCTGGAATTAAAGATAGTGAGTGGGCCTGATAGCAGCCCAACAGTATGTTGTTCACTTCAGCAGGGAGACCTTCTCAGTTTGCACAATTGTCCGCATTCAAACTCCTTGGAAAGTGGAGCACAGTGGTTGTCACCTGCTATGCTGATTGTTGGTGATTGACTTGAAGTGCTGATGGCTTAGATAAACATTTGAGTTAAAGTCAGTGGCAGCCTCTATACCAGGAAATACTGGCTGATAGAGGACGGTCACACATGGAATGGCTTAAATTTTCCTCATTGTATTGTTTGGCTACTGTCTCAGTATCTTTTCTTTCACTGCTGAGACAAAAATACTTGACACTCAAAATTAAGGGAGAAAAGTTTTACTGAACTCACACTTTGTGAAGATTTTGGTCCATGTCGGCTGACTCTAAGGCAGAGTGATATGGCCAAGGGACAACTCTTCATGGTGGTGGAAGACAGCAAAACCAAGAAGACAAAAATGGGAATGGGCAAGCCTTTTTTTCTCCCTTACATTATAAGCAAGCTACTCACCTTAGGATGGGTGTAGCACTCGTATCATCTCCATACCCTCTTCTCGTACAGGCTCAGGATGTTTACAAAGTGAAGACCCTGGCCCCTGCTTAGTTAACTAAGTTAAGCTTCTAAACTTCTCAAGTTGACACAATGAATCAATCATAACAATCCACCTCTTGTCAACTGGGCAACCAGATATATTTCTTTAAACCAGTTTCCAGATGCAAAGACATGCTTATTATTTCACAGCTTAAACATTATGACACAGGTTTAACAATCCTTAAGAACCAGTATTAAGTCTGTCAACATTATATTACATTAGAACCATAATATTCCACTTCTGACTTCCCAAAGATTCATGTACATCCCTTTATGCAAAAGGCATTTAGTCCATATGTAAGAGTTACCAAAGTCTTAACAGTTTCAGCATTGCTGAAAAGTTTAATTCTCAAGACTCCTCCAAGATGTAAGGCAAACTCTTAGCTGTGAGACCTTGTACAAATTAAGAGAAAGTTAAACATTTCCAACATTCAATGGTACAAGATAAACATTTTCATTCCAAAAGTTACAAACAGGGAAATACAAAGAATTGGGATGCAAAGCAAGTCCAAACAACATTAAGTCCTGTTGTTACATGTGCAGCATCTGAGGCAATCTGTGGTAAGATGTCAACTCTAAAGGACTTGGGTGGCTCCACCCCTAGAGCACTTCCTGTGGTAGTAGCTCCCATGACTTCTCTCTTAGGCTCATTCTGCTCCCTCCTTGCAGCTTTCCTTAGATGATCCACGTTTTTGGCTTTCCAAACTTCTGGGGTCTGCATTGCACCTTTGGCTTCACCCTCACAGCTTTACATATTGCCTTCTTAGGGGCATACTTCCTTCTGAAATCAGGATGGAAACTTTCTTCACCCCACAACTTTTGCAGTACACATGCACCTAAAACTAGTACCATGTGGATGATGCCAAGGTCTACTGCCAGATGGAGCAGTAGCCAGGCTTCCCTCTCTTGAATTTAGGGGTCAAGTACCTGGATCTGTGGGCACTCTGAATCCAGTTCTGATGAACAAATTTTCTATGTTGCTGCCATTCTGGAACATGGTGTTCTGCAGCTTTCTCTTCAAAGTAAACTCTTTCACATTTGCAGTTTTGAGGCTGCAAAGGATGGAGACTTGATCCTTCCTGTGATGCCCTCAGGTCATCATTTGTACTCTTCTGTTCCTTTGCAGCAGTCAAGATTTCCTTTGCTCTATTTTTGCAGTACAGTCCACAGCTTTACTGGAATTTCCCTTCTGGCCAAACTCACAACATTTTAAATCATCCTGTTGGGCTCTTTGCTCTTGATTCACAATATAAATCTGGCTAAAAGCTCCCAATAATAGCCATGCCACAGCTTCAACACTCAACTGGCTTGAAATTTCTTCTGATTAATTATTACACTATCCTTAGTCTCAGCCTCAGGCAAAGTCTCTGGGCATGAGCAAAATGCGGACAAACCGTTTGCCAAGTCACACTGTCTGGAGTTTAAGAGCCAGTGCAGTCCTTTTACTGAGCAGAAACCTCCCAAGTCTGGTCTTTACTGACAGGATTTCTATCAGCCTTCTGGTCTTCTGAGCTCTGACCAGAATCTCTTGAACAGAAGAGCATAAGGCAATCTGGATCTACTCTTTCAAGTGACATCTCCAAACCTTTCAAACCTCTTCCCAAAAACCATTCTCAAAGGCTCTTGAACCACATAATCAGGTATAGTTGCAGCAATGACCCCATTTCTCTGATACTAAATTCTTTTTAAGCTATTTTTTTTCTCATTGCTGAGACAGAATATCCAACACCCCAAATTAAGGAAGAAAACTTTATTTAGCTCACAGTTTGTGAAGGTTTCAGTCTACATCAGCAGGCTCTCATGAGAGCAAAAAGGGGGCAAGCAAATCTCTTTTCCTCCCTTATATTTTAAGCAAGCTACCCACCCTAAGGTAGGTGTAGCACTCATACCATCTCCATGCCCTCCTCTTGCATAGGCTCACGATGTTTATAAAGTGAGGATCTTAGCCCCCTGATGAGTTACTTCATTAAACTTCTAAACTTCTCAAATTGACATAATGAATCAACCATAACAACCACACATGGGTCCAGGGGCTGTGCCTGCAACCTAAGTTGGCCACTGCAGAAGCTGCAGCTCTCAAATAATTCCCCACAGTCTGGCAGTGACAGAGCCTCCAATGATCGTTTGGTTGTGTAACTCTAGGGCCACCATCAGAATATCATCTAATGGATGGGAAGGGTCACAAACACACACACCGGCAAAGACAGGCTGATCAATAGAAAGTGGGGCTCACTGAGAGAAGAGATTTTAGCAAGGAGTTACTCAACACCTTCAAGTTATAGGCAGAAGAACTGTGGCCCAGGAACTTGAGAACTTTCTCAAGTTTCCCAGGCAGGGCTGAGCATAGGTCTACCTTCAAACTGAAAATCTTCTGATGCAGGGAGGAAAGGGTGTCCAGATAAAGGGCATCAGGCAATGGGGGGAAGCTTTGCCTCCCCCAGCTGTGATCAATGCTGTTTTTTTCTCTTACACAAGACAAAGTGTTCCTGAGGGGGAAAGTCCATTTGCCATTTTAGATGGGAGTTGCCCCAAATAGACCCTCTCTGACAAGAGCTGAAACAGAGGGATGGTAGGAATGGTGAGGCCATGCATGGTCAGTTAATGCCCTGAGTGTCATCCCCAAGAAACCTGCACTAGATCTCTGTTTGTAATGCACTTCCTCAGATAGCTCCATAGTTCATTCCATCACTCTTAATATTTTTATTTAAAAGTTGTTTCCTTTGGAAGATTCTCTTTGGTCTCCTAAAAGTGTAGGCCAGTGCATCCCTCTGTTTTATTTTCTCTTTCTTAGTCCTTAGTGCCATCTAAAATACCATTTGCACTGTTCTGAAAACTCTTCTATATTGTCTGTATCCCCCCTTGGATGTTAACTGTAGAAGGTGAAGGCTCTTTGTCTGATTTGTTGATTGCTGGGTGGCCTCCAGTAGAAGGTGGAGAACCACCCAAAAAATCAGCCTACGTTGATTTTGAAACCCTGTCTTTGCTCTACCACATGTGGGCAATGTCTGTAGGTCCATGATTTCCCTGATTATGCATTTACTATAGCTTTTCCTGAAGCCCTCTTTGCAAATCTTCAGTCAAGATTCTATACCTTCCAGCCCCTCCATAAAAGGAGTCAGCTAATCTGAGGTGTGAGTGAATATCTTTACCTTTATTATCTTTTAACTAATTCTTGGGTGCTCATTCTTTCATGAATGGGAATTCTAGATCACATGGCCAGACACAGAGAAAAAGCTGATGACAGGCTTCCACTAGCTGCCTCTTATGTCCTGAGAGTGGCTGATGACTTCTCCTTGGGCCATAGCCTGGCACATATGGAAGTCAATATGTGGAATGAAACACTGAGCACTGTGTGCTGATGAGGGGTGCCCTGCCAGTGACTGTGGTCCTGTACAGACTTGCTGAGATCAGAGCCTTACACCTAGAAGATACACTGTAAATGCTTACCGAGAGACTGTCACATTAATCAAGGGTGGCACAGCTTTCAGTAGCATTCCTTTACAGCTAGTGACAAGGAAATCTTTACTCTCCCAAATTTTTGGGCTCAGATCCTTTCTGCCCTCATTTTGATAAATGAGCACCAGCTTCTTTACATTCATCAGGACCACAGAAATGAAACATACAACAGGTTGGTAGTACAGGTTGTTTAGCCCTAAGCTGAATTCCTTTAGGACTATTCTTATTTTCTGTAAAGTATGACCATCCATGCAGCCAGAAAGTCCTAGGTTTCTTCCCAAGATAAATGAAATATAAAATGAAAAGTGGAAGAATAAAATTTGCCTTCCCTTCTTTGCCTTTTCTTTTCTTTTATTCTCAAAAGAGCTGCTTGGCTTTTTGCCCATGAATCAGTGCACAGCTTTTTGGGCATTGTAAGGTAGACATAACTCCTATTCTAGAAGGCTCTAATTCAGAGAGCTTCTAAACCCCTTCCTCTATTTGCAACCCCAAACTAAAGACCCACAGATTCAGGGATGGTCTGGCAAGAGGACCCCCTAGTTGTCTCGGCACTGATCCTATCCCTGCAGGGATTCTGGGTCTGTAGTGACTCAAGGCCTCAATTCCCATTATTGTTCTAGTTATAGCTGGGGGTCGTGGCAGTCTAAACTTAATGATGTGTCAGCTCTCTGGGGTGTCAGCTGGTGACAACAAGCAGATCTCAACCTACTGGGTGAGGTTCAAGCCAACCCCCTAAAACCCTAAGGGATTTTCTGGGTATTGTGCTCTGTCATGTTTCTAGTTAGAAGTACTTTAACATGGTAAATATTTCCTTTTTCTTATTAAGAAATGACAGTGTCCCAGCTGAAGGCATAAAAGGCACTTTGCATGGGCATTAATTACTGAGGCTGCACAACAGCTGCCTCAGGGGACTGTCTAGAGGTGGCTACTGGGAAGGACACAAGGGAACCTTGGTGGAGGGCTGCTTAGGGTTACCTGGACTGGGAGAGAGAAGAGCTGTGTTCCCTCACCTGCTCAGGTGATCTTAGGAGATGCTGGTCACTGTTCAGATAGGTCTATTTTCTGCTGGGTCACTCTTTTGGGTTACCACCATCTGGTCCTTAATACTTATGTGTGTGGGGATTGGTCTGTGGCAGGGAAACGGGTAGGGCCACTTGCTCCAGATGCTAGCCATCCCCCAAAGCTGTGGATCATTAGTGTTTATAGTTATAACACTAACTATAACTATAGTGAATAATTAGTGTTTATAGTTATAACAATAAACTCAGCCCCATTTCTTAAAATCATCCGTCTCAAGGAGATATTTGTGTGTGTGCCTGTGTGTGTGCATACGTGTTGATGCCCCTTTAATGGAGTTAGTGTGGTCATTTGATGAGATGGAGACGGGGTCCTTTGGTTTCAGAGGTGGTCAGCTAGAGAAAGAAGGTCTTAAGCTGGGCTGCACCTACATTTGGAGCCTCCAGACCTGAGGTAGATGTGAGGCTGTGTCTCACCATTCCTTTCACCTCCCCATTTCTAGCTCATCTCTCATTTCACCATTTACATTTGTGATCTGAGGAGCTGCCTTGGAGTATCAATATGGTTTCCATTATGGCAGTTTGATTTGCTTTTCTCTTGGTAATGAGACCCGACACAAGTTGCTGGGCCCTAGACCAAGACACTCATTGCCATGCTGCTGGGGAGCTGCACCCTGGGGCTTAAGTGTGTGTCTGTGTATGTGCGTGTGTGTGTGTGTGTGTGTGTGTGTTGTTGCCTCAGCAGGCTTTGTGCCTTCTACTATTTCCTTGCATGCTGTCTTCTGAGAAATATAAGGCAGGTTTCCAGGAATGGGGTTAGTTCTTTTCCTCCTCTTCTGTGCTCTACGCCTATGGACACATCCTACTTCTACCTGCTCTGCGTGGAGACATGAATGTTTGCTGCAGATTTTAAAAATTCCAGGGGAGAAAAAGCCCAGAGCTGTAGAGCTTTAGGAAACAGCCTTAACAGCTGCAGAATGGACAGGGAAAGGACAGCAGTGGGATGTAGCAGGGTTGTGAGCCAAGTGGTGGTGGCACAGGCAAGACCAGAATCCGTGACTCAGCACAGAACTCCTTGTTACCAGTATCATGCTTCTCCTGAACGGGGACAGCAGAACAGTTAACATGTGGTGACAGGTTTGCTCAGCCAGCTGCAAATCTGGGGGGTTTTGAGGACACATGGGGAGAAAGTAGGCTTGGATAGGCTGCTTGCTATTGTGGGACTGAGGCATATTTTGTGAAACAAAATTGACCCTTGGTGGCATGTATGCCCTTTATTTGAGTGGGGACAGAGACACAGGGCCACTGGAACCCCTGACTATCGATGAGCCAGCAGTGCCAGGACTTTTACTGTGTGCTGGGCTTGGGCAGTGGACTTCTGAAAGAAGCCTCATGGGCTGCAGTCTTGCAGGGAGGGCTAGAGGAGACAACTGTGCACCACAGACAGGGGCTGCCATTCAGGGAAAATCTGTGCTGTATGGAAACTGCTAGCGCTAGAGGACCTGAGGGGAGAGAGGTCTGGAATGAGACCCCAAGGAAGGGTACAATTAGAGGTGGCGGGGGTGCTGAGCAGAGCATAGAGGCGAGGAGAAACAGAGAGGGCTGAGGCCTGTGTATAAAGGACACAGGTGTGTGTGTGTGTGTGTGTACGTTCTTGTGCACACATGCTTGTTTGTGCCTGTGTGCAGAGTGTTACAGATGAGGCTTTAAGAAAGGTACAGTGGAAAAACATTGGAAATCTGAATTCAAATCTCCACTCCTATTTGCTAACAGCTGTGTCATCTTTCAGACTTTGGCCAGCCCTACCTTCTAAGAGAGGCATCATAGTTGAAGAACCTCCTCAGCTTCCCAGATTGACACTTAGTGCAGCCAGTTAGGAGATGGGTTGGAGGGGGTTCCTTTATGACCCCACATCCTGCCCAGGAGACTGCCTTGGAACCACTAGTGTTTATTGGGGGAAATTTAGTGGTGTTCTCAGAAGCCTGCTACTCTCAGGCAAACCTGAGCCTGAATTAATTCTTTAATTATCCAGGCAGCCTTCCCCAAGGCCCTATTCCCTGCTTTAATTTTGGGAAACTCTTGTATGTGATATTCTTCTTCCTGTGATCTGTCACCAATAAGGCTGCAAATACCCTCTGGAGCCCAGCAGAGGACATGAGTGATGGCTGTGGGGCTGGTGCCCTCCCTCTTTGAGAGGAGGTGGTTCTGCGATTGCTTCCCAAGAACAGGGAGTTCTGGGACACAAGGCAGCAGAGGGAAGCCCTGCCCCTTGGGGCTCTGAGTGGCCCTCCTCCTTTCTCCTTTGCCTTCTCTACTTCCTCTGTCCTCTGTTCTTCCCTTCATAACCAAGGAAGGGGTATCTGCTAGGACCCTGTCTTCAATGGAACTTCACAAGGATAGATAGACCTCAGCTCTCCTAGCAGTAAGACACTAGGGAGACTAATAGTCCTGAGGCAGGCCCATTACCCCATTGGGCAAATGTTTGCACCAACCCCGATCCCTGGGTGTCAGGGTAACCCTAGGACAACCCACTCAATCTATAAGGCATTTCTACCCAGACTGAGGTTCCCTTTCAACAGAGCCATGCTCCATGACTCACATTTGGAAATAATCTTGAAGGCCCACCCTTTTCACCCCATAGAATTTGGGGGTTCATTGATTAATAAACAAATTTGTGAGGTACCTGCCCCTTATTAGGTGATGTGCTGGTGCTGAGGACACAGGTGAACAAAAATGGAGGCCATGCACTTTCAGAGGGAGATAGTTGGAAAGGATAAAAACCAAGGGAACAAGCAAATAAGTAAAAATAATTATAAATGTTGATTAGTTCCAGGAGACAAGCAAGTAGAAAGGTGTCAGAGAAAAGCATGAGGGCACACTCTCGGAAGTGATTACTAGGTTTAGACTTGAGGAAGGAGCCAGAAGAGTAGGATTCCAGATGGAGGGATGTCTTGAGGGAGACACTGGGCTGCTCACTCCCAACCAGTGATAGCATCCAGCTTGGGGTGTGTTTCACGCTTTGTGTGTGGGTGAAAGTGCTGAATTTTAGCCTGGCTGAAATAAAATTGTGAACTAAGTGCCCATGAGAAGTGCTCAGCGTCCATGAGCACATCACAGAATATGGTAGGAAGGACTATTCCTATCCTAGACTCTCCAGGGCTGAACATGACCACAAATTCCTTGCAGCAGCAGAAATTTGGAATTCTGCTATAAAGTATTTGGATGTTTATATACTGTAACACATCACTACAAACTTGGTACCTTAGAGCAACAGAAATTTATGCTTTGACAGTTCTGGAGGTCATATGTCTACAATTAGCATCACTAGGCTGAAATTGAGGTGTCAGAACAGTCAGGCACCTTCCAGAGCCTCTAGGGAGAATCTGTTCTTCCCTCTTCCAGCTCTTTGTAGCTACTAGCATATCTTGGCATGTAGCCACATCACACCCATCTTTGCCTTCATGTTCACATTGCCTCCTTGTATGTCTTTTTCTTATAAGAACTCTTGTGATTATATTAGGCCCATCCAGATAATCCACAGTAAACTCCCCCACCTCCAAATTTGTAATATAATCCCATCTGCAATGTCTCTTTTTCCAGAGAAGGAATATTACTGTTTCTGGAAATTAAAATGTGAACATATTTGTAAGCTATTATTCAGGTCACCACAGATATGACTGTAAAAAGAGGAGGAAGAGATCACGGTGAGGACTGGGGCTGAAGCCACACATTGGCTCCTGGACGACATAGTGGTCGGCCCCTGGTTCAAGCCCCAGTAGGTGCTGGTTAAAATGGTATAAGAGAATTCTGCCTCAGCCGTACGTAACATGCCTGTACCTGGTTATGCTGGAAACTGTGATATTTTAATTTTTCATAACATCTTAATCCTGTCATTCCCAGGAGAGGGTTTGACCAGCAGGAAAGAAAGATGAGAAGTTTGGGGTGGCGGAAGCCCTGGGCACTTCAGTTGCAGCAATTCTGTATTTTTAATAAAAAGGCTTCTGACAACGAGTGAAAGGTCACAGAGCAGGGGGACATGGTGGTGTCCAGGTGTGTGCGGGTGAGCCTAAGTGGGGAGGCAGTGCCTCCATGGTCATTGCTAAGGTCCTTTGTTGATTTCAGACCCAAGTTATTTATTGGTATATTTAAAAAATTATGGACTTAAATAATTCCAATACACAAGATCAACTATGTAAAGAGAAGAATATTATATTTCCTAGATCTGTCAAAGAAACTTTAAGCTTTCTTACCTAGACAGTCTTTCCAGAAATATTGAACTTCTCTTTATTATTTCTGAAGTTAAACAAGAATAAATCTGAATAATTAATGCATTGGTCTCTCCCTTCACTGCCTCCTCTGCCATTTGTTAGCATCTATATCATCTTAAGGTGCTGAAAGGAAAGAAATGGAGCAGAGAAGTGGCAGTGTAATTTGCAGATATCAGCTAAATTGCTTGCTTGGCTCGTGAGTGGAGGTGGTAGTTATAATTGGGGAATGTGACCCCTTCATTGTTATCTCTTGGGGGACCATGTCAGTATGTCTTTGATCTACCTTCAGTTGGTGAAACTTTCAAGCAAGACCTCCTTTCTTATTGGTATAGGGAGTGGGGCTCAGTGCAGACTGAAAGAGAGGCACAGGTGGATTGTACCCTAGTAGGACTACTGAGCCCTGCTCTGACCCCAGGGTAGTAGGACATAGACTTAGATTGGCCCTAAGTACCCCTCTCAGAGTGACCTCTGCAGGATGCCCTGGCTTCTGCACAACCACTTATTGGCTATGCCACTGTTTGGGCTATCAAATGCAGATTGTTGCCAATCTTAGAAACACATCTTAGAAACTAATGGGATGGCCAGATATTGGAATTCTGAGAAGCCAGTAGCTTTCTACACTAACCTAGAAGGTCCTGAGGATGTCATCTACCTGGGGTTCTATGAGGGGTCTTAGTTTATTTTTTAATTTTTTAAATTTTTTTGTACAGGAGATTGAACTCAAGACCTCATGCTTGCTAGGCAGGTACTTAAGCCACTGAGCTAAATCTCTAACCGCTTAGTTTATATTTTGCCCAAGCATTTAATGGGATTCTGCATGGAGCAGGGCCTGAGGATACTACAAAGCATGATACAGGCCTGATTCCCAGGTAGCTCTTGCCTAGTGGGAGAAACAGACAAGTTTCAAGCAGTCATAGTAGAGTGGGACACAGGCTGATGCAGGGCTGAATTTGGTGATCTGAGAGCACAAAGCCCAATCTTGAGGGTCTCCAGAGGAATCATGAGTACTCTAATGTCTGAAACCTAATGTGGGATTAGACAAGTAAAGGTGGAAGAGAGCATTCCAGGTTCTGGGGACAGTATATGGATATGCTTGAGAGAGCATGATGTATTTGGGGAGCCACAATATGTCTGGTGTGAATGTCATGTAGAGCAACAGATAGGGTATGAGGTGATAGAGGTGAGCCAAACACAGGCCCTTTGCAGGGGGAATAGGGCTTTGGGTCCTGAAAGGGTTTATTAGTAGAAATAAATTACTCTTTGCAATTCATCCTATTTGCAGAGCAGTCAGAGACCACCTACCTAGATCCAAGAGGTAGAAACATGGATTTGACCTCACTGAAGAGCAAACATCAACAAATATTCACACCACACTGAGGAAGAAAGGCTGAGTTCATAGGAGGCAAATCTATTCTTATCCACAGACAAGGAATTTGAAGAGCTTATCTTACTGCTAAGATTAATACTTGCATTACTTTGCTTTCCCATCAGTAGGACCAGTTTCCTGACTCTCAACTTAAAGGAGAAAATGGTTTATTTGGATCGCAGTTTCAGTTCCTGCGTGGCTGGTTCCACAGCAGCAGCAACATGGCAAAAGAGTGTGGTGGAGCAGAGCTGCTCAGTTCATGGTAGCTGGGAAGCAGAGCAGGGGGACAGTGTCCAAGAAGAAAAGGACAGGGGTCAGATACAGACTCTAGGATCATTGTACACAACCCATGTAGATTCATTCAGGAAGGTACTTTATTAATCCCCAAGGCGGCTCCCAATCCAATCAAGTGAGCAGTTAGCATAGCCACCGTAATACTCAGTTGGTGTGTACCTGTATTGCCTTGCTGGGTTGTTAAAGATGAAAAGATTTCCATACGTATTTGGTAAATTACCACTTTTATCAACCCCTATGCACTAACTTCCTTGGCTGCATTGCCTCCTTCTTTGGGACACACAAATTGAAGCCTTAATTTATTTTTAAAAATTTAGCATTTATCTCTATATTGAACTAAAAGCTGAATAAAAGCATAAGGTATACTTACCTTTTTTGTTTTTTTGGTGCCAGGGATCAAACTCACGACCTCATGCTTGTTAGGCAGGTGCTTAGGCTGCTGAGCTAACCCCCCTTAAAAAAAACAACAAAACTAGCATCCATTATAATGTTGCTTGTCCCATAGTAGGCATGCAGTGAACATTTGTTTAGTGACTAAATGAGTGAAATAAATATGAATTGAGCATTCATCATGGGCATAGAGAGACAGTGGTCATCAAGAAAATAAATACCTAGTCTCCACGGTACATTAGACGTTGGTAAGTACTGTGAAGAAAATCCATGGCAGGACAAGGAATAGAAAGGAAGAGCTGCTCTTTTAAATAGGGTGGTTGGGGAGGGTCTTTTTGAGGACATGACTTTTAAGTGAAGACCAA
This sequence comes from Hydrochoerus hydrochaeris, assembly GCA_004027455.1. NCBI lineage: Eukaryota > Metazoa > Chordata > Mammalia > Rodentia > Hydrochaeridae > Hydrochoerus > Hydrochoerus hydrochaeris. The sequence goes on along the minus strand of PVLA01002312.1, from coordinate 76,504 downwards.
AGAAGTGAGTGAACAAAGTTACAAGTTACATAAGTGTGTGTGTGTGTGTGTTGCACTGGGGAGTTCACTGCATCAAAATTAACAACTTTCCTATTAATTTCCTGGGCCAGAAAGTTCTCAGTGAGTCTTTCTTGTAGTTGACATATTTGTGCCTTACCCTAGTGCAAACAGTTGTGTTCTTTCAGAAGGACACTCAGCTGTATGTAGTGCTGTGTCCCAGTAGGGAAGATTCCACCCCAGATCAGGATTACAGGGAGGGAGAGGGGGAAGCAGGGTAGGCCTGGTGCCTAAAAATGTTCTGGGTAGGAGAAGGTGTAAGGGTGCATTGTGGGAGGCAGGGGAGACAGAATTCCACTACAGAAGAAGGTAAGAAAGCAGAACTTGCCTTTGAAGAAACCAAATCAGAAAATTAAAATGACCCACCATAAACCTAGTAAGTGGCCTTCGGAGATGAGGCTTGGGATCCAAGCAATGCCTGCAGGGGTTCTGGTTCTGTTCAGTTGTGTGATGAACCCAAGGGGGACCCAAGCACAGGCAACTTCAGAGCTTCTGAAGCTGGTTCCACCAACATGGGTCAACATGGGTGTAAACTACAGAGGAACTGACAGTGCTACAAAGTAGAACAGTTCCAAAGGGAGAGCCCAGTAATATGGCTCAACTGGCAGAGGCACACCTGGGTTTGAATCTTGCTACTGTTGGGCCCTAGGTAGGTGATCTTGAGTAAACTCTATCCTTGGAAGCATCAGTTTCCTCACCTGAAAAACATGGAAAAAGATGGCAGCTCTACCTTTAGGTGGTGGTAAGGGTTTCATGTGTATAAAGTGTTTAGCCCAGGGAATCCCATGGATTAAGTGTTCATTTTAGTAATCATTTAGGAATAAATCTGTAAAGACCTCCTTTGTAATGCTTGTTTGCAGATCAGTAACTGCTTAGCAAAGTATCTGGGAATCAAGACCCAATTTGCAAAACAATTGATTTACATATTTTTTGTCATCCACACTTTCATATTATTTTACATGTCAATATAAATGTTAATTTATAACATAAATTATAATATAAATGTTAATTTCTCCCTTTAGTTTTTGCAATCCTCATTTATGTAGGGTCACCTCCTCCCTAAATTCACAACCTACAGTCACTTGTTTATACCTTCTTGTGATGGTATTATTTCAAAAGAGATGTAGAGGCCAGAAATAGTTTTGTTATTGTTTTATAAAACTGAGATCACTGTAAATATACATTTTTGCAACTTGTTCTTCTTTAATAATCCCATTCTTACTTCCTAGAAACACAGTTGCTGAGTAAACTGAGACACCCATGCAGATTGGTGGTCTTACTATATAATGCATGCGGTGATGCAGGCTATAGAGCACCCTGCTCTGCTGAAGCCAAGGACATTGCTTTCAGGATCTGTTGACTGTGAGCCCCACAAAAGCAGGCACAGATAAGTCACGCTCACATCTGCGTTCCCAGGACCACTGTGGAGTCTGGTGCAGTGGAAGCGGGCATGCTGAAAATGTTGGCTGCTGTGCACTTTTGCAAACACATTTATCAGGACTATTGTGGATGACTTGGTGGTGTTAGGAACAGAATGATTTTCCCCCTGAAATTTTGGGGAAAAGACTAAGAAAATTCAGAGGGGGAGAAAAATAACGGGATTCTCCAGCCGTGTTATTTCCTATGTGTTTCCTTGTGTGTGTGTGTGTGTGTGTGTGTGTCCTAGTGGATTGTGAGATCTTATTTTTTATTTTTTTATTTTTTGGTACCAGGGATCAAACTCACAACCTCATGCTTGCCAGGCAAGCACTTAAGCCACTGAGCTAAATCCCTGGCCCGGATTGTGAGATCTTAAAAGGCAGTTTCTGGGTCATATTGTTTAATATATGAGTTTGCACCTGTTGCTTGGAACATAAAATTGCCTAGAATCTTGGTTTGACTTGGTCCCTTAGTGGCTGGACCCAACCCAGGACTCTTCTGTCCCTAGAAGACAAGGATGCTATTGCCCTTGCACACACAGCCTGCCAGCAGGCCCTGGAGAATTGATCCAGGTCTGCTTGTTGAAACTCTGCCACCCTCTTCAGAGCAAGAGCCAGCTGGGGAAGACCTTGGGAGTGGAGGCTGTTCCTGGTTCTCCTGCTGTTCCTACCAAGGTGGCTTCCTGTGATGCCCTGGGAGTTCCCTGTCCAGTGATCCTGGTGTGAGGAGTTAGCTTCTCTACACACTTGTTCTTTCCCACCCCTTCCCCCATCTCGAGCCCTGGTAGGAATTCTTAGAGCATTATTGTCCTGAGTGGACAAAATAACCTGGTTAATCAAATCAGTTCTAAATATAACTGGGGCAGCAAAGAGGCTCAGCTAGAGGGTGTGAAGAAGTTGTACTTCAGTAAGTGACTGTTTCTGATTATTTTACCAGTAATTGGAGCTGCCTTCTCTCAGGCTTCCTTGTCTCTTTTAGCAGCACACGTGATTGCCTCCGTTAAAGCTGTTCCCCTCCTCTTTTCCACCTGCTGCGTCCTCCTCCACCCTCTGCTGGAAAGGAGTCTTTACTCTTGTTCTTAGGTTAAACCCACTGGATTGCTGAACAGAACACTGGCCTAGGGTAAATCCGTGGAAGGCCTGGCTGTCACCTTCCTTTCTGCTGACAAGCTGATGCTCCCTCCTACTTTTCTGGGTTCAGACTCCCAAGGATAGTTACGACCTCGCTATTGCTGTGTTCACAAACCCTTAGTGAAGCACCCTGGGGACTTTTTAGTGTTCAAATTCCTATCTATTGCCATCTCTGTGTGAGGAAATTGAGACAATGCATAAGACTGATTCTTCTTGGGCCACATGGCTGCTCTGTCCTAGTTCTGGACCATGAGGACAGACACTGTGTCTGGTTCTCTATTTTTGTTTCTTGTTTTGAAATGAAAGATCCTACCAGGAGCCCTGTGTGAGCCCACTTAGAGTCAAATGATTGTGATAGTTTATGGGTAGGATTGCTTGTGTATTACCAGAAGAATAACCCCCCCTCTTTTTTTTTTGCTCCATGGGGAAATTCAGCCCTGTCGATAGACCATTGCTATTTAACTTAAGGCAAATAAAAAAGTATTGTATTTTTCTTGGATATTAAAAAGAAGAGAAGAAGAAACTCAAGGAACTAAATGCAAAGTTTGTGGGAAGAGACTCTGGCCATGGATGGAATTAAGAAATCTGGCAAAAGCTGTTCCTTATGGCTGAAACAATGGTGACCCTTGATTCTATCCCTATTTAAACATCTGATTCCCTTCCTTAACATTCTTTGCCACCTAACGCTAGCATAAAGTGTTGCTTTGAAGTCTGTTATACATTTAACAATAAACTTTCATTAAAGCTTACCAGATGATTTAGTAAGTCCATTCCTAGATATATACCCAAAATAGTTGGAAGAGGAGAGGAAATACAAAATGTGATATGTATATATATCAAATAACTCAGGTTGAATATAAACACTAGATATTGCAAACTTGCACTACTAATAAAAAAGAACTGAAAAGGGAGGAAAACTATACAAATGAACCCAGATAGCTGGGTGACATTTGATACCTAGATGCCATGAATGCCTAGCTTCCTCAGGTCTTCTTGGGTGCTCACTGTCCCTGGACTTTGTCTCCTGGTGTCATGAATGAGGGTGAAGGAGATTGATTCTCCTCCAGTGAGGGATATTTTCTAACTGTTAATTCATGGAGAGTGGAAGAAAAGGTGGATAAAACCTTTTGTGACATTTGCCGTAATGTGTTCTGTCTGTCATAAAGTGGGAGGTTTGGTCATCTTCCAAGTGTAAAGGGAGCCAGGAGGAAGTAGAATAAGGAGAGTAGAAAGGGCCTGATGCAGCCTTCAGGAGAACAGGAGCATGCTGGCCATCAAAACAGGCCAGACCACATCCATATCTGGCTTTCCATGTGGACTGCCATGTTTTCCTCATGGCAGTGGCCTGAGTAGCCTCATACTTCTCAGCTTTTGAGAAGACCAGGCTGATGGTAGCTTTTCTCCTATTTTGAGCAGTTCTTTGGTCAGGAACTGTTTCTGGACATAGGGAAGACCTTGTGAGGATGCAAAATCATACCAGTGGTTATGTTCAGATATAATTTGCAATGATTTTTATTCCACTTATAGAAGGACATTTAAGGCATATTTTATGAATTCTCACCCACTGTCTAATTAGGAAGTTTGCAAGGCTGCAGAATTTACTCTAGAGGTTAGAAAAAGCTTCCACAATACTGTGGGCTGGTGATTCAGTGAACTAAAAACCATTCAGACTTGTTATTCCATGGAGATTTCTTGGAAAAGCCTAGATAGCTGCTTTTCTTATAATAAAGTTGATGTGAATATTCTATTTTACAAGGTGAGTGTTGGAGAGTAGAGAATCTGATCATCACAGAGCTGTGTATTAAACTTGATTTATTCATAATTAATTATTCTTTCATATTGATGTAAAACAGGCTTCTATAAACTGCCCTCCCTCAGAAAAACACCCAGCAAACTACATAATGTCCTTGTAACATTTTTCTCCATATGTCTTTCCCTCAAATAGCAGTATAATGCATATGCCAAAGATGTTCCTCACTTGTGACATTTCCTTCCTTTCACCATTTTATTAGAAACTCAGAAAGCAGTTGTGGCACCAGCAGGAATTTTAGAAGACATTGACATGTTTATTTGGATGCAACTTCTGGCCATTCCTTGGAAAGCAACCTGAGTGTACTAGGTTTGAGCAACAGTATGGCCGACTGTTGGAATCCTTGAGCAATTCCTCACTTATCCTGGCCTTACTCCTCTATTTATGTGACAGAGGTTTGGCCTGGTTAATTCACTTTGCAAATATTTGTGAATGAAGTCAAGTAAGATAGTGTCAGATAGCTGAAGTGGCTCAGAATTTGGGCAAAAGACAGAGACACATAAAAACAATATAAAACATACCACATGCCAAGGGAAAGTAGATGATGGAAGGGTTCATTCTGTTTTGAACTCAGGAAACAACTCATTGAAAAAAGTGGGGATGGAGCTAAAGATGGTGGACCAGTAAGCAGCAAAATACAGAGCAAAATACAGAAACAACTCAGATGCTGGAGAGGACCAGACAGAGGAGATGGATCCTCTCAACTCAGGAAGAAACTAAAGGAAAAAGAGCTAGTCACATGTGCAGTCCTGGGGCTACCATCACAGCAGCTCAGATTAGCGGCCAGGGTGCTGTTGCTGGAGCTGCCCAAACTTGCAGTCACGGCACGCTCGCCACCAGAGCTGCAGTCACCCTGAAGTTGGGGGTCAGCGAGCCCAATGGAGAATGGAGCTGTGTGGAGACCTGCACTAACCTGTGGTGAGTGCTCAGAATAAGATCCTTCCAAGGACTAGGGATTTAGCTCAGCAGCATAAGCACCTGCCTGGCAAGTGTGAGGTCATGAGTTTTATCCCTGGTACAAAAAAACCAAAACAAAACATTTCCCTTCCCTGGGAAAGGGGTGACCAACTGGATAACATGTTGGAATCGGGCAGGATGGGCATAAACAAGGAACAGCAGTTACTTCAGTTGCTTGCTCCCTATCCAGAGCAGATTGGTGGGATCTACTTGGCCTGGGTCATGCCCCTGGCTGGGACCCAATAAGTTGTCCTGAACTGATTCTGTATGCATGGCACACACTAAGTGGTGACAGACCCCACTGGTTGACTGGCTTGGAGTGGAGAGGCCAGCATATACTGCCCCTGCTTGCACCCCAATGACTAACAGCAAACTGGAAAGGGCAGAAATACCCAGCCAGTGTACTTCAGAAAAACCATCACCAACAAGGGAAGGGACTGTAACCTCCACTATATACCTGTATGGAAGAAACCAAAAACATGACAAGAGAAAGAACTAAGAAAAAAGCCCCCAGCCCCCAACCCTGGGAATATTGATCCAGGAGAGGTAAATACAGAAGAGACTGAGGGCAGCAAACATGCAATATCAGACACAGCATCAATGGACATAAAGAGATATCTTCATGACATCATAGATGAGCTCAAAACTGAAATATTAATTCAAGTAAAGCAAGATATAAGGAGATTAATAAAAGAAATGCTAAGCACCTCTCAAGAAGACACAGACACGAGAATGGAGGAACACAAAAAAAGGAGAGAAATGTTTGATAAATATAAAGAAAACCTAGAATACATGGAACAGATCCAAAGAGATTACCAGAAAATTAAAAACTCCATTGAAAGCTGGAAAAATTGCCTGACAGAAACTAGAGATAGATTAACAAAACTTGAAGATAAGTTTGCAATGTCTGATTGCAAAAGGAAAGATCTCTTTAAAAATAGCAAGGAAACAGGCAGTAACAATACAAAGGCTAGAAGACAACAAGAGGAACTATAACTTAAGAATAAAAAATGTGAGTGAAGAAGCAGGGGTAAACACAAAGGAAATACAAAGGCTATTTACAGAAATAATTAAGGAAAACTTTCCAAGCATAGGAAAAGGAAATGATATTCAGATGTATGAGGCATATAGAACTCCAGCCACCTACAACCAAAACAAAGCTACACCCAGACATATAATAATCAAGATCCCAGAAATTCATCACAAGAACAGAATATTAAAAGATGTCAGAGAAAAGAAACAGATCACCTATAAAGGAAAACACATCAATATCATGGCAGACTTCTTGACACAGACCGTCAAATCAAGAAGAGCTTGGAGCAAAGTATTCCAAGCCCTGAAAGAAAATAACCTCCAACCCAGATTGATGTACCCTGCAAAACTGTCTCTCATAATTAATGGAGAAACAAAATGCTTCCATGATAAAAGAGGAATGGGGAATTTGTGACCACCAATACAACCCTAGAAAAAATACTGACAGACATTCTAGAGAGAGAGAAAAAAAATACGAAGATTTCAGGAACAGTGGTGGAGAGGCCTCAACGAATAGTGCAGACAATGGAATAAAGGAGAAAAGTAGAAAACCAGTGGCAGAAAAAATAGCATAGCAGAAATGAGGCAAAGAAATTTGGCTATAATCTCTAACATAGATGGCCTTGATACACTAACAAAAAGAAACACAGGCAGAGTAGATCAGAAGGTAGCATCCATTGAGATGCTCTATATAGGAAATATCATTAACCTGAAAGAGGTTTTATGGACCAAAAATCAAATATGAGAAAACAATGCTCTATGTGACAGGGAACCAGAGAGAAACGGGCAACTCAACCAGCACCTGCAGATAGGTTGGAAAGACATGATACTTCTGTGCAGTAGAGAACTACTCAGCTATAACAAAGGAAAACCTTGAGGCTTTTGTAGGTAAAGGAATACAACTTGAGATCAAGCCCAGGAATGAGAAGGTTCGGAACCACTTAGGTAAATAACAGGTTGCCCCCTGCAATCTAAAAACTGAGGGAGTTGGTGGGACCCAAAATGTGCAATGCACCCTGTGGGAGTGAAAGGGGAGAAACTGTCTAAAAAAGGAAGGCAGAGGATATTGTTAATAGTGTATCAGGATTTAAAATCCACATTACTCTCATCACTCTATTTAGATGGATTGTATTTTGTTCCAGTTTGTCTGCTTGTACTAGAGTTGAGGGCACAGGCAGGATATAATAACTATCCTTAGTTTCCTATTAACTTAATCTGAAGCCCTGCATAACTTACACTGTCTTATTATGACTGATCTTATTTGCATCTGGTTTGTTAGATTGCTGTTTTGTATTGACTGATTTTATTCAAATCTGTTATGATTGATAGTATCAAGTCTGAGAGTATAGGCAACTACACTGAAAATGACAAGATTATCTAGGATACCCACTCTGGTTTGATTATTATCTGCTTTTGAAGTCTTACAATGTCTCCAATGTTTTGTTTTTATTAATATTGTTATGTACTGCTATATTCAGTTTGAACAACTACTTTGAAGAAAAAGAGACACTATAGTACCCAGTGCTGATTCCATGGAGTCATGATGTGAAATCCAGCAATACTATTATTCTTTGTTCAGAGTGATTTTAGTCTGTTTTGTTTCGTTTAATTTCAACATATGTGAAGGTATGGACAGCTATTTTGAAGAGAATAAGAGACACTATGACAGCCATTGTTGACTTCCCAATTGTCTGGTCTTGAAGACCTAAAATGCCTTCATCATCCTGTTCAGATCAGTTTTATACTACATTGTTTTGTGTGAATTCACTGTATGTGAAGACATGGACAACTATTTGGAAGAAAACAAGAGACAATATGATAGATAGTGAAGACCTCTGGTTGTCTTGCTTTGAAATTTATGTCTCTTGCATTGCTTTCTTATGTTCTGTTTTGTTGTGTTTAATTTTACCCTCTTTAAAATAAAAGGAAAAGAAAAGAAAAAAGTCACATTTGCACTTGGTCTTAACATAGAACCTGTGTAAAGGCACAGAGGTTAAATGTGTCGGAGACGAGGGAAACAGCAAGAAGTCCCGTGTGGGCTGAAGGGGAGTTGGTGTGATGAGGAGTTGTAAACCAGTTAGCATGAGTCTAGGGGCCATTTTCAGGGATGAAAACTGCTGGCACTAAGGAGCCTTTGGCTTCTGATTATGTGTGGGTCTCTGCTTACTCCTCCCTTTTGATTATGTAAGAGAGACCTCAATGGTGGAGGAGTTTTAAAACTCCACATGGTTTTCCCTGAGTTCTTGTCTGCCATTTCCCCACAATAAAGTTGTGTAGTGGGTACTTATCTCTAGTCACAAGTTTATGTGTGCATTAAATGTAATTTTATTTTTTTATAAACCACTTAATTTCTGCAACTAATTTCCATTTGACTCGAAGAGAAAACCTAATTTTATTGGATTTGGAGTCTCCTTTCCTTATGATTGCAGTTATCTGGCAGTTGCTAAAGTATCTACTTGTTGCCAGCCTTGCAGTTCATTGCTAAATGGTTTTGACTCTGCCTTTCTCAATGGTGAGTCTTCTTCAGGTCTGCTGCCCTCTCATCTAAAGTACAAGACACATAATTGGTTTGTTGCCTCCATGACATGTAAGTCCAGGTGCTGTTCCATGGGATAGTCCAAACCCTACTTCTGATGCAATCTTTTCTATGTCTTTATGGTTCCTCAAAAAGTCAAATATAGGGTTACCATATGACCTGGCAATTCTACTCATATATATATCCAAGAGACTGAAAACATATATCTACACAAAAATTTGTATGTCTGTCCTACTTGCCTGATTAATAACAGCCTCAAAGTGAAAACAGTGCAATGCCCATCAGCTTGTTAATGGATAAATAAATGTGGTATATGCATATAATGGAACATTATTCAGTCATAAGAAGTAACAAAGTAGTGATACATGCTGTGACATGGCTATGAACCATGAAACCATATGTTAAGATAAGCCAGAATAAAGGCCATATATTGTATGATTCTATTTGTATGGAATGTGCAAGAGTCAAATTCATTAAAACAGATGAGGTTGTGGTTTCCAGAGGCTGGGAAGGGAGAGGCCTGCTCACACGTGTATTACATACAGACTTTCATTTGAGGGGAATGGAAATATTCTGGAATTAGTGATGATGCTATATAACATCAAGAATATCCTAAAAACCACTGAAATTCACACTTCAAAATTTTATAAGTTAATTATGTCTCAATTTTGAAGATTGAAAACTCTACCCACCACCTACCACCACACCTGCAAAACCAAAAAATTTCCTACTATCTCTCTCAACACTGTACCCAACAATTTCTTCTCTGTTACCTCCCTGGGAAAGGGGATAGGGACACCCAAATTCCCTAAACCTATTCAAAATTTTAGCCTCCGGAGACAGAGCACAGTATATAGGAATCCACTTTCTCAGAGACTGACAGCATCTTTTCACTTATGGTTTCCTCTCTGAGTTGCTTCTTCATCTATTCTGATCAGTCTTAGTTTAGGCACTAGATTCTCCCTGCTATTCCTGAGAATTTTGCTTTGAAAACCCAAAGCTAAGAACTGTCTTCTCTTCTGTGATCTTTCCAAGTCTTTCTTTCCTGAGGCCATGTACTGTGGAAACTAACTCAGAGAGAAGGGCAAATGAGTGTAGAGAAACTCCAAGGCAGACTTGGAAACTGTCTTAGCTACTTTTCTCCTTGCCAGGACAAAATACCTGACACCTAAAGTTAAAGGAGGAAAAGGTTGTTTCAGTTCACTGTCTGTATAGGTTTCAGTTCATAGTAAACTGGCTCTAAGGCAGGGTGGCATAGCAGAGGTGCATTGCAGAGGAGAAACAGTTCATGGAACAGCAGGCAGCAAGCAGAAAGCAGCAGCAGCAGCAAGCCTGATTTCCCTCTCTCCCTGTATATTCCATCCAAGTTATATGGATGGTGCCACCCACATCCAGAGTAGGGCTTCCATTATCCACACTCAGAACTATGTTAATTTCAATCAGTGGACTAATTCTGTACCATACACCCTTGATCCCAGTATCACATAGCTTAGATCCAACCAGTTTGGAAAAACCCCACTTATGAGCCCATGAAGTTTTGGGAGGGCATCAAGATACAAGCCATAACAGAAACCTCAGTTAATGTTTAAAAATATTACTTTATGTGCATGCAGCACAGTCTTCTGCTGTGTGCAGGGACCCAGCTGCCAAATGTAGCAGGAAAGATCTCAGAAATTTGGTGGTAGGGCTTTTTTTTCCTGCATCCTTTGGGATTGCTCCAGGATCATTAGAAAAGATGGAGTCATTGACAGTGGGTTGCCTTGGGCAGAAGCAACACAAAAAGGGCTTTTATCCTCTGAAATCATCCCAGGAGGGAGCTACTTGCCCTCTTCCTGCCTCACTGCAAGTGTCTTCCTCAGGATCCTCTGTCTGCTACTATGGTGCCTGTGTCTGCCCGGGACTGTGACTGCTCCCTTGTGTCTGAGGCTGTAGAGGGGGAGGGTATCAGAATTCATCTTGAAGTCCTCCGGATGACTCGGCTATCTACCAGCTGAATGACTTTGGACAAATTACTAACAAGACTCTTCCCATATCTGTAAATATTGATGTGATTGTTGAACTCATACAACCCCTCTATTCAACAAATCAGTGATGACTAAAATTACTGAGTCAATACAGGGTTCACAGAAGGAGCTCAATGAACAGCCATTTGTTGACTGTTATTGCTAGGTTGTAATCTTGAACTCATCCTTGATTCTGAACTTGCTTCCTGGTCTGTAAACTATGGCTACTATTACTTCTTTCATAGGCCTGCTTTGAAGCATGTAGGTAGTAGAAGGAACTTTAATCTACCTTTTGTCAAGTTTTTTCCTACAGCTCCTGCTCCTTCCTCATCAGTGATCACAAGGCAATGTGCTTTGTCTGAGTCATGATCATGATACTCTGGGTCTATTTTATTGGTGCTTCTCTTCCCAGAGCCCTAGCCTCATGAGCAGGTTAGGAATGGGAGAAGGACTCTGTTGTACTTCCTGCTGTGGAAGACAGCCAGACTTTCTCAATGTCAGAGGAAGTCTTTGCCTTAGATGTCCTGACATGGACACGGTCTCATCCAACCTCAGCTTTGCCACTTGGTAGGTAGGTGTGTGTACTAGTGTGAAGGCCTCAACTTTTCCCAACCCGTTTCCTGTCTGTAGGATAAAGGTAATGATCCTGTTTGCTTCACTCATCTTACAGGTTTGTTACAAGGATCTAATGGAAGGATGAATGAGATAGTGCTCTGTACTCTGTAAAATGCTGTGCCTTTGTAAGGGATTATTATTCTGCACTCGCTGATGCCCTGGTTTTGCAGCTCTATTGAAACATGAATGTCTCCTGGAGGCGGCTTACTGAAGCCTTCCATCATAGGGGTTACAGCAATGCAAGATGGAAGAAACTGAGGTGCTGGAGAGGGTGTCACAGGAAATGGAAGAAATCAAAGAGATTCTTTTGGCTTTACACATTCACTTTGGGCTGACCTGACCTCAAGGCTGTCACTCTCACCCTGAGTCCCTCCTCAGGACCCCATTTTGAGTTTACTGGAAAGGCTGAGGAAATCGAAGGGTTTAAGTAACCTATCACAGTTCTGAAACTATGCCTTATAGCTGCCCAAAGCCTCTGTGGGCCCAGTTTTCCCTAGGCTAGGAGCTCACCACAGGTATGTTTCTGAGTCAAGGTGTGCAGATGGCCACATCACATGGTCTTCTTGAAACCCCTTGCTCCACATTGAACCATGCACACGGGACAAACAGGCTTGCATGGTTTCAGGTTACCCTCAGAAAGTCCTGAGGACAAGTTTTGTGCCTCATCTGGTGCTGAAGGTTCCAAGGAGCCTAAAACCCCATTGCTGCTCTCAAGGTACTCAGTCTCCTTTGGAAGATAAGAGGTAGATTTGGGAAAACTTTGTCATATGAACAAAACTACACCCGTGTGTGTGTATGTTTGTGTGTGCATGCACAACTTGTCTACTCTTGTAAGAACTTGAGAGGAGATAGAGTGCTGGCCAGAATGGCTAAGAAAAGAAGTAGAGAAGCCATGTCCAGAACTAAATGTAGGCATTGTGTTGGGTCACTTCTCTAGAAGCAGATCCGAAAATAAAGATTGGTGTGAAAGTGATTTATTGAGACTGTGCCTCCAGAAGAAGCAGAGTTTAAGATTCGAGGGTGGGGATTAGGGGCAAAGTGAGAAAGACACCTAGCAAGGATGCAGTTTCAGGTCATGTCCCAGCTGATGTCCAAAGATGATCCCCCAGAGACCTCTGGAGCATAAACTATACAGAAGAGTTTGTCAGCTGCTAGAGAAGGATCTGAGCTCTGAAAGTCCCACACGTGTACGGATTAGTGCAGGCAGGGGAAATAGAATCCTGAATATTCCTGAATTTCTGCATGAGGACAAGGGAGTAGCCTAAGGGCCAGAGTTGTAATAAGGTTTCAGGTACCAGTGTCAGAAACAAGGAAAATCGAACCTAAGGTATCAGTGCACAGAGGTGGGGAGAGAGGTCTGGGCAGAGCACTAGTGACCTTCACTGCAGGAAGGAGAGATGTGCCCAGGGTGTAGGGTGACTTCATTGCCAAAGTCAGGAGTCTGGACTTGGTGACCTGTTTGACTGGAGCTTTGTAAATTCCTGAGTGGGCAATTGGCAAGAAGAAAATTGAAAGATTAACTCAAGGGATTTGGAGATGGCACAGCCCACAGGCAGACCAGGCAGGCTCTTCCCATCAGGGCCTTTGTGTTCCATGATATCCGAAAAACCTCTCTCTGGGAAGCTGTTAGGCTACCACCTACACCTCCTTTAGATTTTTGTGCAGAGTTCATTTTCTCATCAAATCCTCCTCTGACTCCTCTGCTGAACTCTGCATGGTGCCTTCTGGATCCCCACACCCCTAACCCCCTTTGTCTTGCTCCCGTGATTTTTCTTTTTTCTACAGCACTTACCAGATGCTGCTGTATTTTGTAACTCATATTTTTATTCTGCCTATTGATAATCATTGGTTCTCCATAGTTGGAGTCCTCCATGTGGACAAGGATGTCTGTTTTGTTCTCCTGTTCACCCTGAGCACAGGAGCAGAGCCTGCGACCCAGAGACATGCATTAAACATTCCAGATGATGAACAGCTAGGGATGGGTGGGCTCCACATAGGGTATGAGAAAGATTCTGAAGGGTTGAACAAGGGCAAGTAGAATGACTGTGTCGTCAGTGAGCGGCTGTACTCAGGGAGTTGGTGTGGTGGCTCAGGGGACAGGATTCTAGGTCAAGCATGTTGGATGAGTACATAGCACAGGGAGGTCTTAGGGATCAGATTTTTCCTTGAAAGGGATTCTGGGAGTGTGAAGGGTCAGTTGCTGCTTCAGTATTTGCTTGGGTTTAAGTCTGACACCTCTGTGGGGAAAGCCAGGTGCCATGCAGAGTGGACAGGAGGCTTTCCCTGCTCTCCTGCTAGAGAACTCTTGACTGCTGACAGCGCTGCTGGGATAATGAGTGGTTCCCCAGCCTTTTCTCTGCAGAAGGCTTCGCAAATGCTCATTAGTTAAGTCTCCCCACTCCCACCTGGGCCTGGGAGGTCTCACTCTCCCCGGGAAGTGTTGGTAGCAGCACTGAGCTTCTACGTTGGGGAGGGAGGGCTGGTTAACAGTGAGTGTGCATGGGTGTGGAGGAAGATGTGGCCAATGCTATTGGGATGGCCACCCTAGCTTTAGAGAGCTACCTGGAGCTTGGAGCAGCTGGTAAGTCCAAGGGACTAGTAGGGCAGCTGTAGTCTCTTGGCAAGATGGCTGTTGTGCTGTTGGGCTGCTGAAAATTTAGCAAATGGAGCCTGGGCTGGGCTGCCTCAGGCGAAGCTCCTCTTCTTCCCCTGGAGCCAGGGGATGCTGTCTGGACCCTGGAGGAGCTGAAAGAGTTGTATTTACCTTGGTGGGCTGGAGACAGCTTCCTCTCTGTGCTTGGGGACTGTGGGCTTGCTACGGTGTCCTAGTGTTTAGCAGGAAATGGCCTCTGGAGACAGTCTTTTAAAAACTTTTTATACTGAGGATCAATCCCAGGACCTTCACACTGAGTTTCTTTCCCCAGACAGTGTCTTGCTAAGTCATTCAGCTAGCTGCTCAAGCTGGGCTTCAACTTGCGATCCTGTTGCCTCAGAGTGCTGGGATGAAAGGCCTATGCCACACCCTGGCTGATAAACTTTTGTAGCCAATGGTGGAGATGCTGCCAGCCACAAACACTCTCACAAGAAGTGGATGAGGGGACCAGAGTGGGAGAGGGAGATTAGGTGAGACGAACTCTGGTCTATTGCTGTCACTGGGGAGAGCTTGCAGAAGTCTAGGAGCCTGCCAGTATCTGGGAACCTGAGCATATTATCCTTACCCTGATGTCATATCCAGACTGGCCATAGCTGCAGGAAGGCTGTCAAATGAAACCTGGGATTGGGCCCTCCTGGGGACTTGGGTCTCATACTGGCTGAATGGGAGAGTGCTTATCTGAAATCTCTCAACAGCCACCAAAGTTACTTGTATTTTAGTTTTGCAAGTTAAAAGGATGTGGCTTTGATGTTTGCGTTCCTTAAAATGTACTTCTCTTTTTGTTGTATAATTCTGTGTATATTGAAGGAGGCATTCCCCTTCCCAGCAGGTCCTATTAGCTGCTTTTGGGGGGTACCACAGGAGTAGATGCAGACTGGGCCCAAGCCTTCTGGCTTCCTAGGACAGAACTGTATCTCCTGGCCTTCCTCATCATTGGACACTTGCCATTCAGGTAACTTCATCAAAAGCAAGGCAGATTTTAAGCAAAATTTAGATTTTTTGGCCTGGTGCCTGATCTGGAATGATGTTTAAGAAACTCTTCTTCCTCCTCCTCCTCTTCCTCCTCCTCTTCTTCTTCCTCCTCTTCCTCCTCCTCCTCTTCCTCTTCTTTCTCCTCCTCCTTTTCTTCTTCTTCTTCCTCCTCCTCCGCCTCCTCCTCCTCCTCCTCCTCCTCCTCCTCCTCCTCTTCTTCTTCTTCTTCTTCTTCTTCTTCTTCTTCTTCTTTCTCAAATTGGCACCTTGTCATCTCTCCTTTTAATTTTTTGTCTCACTCTGGGCCCCAGGGAATTTATTTTAAAATCACTTTGTCCCAGGACCACCTGGACATTTATTTATTTATTTATTTGTTTATTTTTGTGCACTGCAGCCTTGAAAACCATTTAGGAACTGCTTGTTATTTCAAAAGGCTTTGTAGAATTTGTTGTAGAAAAAATTAATAGAAATCAAATCCTAGCTTGGAAATGAACTTGATTTGAATTAATAATTATGTTTATATTTTAATCTGACAGTAAAATAACAGGGAGTTACTGGTTGATTGCTTAAAAAATTGTTTTATAAGTGATAAGATGTGGTAAATTAGCTTTTATATTTTAATCATTTTCTGATGCAGTGAATATGATTCTGTTCTAAAACCATAAGAAATATACCAACTGATTTGTAATTGACTCTGCTTTCCTTGAAAATAATGTTGTATTTCTCAGCAAGCTTTCAGAATAACCTCACCAGTGCTTTTGACAAATTGCCTTGTAAGGTACTTGGCAAAAAGATAAAGCATCACATACCTTTCTGAATAACCAGAAGGAAGGTATTTATAACTAGAAGACAAATGAAAACTCTTTCCACAGAGAACCTGTTGTACAAATCTTATTGTTGAAAGATTTCTAAAAAGTTGTTAAAGGCATTTGAATTAGAAATGATAAAAGCAGCTGGAAATCAGAATTAGCTTGAAATGAGAATATCCATTTAAGCAAGAGAAGGTTGTTCAGTTGTGTAACAGACACAATTCAGGTATTCCCATGCAGCTTTAGGGAAAGCTGCTTTTCAGAATTTATGTCTGATGTTTTCTGTCTGTCTTTGAGGCCAGAAAAACAGATGAGTGTGAAGAACAGGACCAGAGCTGAGAGATGGCTGGGTTTTGCCCAGAATCAGAATCAATACAAATGGCTATAGCAACAGTTTTGAAAAATATCTTTAAAGAAAGCTCCCTCCCCCTGCAAAAAGTTTTTTTCTTTTTTGAGGTGTGGGGGGCTTTATTTATACTGAATTTTTTAACTTTCCAAGAAAGGGATGATGAAATATCTTAGAGTGCAGCA
This sequence comes from Hydrochoerus hydrochaeris, assembly GCA_004027455.1. Classification (NCBI taxonomy): domain Eukaryota; kingdom Metazoa; phylum Chordata; class Mammalia; order Rodentia; family Hydrochaeridae; genus Hydrochoerus; species Hydrochoerus hydrochaeris. The sequence continues at coordinate 59,980 of PVLA01002312.1, read as the reverse complement.
GAGTAAATAAGCATGGATTTTGAAATCAGATTACTCAGATCCTTATTCAAGGAATGCATCTTAGAAGACCTCCCTTGTAGTTCGTTAAAAACAGAAAAAGCACTTGGCACAAGTAGGTTCTTTCATAATCACTGCTGGGATTTGTATTTAATATTGGTTGATCAAGATGATGGCTCCACCCTAGAAGAATTATGATTCAGGACAGCCAAAGTACATGCTGTGGAAGCAAGGGATTCTTTTGTCTAGGAAACTCCACTAGTTCAGGTTAGGACATTCCTCACATAATTATTCAAAACTGCAAGTACACCAGTGAATAGTTGCATGTCGATGTTTCAAAGCTCCTTGACTCCAAGGTATTTCTAGCTTGGAAATTTCCATGAATTCAAGCCTTGAAAAAAAATGCAGTGTGGGGGTTGAAAACTAGAGAAATTACCTGGCTTGGTACCAAGTATTTTTAATGGTAGCATTTTTCAGTCTCTGTTTCTGGGTCTGAGTAGGCCAGAGGAGAAAATAGAGATGCCTGTGGTGTCAAAAGCCTTGCTCTGGCTGTCAATCAAGCATTTCCCTGGAAGGGATGATAATTTGCTACATGCTTATGAGACTTGTGAAGTACAAAAGGCCACATCACAGAATATTCTCTCTGTGAATTTGATGACTGGAAGTCATTTGGCATTCTTAATACACAGGCTACAAAAGTATGAGCTGTATATATGGATATATTTCCTTATCAACTGGTGCTAGATCAAAGCATGACACCTAAAGAAAGAAGGTGCTGGCTTGGTGGTCGTGAATTTTCCCAGGTGTTCTTTGTCATAGAAGTATCCTATTTCTCCATCAATTTTGAAAGAAAGTTTTGCAGGATGCTGCAATCTGGGTTGGAGGTTGTTTTTATTTAGGGCTTGAAATACTTGACTCCAAACTCTCTTTGACTTGGAAGTTTATGTTGAGAAGTTTGCAGTGATTCTGATGGGCTTTGCTTTATAGGTGACTTGTTTGTCTTCTGTAACACTTTTTAATATTCTGCTCTTATGTTAAATTTCTAGAATTTTGACTATCATATGCTTTGCTGTATGTTTTTTTTTTTTTCCTATCACAGCCAATCGGAGATTTATATGCATCACCTATCTGTATGTCAAATTCTTTTTCCTTGCTTGGGAAGTTTTCTGCCATGACTTCTGTGAGCAGATTTTTATGTCCTTTGTGCTATCTTTTCAGTTTTCATTTGCATCTTCTAGCAGCTGCTAGCTTGGTTTCTCACGGTCCCTATTTTTAAGAACTCTTTCTTTTTATCGCTCACTGCAATCCTGTCTTCTGTGTCTCTATTCTGTCCTCACATTGGCTCATTCTGTTGTGTATACTTTCAATCAAATTTTTAATTTCCTGGATATCTGTCTGACTCTATTTCATGGATTCCATTTCTTTCCTATGTTGGGTGTTCATAGTTTCCATCATTTTCCTAAGCTCCTCTGGTTTTGTTTTGTTTTTTTCCCCTGCATCTGCTTTGGAGCCACTATCTCTGCAGTTATCTGAGAAATTATTTTGGATCTGATTTTTTCCAAAAGTTCATTCATTTGTTTTGTTACTTCTGCTGTTTCCACTTTAGAGAGTCCAGGTGGGTGGCTTTTGGACTGTTCTACTTCATTGTCCCCTGGATTTGCCTTTGGTGAGCTGGACATCTGGAGTTGCATCTTGTTTAAGTGTCTTCTTATTTTCTATTTTTTTAAGTTTAATTCCTGGTTTGGTGCTTATAAATTACCTATGGTGAGTACCTTTATTGGTAGTATTTAGATCCCTTAGGAAATGACTACTTCTCAGATATCTTCAAGGCTTTTGGGTCTTGAGTATTGCAAGATCCTAATTCTTCATTTTATTGGGGATGAGAAATTGCTGCCTATGTAACCTAACCCCTGATTCTTTGGCACTGGCCTATAGTATTTTTTGGGTGGGGGGTATTGGGAATTGAACTCATGACCTTACACTTGCCAGTCAGATGCTGTGCTGCTGAGCTATATCCCTACCCTGGCCTATAGTATTTTTTTTATGACCCTTAGGCAATTTCAGTCTTGGTATGCCAGGAAGAACAATTGGTTAGAACAATTATGTCACTTTGGCTAAAGCGGTACAATCAGCACTAACAATAGCATCAAATACATACTAGAAAATCACAGACTGAGGTAATTATTAATTTGTCATCTTTAACTGTATGATCTAGATTTGTGGATATGTAACTAAATCTAAAATAATCCAGAAAATTGTATGCAGTAAATAAACTCTCAATACAGCAATTTTACCCTCAGAGAGAAAATTTAAAAGGAATGGAGGAAGATAGATAAATAGAAGAGGAAGAGATTAGAAGCAAGGTTGGGGGACAAACAAAGATCATTAAAACTTTGGGAAACCAGTAAAGAAGACAGTAGGGAAAGAGAGAAGGAAGAAATAAAAATAACAGAATAGAATAACAACAAAAAATTAGAAACCATGTTCACATTTATAAAAACAAGAGCTAACAATGAAGAAAAAACAAAACAAAACAAATCAAAAACAAGAAGAGAAAAAAAATTTAAAATGTCCACTTCAAGGAATGTCTCTGCTATTAGTGTTAGACAAAGTAACCCCATGAAAACCTATGAACTTCTCCAGTTCTGCCAAGATGTCCAAGTGCTTTTTCAACTCATCATTTGGTTAGTAGGAGAGAGGAGAAAAGGCTTTGAATTGGTTCAATTTGTGCCCTTGAAAACAGATAAACTAAGGGAAACAGTTTTAAGAGTCCTAATAACTGTAAGCAGAAAATTTAACACCTGCCCTACTATCTAGAGGGATTTAGGGTCCAAAAGTCCATTTCAAAAATGTTCCAAAGGTATATTTTTAAATGTTTTTACACTTCAGGTCTATGTTTGCACTTCTACATGTATCAATAAATAGAAAAGATGCACATGAGTAACTAGAAAAAAGGAAAACAATACAACACAGGTTTTAAAACCTGGCACATTGTGAGCCATAAATTCTTTGATGGTTGTGAAGTGGACTTCAGGTTTGGTTCTGAGTTTCTTTGTAGCCAGAATGAAAAGAGTCTTCCTATTTTGCTGTGAGTTTCTTTGCAACCAGAACAAAAACAGAAGCATGATTAGTCACAGGTGTCACATTTTTATAAGGTAAAAGAAAAATGGTTACACTGGAAAAGGTTTCCAGACACTAAAGTTGAAGAAACTGCAAGATGCTAAGCAATGCAGTGCACAAATATTATCCATGGAAACAACACAATGAGAATTTGTTCATTTATTCAACAAATATTTATAGAGTGTACATATCATGCTTACCATGCGAGGTTGGGAATGAGCATTGGACTGAGTGTTTATGTTTTCCCCGAATCCATCTGTTGGAACCTAACTCCCAAAGTGATGGCATTAGGAGGTGAGGCTTCGCAGAGATGATTCTGTTATGAGATCAGAGACCTCATAAGTAGCATTAATCTCCTTATAAAAATCAACCAAGAATTTCCTTCTCTCTTCTACCATGTGTGAGGTGCTGGCGAGGAGCCAGAAAGTGAGCTGTCACCAGATGTGGAGCCCTGGGGTTCAGCTTTCAGTCTGCATTTACGAGCTCCTCAGAACAGTAATAAATAAGCTTTTGTTGTGTATAAGCCACATAGTCTATGGGGTTTTGTTGTATTTGCCAAAATGGTACAGGGTGAGACAGTAAGACTCACATACTGTTTACATGAAACCCATAGTCTAGCTGAGTTTCATGTAGTGGTTTCTTATCAGTTTGTCTGTGAAAATAGGATGAATGAAACTTAAAATTCTGACAAAGTTATTTTATTAGCATCCTAGTCATATAGGCTGGGTTTTAACTCATTAATACTCATCTGATACTTAAATTGTGATAGCCTATTTAACTCTAAGCAGGCATTCATTCATTAGTTCCTTAAATGACTTTTCAAGGACAAATGACTTTATAGTGGCTGTAGGAGATAATGGAGACAAAGATGGATATCAAACATACTCAGGACCTTCTAGAACCTCATATGACAGTGAAGGAAACATACATATACAAATAAGTTCAAGGGGAACATGGTGTGTGCTTTAATAGATTCTTGCATGGAGGTCTCTGGAGTTGTCTGATGGGGTCTACCAAGAGAAGAAACTTGAGCTGGTCTCTAAAGAATCAGGAACCACAATACGAGCAGCAAAAGCTTAGTGCTTTCTTTGCCAGGAACTATTCTAAGCATTTTATGCATATTATAAATATTAAATTAATTCATTTTAATTCCCACAATAGCTGTGAAGTAGATACTATTATGAGCCTTGTTTATGGGAAAACAGAGGCACAGAGAAGTGAAATCGTATGCCCTGGATCACCTAGCTGGTAAGAACATGAGGCACTGGAGTTGTCTCTTCCAGTTCTTTTCTGTGGATGGTTATCTTCTGCTCTTCCTTCCTGTCTCCTCTGCAAGACCTCTCCTGATTCCTCAGATGATACTGAGCTTTCTACTTGCATCCTCTAACAGCACCATGCACTTGTCCTACTTAGAATTTACCATGTTGGATAATTACACATTTATTTGTGTGTATCACTTATTTAATTCGTTAAATTATTTATAACTTGATATATAATTAATTACATTTTATAGTATTTATTACATGTAAATATTTTATAATTTAATGTCTATCTATTTCTCTAGACTATAATCTCTATTTGGGCAAAAACTGTCATGCATTTTCTTTATTTTTTTTCTAATGCAAGAGTTTGGTACCTACAAGGTACTTAGTAAGTAATTGCTGAGCGAGTAGAGCCAGGAAAGTGCCTGAGCTGTATGAAGGCTGTAATGTAGATACCTATGTTGTTTTTTCTCTCATTGCTGAGAAAAAATACTCGATGCTCAAAATTAAGGAAGTAAAAGTTTATTTAGCTCACAGTTTGTGGAGGTTTCAGTCCATAATCTGCTGGGTTCAAGGCAGAGTGGCACATTGGCAACAATTCATGGCAGTGAGAGACAGCAAAAGCAACAAGAGCAAAAAGGGAGGAGTGCAAAAGCAAGCTTCTTCCCTCTCTTACATTGTATTCAGGCTAGTGTGGGTGCAGCACTGACATCTATAATCCCAGCATTGGACCATGAATCAACCACAAATTCTGGAAGCCTGCCTCTATGACTATGTGAGGCTTTGGTGGGACATCCAGACACAAACCATAACAAGACTTAAGGTGGCTTGGAGAGAGGTTAAATGCGAGTTTTAGAGACATTTTAGAATAAAAATTTTATAGCATACACCATATACATGGGTGTCTCTTTTGTTGTTGGTGTTTTTTCTTTTAAAGTAAAACCTGACCAGAACTACCCAGCCAGGAAGGTAAGCCCTTTATCTTTTGGGGAAGAGACAATAACAAGTGAAGGAAGTCTTAGTGATGGCACTGGACTGCCACATTTCGGGAGCCAGAACAGTGATTGTGGAATCTGTGATAAAAGAGTTTTTATGCCTTAATTATTTTTCTTCCCTTATAGTCTCTAGAAAACAAGTATAGAGAACTTCATGGTAGAAGGTAGCTACTCACCCTTTCCCTTGCTCCTAGTGTCACTCTTGAGGCGGAGAGGGTAGAGAGTGGCTGCCACTGTCTGACTCCTCACTTGCTTGGTGCAGGGCTGGCATGGAGTGGGAAGTGGTTCCAGTCCTTTGACATCATGTCAGTCTTCCTTTGCTTCTTAAACTTCTGCTCTCTCCCAGTTTCTATTTCCAGGCAGGGTGGCAGCTTAGTCTATATTTGGTGGGGTATTCTTTGTCTCATTGGCACATTTGACTCAGTGAGCCTGAGTTAATTAGGGAGGCTCAAGAGCCTGGAAACTGGCAAGTGGAGTTTCATGGCCTTTGCTTCTTCTGCATCCCTGAAGCTGCCAGGAATAAGGTTGCTGTTTGGGGTTCAGTTCTTCCTATTGTTTGCATGATGTAGCGTTTCCCCAGAAGAACTGTCTAAGAGAATAACCTGTTGTGTGATCCTTTGCCTTAGGTGTCCCCATTAGTCCTCTGAATCAAATTCATTTGTTTATTGAGTAGGTATTTATTGTGTGCCTTCTGGGTGCGTAGGTCTATAACAAGTACTAAAAGGGGAAGTAAATAAAAACTGTTGTTGCCAAAGAGCAATGTAGAGAGAACATAGATATTTAGTAATTTTAGAGTTACCACAATAGGCTTTATAAGGCAGGTGGCATTTTAGTTAGATGTCTAAAAGTGGAGAGGATTTTGACTGAGGATAGATTTGGGTGGAGAGGGGCTAGAGAACTGAGTTTCAAGTAGAAGTAATTGTGTAAGCAAAGGCCAGAAGAAAGAGATATATAGTCTGGCAAATGAATTAATATTCTCAGAGCAAAGAATTTATGTGGTAATTGTGGGAGGAGATCAATTTATAGGTGAGAGCTGGTATTGGAGGGTGGGAGCACTTCGAGGTTGCACAGGGAGCCATAAAGTTTTACAGCAGAAATGTAATAAAATAATACTTGGTCTTTAGGGAATATTTTCTAGAAGTGGCATTATCTGGTGAATAAATTAAAGAAAAGATAAATTGGAAGTAATTTCAATCAGTTCAATTCAAGTGCATATTATTATTTAAATGAAAGCACAAGGAGGCTAAGTGACTTGCCCAATGTCATATATCTAGTGAAATGTGGAGACAGGATTTGTAATCAGTCAGTCTGACTGGCATTCTATACTCTTAATGTTGCTCTATATAGTCTCCCTGTGTTTATTAAACTCCAACAATGTGCCTGGAACTGCTGACAATGTATACATAAAATGTATGTTCTTTGTCACTCAGTTTAAAGGCAATTATTTGTATAATTAACATGGTATTCAAATTTTTTAAAACATTTTTTGGGTTATTTGTTACTGTTTTGTTTTTTAATTAATTAATTAATTAATTAATCAATTAATTTTGAGACAGAGTCTTGCTATGTAGTTCATATGGGTAATTTTGAGGCAGAGTCTTGCTATGTATGCCCTTGAACTTACCTGCATAGCCCAGGCTGGCCTTGAACTCATGGTGATCCTCCTGCCTTAGCCTTTTGGATTATAGGTATACACCATCACACAAAAATTAAAATTTGAATGCACCTTGACTGAAATGGGTATTTTGTGTGTCTAAATAAGTCAGATATACAAGCTTAAATATTGAATGTTTTCTCTTATATGAGAAACTCGAAGTATAAATAAATTAAAAAGCAAAATATAAAATAGATAATAGGAAACAGAAGGAGATAGTTCTTTTGGAAAAGAGAAAGGTACTAAAAGATGGGAAAGTGTTATGTACATGTACTAACTCCTCATCATGAATGTAATTATTATGTACCACAAACATGTACTATAAGAATATAAAACATTGAACTATAGTGATGGTGATAGAAATGTAGGAGGATAATTAATTGATAGAACTTGGTGCTATGTTGGTTGTAAGGTTTGAGAAAACTTCCAAGGTAGAGTTTTAAATGGCCATTCTTTAAGTTGCTCATTAGTAATATAGATATAATGGTAATGCCAGAGACTTGACTTTTGGAGTAAACAAGACCATACTGAACTTTCTACTTGAAATAACAAGAATTCAGATACAGTATACAAAGCACCAGTTTCCAAGATTTTGGACATAAGGCCAAAAATGTACAATAACTTTTGAGAGATGAGAAAAACAAGAGGTGAACTCTGTGATTGCATTGGTGTACTGTATTGAATTTCCAAGTCGCATCCAGGAAACAAAAACCCAGGGAGATTCTTGTAGACGTTTTAAATTGTGGAGACAAAGCTAAAAGCCTGAGAGGCCAAACGAGTTTTCAGGACATTGGAACATAGAGGACAGATATGCAGAATGAGACCTCTAGAGATTTGTGGAGGATTCTTTTTGAATATTCAGCTGAGTACTTATGAGTGCTATTTGAGGAAACAAACCAGGATGGGTGAAATAAAAATATTAAAGATCACAGCACTTAGCACTCACAAAGGGTCATAAATAAGGCCTGTTCTTAATTTCAATGCATAAAAACCTCAAGACTGAAAGACATTTGGTAAAGTACATGGAAGGGTCTTCTTCAGTTAGAGAACAATTATCTCAAGCTCAAATACTGCTTTGATTGTGCCTAACAAATTTTAAAAGTGAAATGCAAAAGCATTGGAGTGTTTCCAAGTAGAAATTTCATCTCAGAATGAAACTCACAAACATTTATGAGAAAAAAGTTTTTGGCATCTAATAAGGAAAAAAATGACAATATCTATTATCCAATCAAAAATCATCAAATATGCAAGTAAGCAGGAGCATTAAACTCATAATGTGACAATAAATCCACCAGAACTGGCACAGATATTAGCACACAACTAAACTAACTTCTAAAAATGAAAACCACAATGTATAAGATGAAAAATACTGAATGAGATGAATGATGGGTAAGACTTGCAGAAGAGCTTAGTGAATGTAAACTCATAATAATAGAAAAATATCTAAAATAGAAAAGAGGAATATTTTAAAAGAACAGAATATTAGCAAGCTGTGACATAACTTCAAGTGGTCTAACATGCATGTAATTGGATCCACAGTGAAGAGAAGGGACAAAGTTTAATTATTTGGGGGAGAAATTTGCAAATTTGATGAGAACTAAAAACTCAGGAATTCATGTAGCTCACAAACCCTAAACACAAGAAACCTGAAGAAAAACTAAACTGAGACACAGCATAAATCAAATCAAATCAAATCAAATCAAATCAAATCAAATCAAATCATGTGGGCTACTATAATAAAACACAATACACCGAGTAGTTTCCAAACAATAAAAGTTTTTTCTGATAGTCCTGAAGGAAAATCCAAGAGTAAGGCATATTTGATGTCTGGTGAGGGCTCAGTTTCAGTGCTCATGTCATAGAAAGGCCTAGCTAGCGCTCTGGGGTCTCCTTTATAAGAGGACTAATCCCAATCAGGAGGCTCTACCCTTATGATCATCTCCCTGTCTTCTCATAGCATCACATTGGAGATTAGCTACCAACATATGATCTTGAAGGCAAGTGATATAAACAGACACACCATAACATATTGATAAGGAGAAAATCTTAAAAACATCCAGAGTGGGGAAGGAAAAAAAGAAACATAGGTACAGAGGAACAACGATAAGGGAGATAGTAGTTTCCTTTTGGAAAGAATGCAAATGAGAAGTTAGTGGAGCAGCATCTTTAAAATAGTGAAAGGAAAAAAAACTGCTGTCAACTTAGAATTTTATGTTCAGAGAAAATGCTTCAAAAATGAAAGAAAAGTAGTTTTTTCCAGATACACAAAAGCAAAAAGAATTCATCATCACATTGCAATAAATACTAGAAGTCCTTCAGGAAGAAGAAATGTGATTCCAAATAGAATTCTGGATCCACAGAAGTGAAAGAAGAATAAAAGGTGTGGTAATTTAATGGATAAATATGTATCTTTTCTTATTATTGAAATCTTTTTAAAAGAAAATTTATTTTTAAAATAAAAGTAGTAATGTAGTGGTGGGATTGACAGCATATGTCAAAAGCATGACAAAAATGGAAAAAAGGGAGAGGAGAAATGAAGATTTATACTGTATGGGAAATGGTAAGCTATTACTTAAGGTTGAATTGCCCTAAGGTAAATATATGTACTATAAATCCTAATATAAACACTAAAGAAGCAAAGAGTTATAGCTAGTAAGCCAATAATGGAAATGAAATAGAACCATACAAAATATTCAGTTTATCAAAAATAAAGCAGGGAAAGAGAAAATAGGAAACAACAAACATACATGTGGCAAACAGCAAAGACAAGGTAAGAAGTTTGAATCTAGCCGTATCTATAAATATTTCAACTAAGAGGTGGGCATTGTAAGATCAGCTTAAAAAAGCGGCACCCACCCTGCCTAAATGCATATCTGCCATACAGCAGGTGTGAAGACACTAATTTTATAGCATTAAATATCTATAATAGAAAATTATGAACAAAGAAATAAGACCTGGTGCTGGTAACTCATGCTTGTAATCTCAGCACTTAGGCTGGGGAAGGAAGAATGAGAGTTCAAGCCCAGCCTGGGCAAGTTAGTGACTCAGTGAGACCCTGTATAAAAAATTAAAAATTAAAACACACAACATACATGAGAGCCAAGTAAACTAAAATAATCATAAGAAAATAAGACCAAGGCAGAAGTCACATGCAAGGAAAACAAGATAGCAGGAAAAAAAATCAATGAAATCAAGAGTTGGTTCTTTTAAGAAAGTCAGTAAAATGTTAAACTTCTAGTTTGCTTGAGCAAGGAAAAATGAGGGAAGATACAAATTATGAATATTAGTAATGAGAAAGGTGGCATCACTGTGAACTCTACAGATATCTAAATGATAATAAGAATAATATTATGAACAACTTGATATAAATAAGTTCAACAATTTAAATCAAACTGAAAAATTCCTCAAAAGACACAAACTACCAAAGCTAACACAAGAATAAGCTGATAGTTTTAATATGTGCCTATCAATGAAAGGAATATAATTTCTGGTTGAAAACAATGACAACTTCAAGCCTAGATAACTTAGCATTTAAAAAAGAAATGACATTGATTCTACACAAACTCACCTAGGAAGTACAAGAGGAATAATTCTCAATTTACAAGACCAGCATTACAGTGATATTAAAAGCAAACAAAAGACAGTAGAAGAGGCTATTCTGGTCTCTCAACATAGCCTGCTCTCTCCTGTAGAATGTGTTTCTTTTCCTACCTTTACTCGGCCCAAATTCCCTCTGTAGAGCCTGTTTCTTTTCCTATATTTGATAGATGTTTAAAAAAAGATGGTGTAAGAAAAGAAAACCAGTGCTGGGTATGGTGGCACATTCCTATAATCCCAGCACTTGGGAGGCTGAAAAAGGAGGATCATTTTGAGTCTGAGACCAGCCTGGGACATATCATGAGTTCAAGACCAACCTGATCTGCATTGCAAGATCCTGTCTCAAAAATTAAAAAATAAAAGAGAAAGAAAGAAAAAAAAAGAGAAAGAAAGAAAGAAAGAAAGAAAGAAAGAAAGAAAGAAAGAGGAAGGAAGGAAGGACTGTAGTCTAATATCTCTAATGGACATAGTTGAAAAAAATTTGAACTAAATTCAAACTAAAGTCAAACAGGTGACAATTATCACATAAACATATGCTCAATATCAGCAGTCATTAGAAAAATGAACCCTAATGAGGCATCAGTATCTGTCTAGTAGAATGGCTAAAATTAAGATGACTGGTGACATGAAATGTTGGTGAGGATGTGGCAGAGCTGGAACTCAAACTCAGATGACAGTATATCAAATTGCACAGTCATGTTGGAGAACTGTTAGGCAGTTTTTTAAAAAAGCATTAAACATATACTTACAAGTGATACAGCTATTCCACTTGGAGTTATTTACTCAAGAGTAGTGACAGCATATATCTATATAAAGACTTGTACATGAATGTTCATAGAAGCTTTATTTGAAATAGCCTCAGACTAGAAACAACCCAAATATCCTTCAGCAGAAGAATGAATAAACAGGGCTGGGGATATAGTTCAGCGGCATGACAGCTGCCTCTCAAGTGCAAGGTCCTGAGTTCAATTCCTGGTTCAAAAAATACTGAATAAATGAACTGATGTATTAGTACAATGAGATACATCTTAGCAGTAAAAAGGAATAACTATTGATATTAAGTACAACATGGGATGGATTTCAAAATACATATGCTGAATGAAGCCAGACAAAAATGAGTGTATAACGTGTGATTCCACTATGTGAAATTCTAGGGAATTCACACTAGCATATAATGACAGAAGACATACTAATTGTTGCCTGGAGGATGGGGGAAGTGAGGAGGGATGAGGGAGAGATTACAAAGAAGCATGAGAAAAGTATGTAAGAAAATGAATATGTTTATTATATGAACTTGGTAATGGCTTCATATTATAGTCAAATGTACTTTAATAAAGCTGTTTACACAATAAGGACAGGCTGAATGATTAATAAGATGGGACATAAAGCCCTTTAAATACTGTATACTATATTAAAGGTCATTATTAATTATATATAAAGTCTTAATTAAAGATGAATGTGAGATTGTAAGCTCAGGAAACTTAGATCAGCAGGAACAAGGATGAAAAGAATAGGAACTGGTTTACAAAAAGACGATGAATTCTGTTGTTCCAAATCTAACGTCGACTTGAGAACACACAGGAGCTAGTTGGCAGTGTGGGGAGAGATGAGTTTTGCCAGAAAGATGTGCACAGGAGCACAGAGGTGAAAACGGAAGCAAGGGATTTAATAAACTGTGTGGAAGGACAGCATGGAGCAGGGGAAGAGCAGAAGCAACAACTCTATGATAATACTGAGGTGGGAAGGGCACCATCAGGGAATGTCTGGGGTAGGGCACTTAGATATCATCAAGAGTGATGAGTTTGAGTTGAGCCAGCCACGTAGCAATCAGAAAGAAGAACATTCTAGACTGAAGAACAGCAATTGCAGAAGTCTTGAGACAGGAAAGGAATTGGTGTGTTCTAGGAACTGTGTCAGAGGTCAGTGTGGCTAGAGTTGGTGAGGAGGAGGAATGGAGTACAAGACTTGGTTGGTCTGATGGCTTGTGGTAAGCATAGATTTTATTTTCAGGACTGTAAGATCACTGATGGATTTCCAGAAAGGTCATTCTGACAACCAGACAAGTGCTTATGCAAGAGGCAAGAGTGGAATTAGAAAGATCAGCTAAGGGGTTCTTTGAATAGTTCAGGTGGGGCATAATGGTGATGTGGCCTAGGATAATGGCAATGGAGTGGAAGAATTTAAGATTGAAAGAACAACACGACACAAACCCAAGGTGTTAAGGAATCTTGTCAACGACAAAATTGCTGGTCCTTGAAATTTTAGAGTTGGAAGTGGCACAGGATCCTGTTGTAGAACTTCTTGACCAAACATCTTATTTCAGAGAGCAACAGTGGTCTTCTCTCAAATTTGTGCTGTCTTTCAAATCTTCCAATGTGTTTTCATAATCAGTACTCCTTCAAGGACACAGGCCCCATTGTTCAGATCACGTTTGGGTCGTATCTCAGTAGTCTGGTGTAGGGACTGGCGTTTGCTCGGTGGGACAATGGAAGTCACAGGGATGGAAGGGAGGCTCAGATGGTGGGTCATGCGCTGGGCAACTGGCCCTTCCCCAGTCTCACTCTGGGTGTATGGCCAGCCATCCTGTGTAAAGAGCAAGGCCAGGTGGCTGCCTCTTCTCTTTGGAGCCTTCGCTTCGCGTTCCATTCCGCTCAAATCAGACTCAGTGTTTATGATCCATGCTGCGGCTCTTCTGTTTGGTGACACCCTCATCCCTCATTCTTTTGAACATTTACCTTTGTATCTCTTTTCAGGCATTTATCTCATTCCATAAAATTATAATTCTTTCCTGATTTCACTGATCATTTATCTCCTTCACCTGTTTATGGCCTGCAGCCAGCCCCTGGTAGATAGCTTGTGCACAAAGTGCATCTCCACTGGAGGTTGCTGAAGTGAAATGAATCCATTCAAATTGAAATACATACTCCAGCCACAGTGGGTATGCAGAAAAATTAGAAGGAATCTAAGGTTCCCCTGTGAATATGATTCCAAGTTATCTCTGCACAGGGATAAATGATGTGTCAGAAAGAAAGTGGAGAGGATAAATGGGGCATTTAGAAGTGCTTAGAATTAAGAAAATATGTATTTGGCAAAATGCCTTTGAAGAACTGTGATACTGAGCTCAAGCCTGACCACCGTCTTAACTCTTCCTTTTTTAAAATTTAAAACACTCTTTGGGGAGATGGTCTCCTTTTAGGATCATCAGTCTGACTTTATTACGACACTCAGTTGAGAAATTTGGTTTTTATTTGAAGAATCTGCTTGTGACAGAAAATGGTAAATGCTTGTTAAATGACATCTCCTTTTTCTCTTAGGCATGACGCTAGAATACCGCTCCACATCCCCTGTCTTCCTTCTAGTTAGGTGGGGCTTTATGAGCAACCTCTGGCTGTGGGACATTGGCAGAAGTTGCTACGGCACCTCCAAGCCTGGCCTATAAAACTTGCATCATCATCCAGGCTCTTCCTCACCTGGCTGAGTGCCAGCACTGCAGCACTGTCCACCCCCAACAAAAATCTTTCTGTGACGAAGGCAGTTTTTGTCTCTTTGCTGTCTGGTGTAGTAGCCATACTCTACTATGTAGCTGGTGTGATTGAGAAATTGAAGTTTTACTTTATTTAAATCATCCTGTGTTGCTATCAACTACCACTCTGTACCACATTGCTTTAGAGGGAGGGAGTTTGGTCCCTGAGTGAATGGATGGAGTGGAAGGTCTCCTGCTTACCTGCAATGTCTGAAAAATAAATATTTACTGCATTAAGATGCCAACATATAGTATCTGTTCCATAAAATGAGGAATAAAGATTCATTTGTAGTAAAAATTCATGGTGTATCTATCTTTAGTTGGTACAATAAGGCTGGAAAAGTCCACTAACATCAAATCCAGTTCTTAGTCTAATCCTTTCACCTTTCTTGAATTCCCAATCTTGCCCCACCCTGTTTTATTGAAAAGAAAAAATGGAGGCCATAAAGCAAGCCTTTCTCCTTTTTCTTACGGGGTAGCAGAGCAAGCTCGGGGTTCTGGTTTCCGCTCCATCATAACTCACTGAGGAGCTTGGGCAAGTAACATTGATTTTCTGATTATTGCTGTCTTCACCTATAAAATTGTGTTTTCTGGCTTTGTTTCTTATTCTAAATGCTCCTTTCAAGTGTCTGCCTTTCTGTACCTTTTGTGATTTCCTCCTCCCTTGAAGGGGTATCCTTACTTCCAGTACTGCTGGCTCAGTTTCCTTCCAGGCCCTCCCAAGATCTATTCTCTGCCTCTGTCCTCAGCCCTAGCACTCTTTTCTGTCTCACTGCCTTTCTTCTTTACCAACAGTTATGCCCATTCCTGCTTTCACTACTGCCTCAGGCCTCACACACCTTCACCCTCTCCAGGCTGACTGTCACCTTGATTTCTCAGCTGAGATGACTTTTAAGAATACCACTGTAATGACCTCTCTTCAGTTTCAAAAGAGCGGCTCTCAGGATGAGTGAGTCCATCTTGTTTAGGCAAAGAAAGATTCTTCATTCTGCCACATGGTTCTTCTCTCCCATCTATAAATTCTAGTCTCTTACTTCATTCACTTTCAGGGTATCATGAGAATTAAAAGTTTGTAAATTGCCTTGAGTTCCTTGGGGACAACTTGCAAGTGTAAAGAATAAAAATCTTTTCACATAATGCTTTGAAAATCAGGCAGTGAATTGATTCCCAGTCTCCTTTGGGTTATGGTTATGAGCATATAAGATGAAATATCACATTTCATCCAGACAGGTGATGCCTATGTTAGGTTGCTAATTGTAATAAAAAGCTTAATTTGTGTCACTGACTATTTCTCGTTTTACTTGGTTGGAGAATGGGATGACAAGGATGAGGCTACTCGGGGGAGTATTCCCAGTCTGAGCTCCTGAGAGGAGATGATTATTCTTGCATAGTCAGAGCTTGACAGCTCAGTGCCATTAGTGCCCTAGCTGTGCTGTTATTTTGTCTCCTCCAGTAGAGACTTGGCATCCATCATTTCCTTTTCTACCTCTTCCTAGCTTCTTGTTTTCCTTTTATTTTTTCCTTATTCCACTGTTTCTGTTATTTCTTTTCTCTTGCTCTCTTGAAAAGTTTTTAAATTTAATTTTAAAGAGGGTAAAACTAAGCATAACAAAACAGAACAAAGAAGAAAACAATGGGACACAGATTTCAAAGCAAGACAACAGGAGCTCTACAGTGGCTACCATAATGTCTCTTGTTTTCTTCTTAATAGTTGTCTGTATCTCACACACAATGAATTCATACAAAACCAAAAAGTATAAAACTGATCAGAGCAGAGTAATGAATGAAGGCATTACAGACCTTCACAACCAGACAATAGGAAAGTCAACAATGGCTGCCATAATGTCTCCTGTTTTCTTCAAAATAGCTGTCCATACCTTCATGCATGTTGAAATTAAACAATACAAAACAGACTAAAACCATTCTGAGCAAAGAATAAAAGCATTGCTGGATTTCACAGCATGATGATATGGAATTGGCAATGGATACTATAATGTCTGTTTTTCTTCAAAGTAGCTGTTCTTTTTCATCATGCATAATATAATCAATTCTCATAAACTGTTTAAGAGACGTTCTAGGCATGTATAAGCCTCTACATGTATACCTATCCTTTCTGTATTAGAGGGAAAAACAAAACAAAACATTACTAGAAAAACAAGAAACAAAAAGACAAATAAATAACAATAGTAAAGAGCCCCAAACAATGATGATATAGTCCTTCGAAACAAAGTGCTAGGAACAAACTAAGGTTGTTACTTAATAATGATCGTCAAGAGTTCCTCAGATCACCAGACACAAACATGCAAAATTGTTCCAGTCCTATGAATATTAACTGCTTTGTTCTACAAACTTAGAGAATTTGTAGCACAATCATCTTAGCTGTCCTGTGTATTTATACAAATTAAGATATTTTTCTTTTTTCTTTCTTTTTCCTCCTTTTTGCTGAGATGTTATTTTTTCCCCTTTGAGCAGATTCTTACCCTTTCACTTTATTTATTGAGGATTTTATATCTATGTACTCTAACCATTTCTTACACTAGGGAGACTATACGGTATTTACACGTGTGAGTTTGATTTATTTCACTTATGACTATGGTCTCAAGTTGCATCCATTTACTTATAAATATCTCAATGTGATCATACTTTATAGCTGAGTAGTATTCCATTGTATAAAAATACCACATCTTTTTTTCCATTCCTCAGTTGATGGGCACTTAAGTTGTTTCCAAGATTTGGCTATTACAATTTTTGCTGCTATAAACATGGGTGCACATGTATCACTGTGTTATGATGTGCACATATAGCATGTGGTATGATGAACTTTCAGACTGACCTCCACAGTGGTTGCACCAGTCTACATTCCCACCAGCAGTGCAGAAGAGTTCCTTTTCCCCCATAGCCTCTCCAGCATTTGTTATTGGTAGTTTTCTTGATCCTGGCCATTCTTTCTGGAGTGAGATGGAATCTCAGTGTGGTTTTAATTTGCATTTCTCTAGTGACCAGTGATGCTGAACATTTCGTTATGTATTTATTTTCCATTTGTATTTTTTTTATCTGAGAACTGTGTGTTCATCTCAGATGCTTATTTTTGGATTGAGTCTTTGAATTTCAGGGGTCTGATTTTTAAAAAATTATTTATATGTTCTAGACAGAAGTCCTTTGAGGGACAGTTGACTAAGATTTTTTTCAAAATTCACGGGTTTCCTTTTTATTCTGTTGGAGATTTCTTTTGACATGCAAAAACTGATTAATAAGACGAGATCTCAGTTATTGATTCTGAGGAATATTTCCTGTGCAGTTTCATTTTTGTTCATGAATTCTCTATTTACCCCATGTCTTCAAGATTTCTACTTCCTTTGTCTTCCAGCAGATTTAGTGTTTCTGTTTTAATATTTAAATCTTTGATCCATTTTAAGTTTAGTTTGGTACATGGTGATAGGCATGGGTCTAGTTTTAGTTTTTGACATATGGAGAGCCAATTTTTCTGGCATCACTTATTAAAGAGACTATCTTTCTTCCAGTGAGTGTGTTTGGCCCCTTTATCAAAGATAAGGTGGCTGAGTGTGTTTGTAGTTGTATCTTCTAATCTATTCCATTAATCTTCAGGTCTGTTTTTATTCCAGTACCATGCTGATTTTATTACAGTAGCTTTGTAGTATAACTTCATGTCAGGGATTGTGTTGCCTCCTGCCTTGCCTTTGTTGCCCAGAATTGCCTTTGCTGTTCTAGGTCTTTTTTGGTTCCAGATGAATTTAGGAATGATTTCTCTAGATCTGTGTGGTATGCTAGTGGTATTTTGATTGAGATTGCATTAAATCTGTATAAGAATTTTGGGAGAATGGCCATTTTCACAATATTTGTTCTTCCTATCCATGAACAAAGAATGTCTTTCCATTTTCTGAGATCCTCTTAAATTTCTTTTTTCAGAGTATTATAGTTTTCCCTGAATAGATCTTTTACTTCTTTTGTTAGATTGATTCCTAAGTATTTCGTTTTGTTGGATGCTATTGTGAAGGGCGTGGCTTCTTTTATTTCTCTCTCAGTTAGTTTGTTGTTTGTGTATGAGAATGCTATTGATTTTTGAGGGTTGACTTTGTATCTAGCTACATTACTGAATTTATTTATTATACCTAGGAGTCTTTTAATGGAATTTTGGGGGTCTTCTATGTAGAGTATCATGTCATCTGCAAATAATGATAATTTAACTTCTTCTTTTCCTATCCTTACTCCTTTTATTTCTCTCTTGTCTAATTGCTCTGGCTAGTATTTTCAGCACTGTATTGAATAGGAGTGGTGATAATACACATCCTTGTCTTGTTCCTGATTTTAGAGTAAAGGCTTTCAATTTTGGGACATTTAATATGATGCTGGTTTGTCATAGATGGCTTTTATCATATTGAGATAAAGACCATCGATTCCAATTTTCTGTAAGGTTCTTACCATGAATGAGTGTTGGACCTTATCAAAAGCTTTTTCTACATCTATGGAAATGATTGTGTGATTATTATTTTGGGGCTCTATTGATATGGTGGATTACATTTATTGATTTTCATATGTTTAACCATCCCTGCATTTCCTGGGTTGAATCCCACTTGGTCGTGGTGTATAATGTTCTTGATGATTTGCTGCATCCTGTTTGCTGATATTTTATTAAGAATTTTGCATCTATGTTCATTAGGGAGATTGGCCTGTAGTTCTCTCTTTTGGTTGTGTTTTTCTCTTGTTTTGGTATTAGAGTTATACTTGCTTCCAGGAATGAGTTAGGGAGAATTGCTTCCCTTTCAATTTCACTGAAGACTTTGAGGAGTGTTGGTGTTAAGTCTTCTTTGAATTTCTTGTAGAATTTCACAGTAAATCCATCTGGGCCTGGGCTTTTCTTTGTTGGTAAGGTTTTAATTACCTTTTCAATTTCATTAATTGAAATTTGGTTATTCAACACTTTTACATCTTCTTGATCCAGCTTTGGTAATTCATACATTTCTAGAATCTTTCTGTTTCTTCTGTCTCTTGCTGTCTTACCCACTGTCCTTCCATGCTCTCTTTTCTTCCTTTCTTTTTATTTTTAGCATTATTCTTGATAATTTTGATCTACTATCTTGAAGAGTGGAGATAATGTGATGAATGAGGTAACCTAGTTTTCTGCTCTCCTATGATTTTCAAACTATGATGGTTGATAACTAATGATACAAGGAATTTTGACAAAGTATTATTTATTCATTTGCTCATTGAACAAATGAATAGGAAGAGCTCACAGTGAGCCAGGCAGTGTTCAAGGTATTTGTGATACATCATGGAAAAACTCATAGTAGGGCTATGATTAGCAAAGTGGTAGGACTGCAAAGCAGGAGACCTTGCCTCTGGAAGAGTTCAGAGGTCAGGAAAGGAATACTTTGACTGAACCCACAGAGTGAGAAAAAGATAGAATATGCATTATTCATCTTTTCATTACAGTGATCCACCACCTAAGTAAAGCAACTTATTTATTTTGGTTCATGGTTTTAGAGGTTTTGGTCCATGGTTGACTGCCTCCAAGGCAAAAATTTTATGGCAGGAGTGTATAGCAGTCAAGAAGCAAAATGCAAGGCTCAAAGGCATGACTTGGTGTCCTAGTTCCTTCAGCCAGGCCCTATTTCTTAATAGCCCAATAAGCTAATGAACTTAGTAGATTTCTCTGCTGATGATTTCAGTGCCCTCATGATCCAATCACCTCTTTAACTCCCACCTCTGAATATTGCTGTATTGGGAATCAAGACCTTAATATATGAATCTCTGTGGGATACTTCATTTCGCATTTTAATCATAACAAGTTACACAAAAGGATCAAGGAAAATGTTTTAGCTAACTGCTAGAGGGAACAGCCTGTGAGAGGGCTAGATAAATGCTTGTATAAGTATATATAGTAGGTGAGAATGGCAAAAATGAGTCCTGAGAGCCGGGCAAAGCCTGACCCTTAAGGGTTATCTAAGGGAACAGTGGTAAGTTTGAAGTTCACTGGAGGGCATTTGAAGGGCACTGAGTGGGGTAATGACAATAGGGATCAGAGCTATCCAATAAAATTTTCTGTGATGATGGAAATTCTCCAGCCAATACCGTAGCAACAGGTCCCAGGAAATATTTATCGCACACTTGAATTGTGACTAGTGTGACATAAACTGAGTTTAAATTTTATTTCATTTAAATTTAAATAACCCCATGTGAGTAGCTACTGTAATGGACAGTGCAGCTAAGTGTAGCTTGCTTATCACATCCGTAATCCAGTCAAATGTCTCCTGCATAGCATCGCTGCATGGGCCCTTTTGCAACTCTTAGGTCTTCCTTGCTAGGCAGGTCTGCTGGACTGGCTACGTCTCTCAGCTAATTGGCTGGCTATTCTAACAGTATGTCTGTGTCTTCCCTGCCCAGCTCAGTAGGTCACACTCCCAGAGTAGTTACTGCTCCTGGGCTCTGGTTTTTGTCTCAAGAAAGGCCACAAACACTGTGTTCCCACTAGGTCTATGTTCCTTGAATAGCTTTTTTTTTTTTTTAGTTTTTTAAAGTTAATCATTGACTTCATTCTTGGGCTAATGGGTACATACAAACTCAAAGATGTAGATACCAGCTTTATCAATGGGCTGCCCATGAGGTGCGTGCTGTCTGATCCTCTGTGAGGGCACACTGCCCTCTGTTCCTGAGAAGCCGAACAGCATGGCCCCTCGTGATCTGTCCAGAATCTGTTTGCCCTGTCCTCACACACCTGGGTGCTGCAAACCAAGTGAGGTGGAGAAATTCTCTGCCTCCTCACCGGAAGGCAGGGGTCAACCCCAAAAGTGCACTTGGGCTTCTCTTCTGAGTACTTTATGGTGACAGGGATTTTATTTTTCTTTCTTACATTTTCTGTTGACAGTCAAATCACTTTCCCACTGAGGTTTACAGTTTTAAAATGATTGGAAAAAGGCCTGATTTCCCCACTTATGTTTTCAGCTCAGCTTGAGGCATAAAAGGAAATGTTCTCATGGTAATTTCTTTGAGTCAGTTTGGGAATAACTGTTGATCTGCCTCTTCCCCACCTTCCTGCAACCATCAAAGCCTGGAATTCAGAAGCTGCCACCCTGAAAGAACCTTTCCCTAGCATAGTTCACTTGTGTGGCAGCAGGAGCACTTATGACATGTGCTAAGGGCAGATGGCCTTACCCTGTTTTCACCATACATGGAGCCTGGAGATGTGGTAATTTTAGTGGTGAAACAAGGATCATGCCTTGTCAGAGTCTCAGTTCCCATTTGGAGAGCTTATTTTTATAGAAACAACAGACTCTGAAATATTTAGTCATTGTTTGCATTTCCTCAGTGTCTCCCACTGACCTCTATCATCTGAGCTCATTACCACATGAGACTGCCTTCCTGATCTCACGCTTCTGACTATTGGAACACGTGTACCTGGGCTGAGCTAGAAATCTGCTCACTGTAGCTTTCACTTCTGGGTCTTGACCCCTCCCCTTAGGATCCTGTAAACTGAGCTGATCATCCCGCCTCCCTGTGGGAATCCTCAGAAATTGGACGGTACCTGTCTTTCCTTCTATTGGTGACTTCCAGAGTTCATACAGCAGTTTCTAGATCAGTGGGCTCTAGGGCTGTAGACCAGTGATCATCTTGGGTGACAGAGCTCAGTATCTTCCAGAAAAGAGCATCAAGAGTTGTTTAGTGACTCTAAGTAAAACAAGGAGAACATAACCATCTTCTCAGCATTCCCGATGCTCCACATCTTTCTAGTACTGCAGTTACAGCGGGTGCTCATTGTCTGCAGTACTGTTATTCTACAAGACCATGGCAAATACTGAATTAGCCAGCACTCTGTCACTGCTCCTTGGCAAACTGAAATGCCAAGATAGGCTCCTGTGAGTGACAACATTTTCATCAAGAGATCAATGTACAAACCGTTTTGTGTGTGTTTCTTTTAAAACTACCTTATATAATACATACTGTTGATTGATTAGCACTGAACTCACAGCCAACAGCGGTAACTCATTCCTGAACAAAGCTGATGGAACATGTTTCTGTGTAAGGCACATCACAGCCTTCTGTGCTTACAACACCAGATAGCACTTCAGCACAACACTTGAGGCTATTTACACAGCAAATTCACCAACAGAAAGAACAAAAATTGCAAAAATTGGGGCATAAAATAGACCATGAAAAGCACATGGGCTAACATGTTGAGACCCCAAACAGGGAGGCATTGAATGACTTTGTTTCACCTCCACTGGGGATGTGTGTGTGCAATGACTCAAGCTCTTTTTCCCCTTGTGTGTGTGCACAGATGAACTATGAGTACTGATTTGGGCTTTACAAATATGTTTTACTGACTAGGTGAATTCACAGGTGAGGAGTTTGCGGGGAATGAGGATGGGCTGTCCCCTGAGCACAAAGGAAGAGGAAAAGGGAAGTCAGCTTTCTGCAGATGTGGAGTGAATGCCAGATGTGAACAAGTGCCACAGGCAGAAACGTGTGAAATTCCATGCATGTGTGTGTCCCAGGGAAGTCCCAGGCGGTGGCCGATGTCTGCACAGTACATACGTCTTACCTGCTGCCTCATGTCCTCATTTAGATTTTCAGCACTGGGAGATGAACCTCTCATTTTGCCCAGCTGTGTGGGGTTCAGGGTCTCCCCCAGAGTGGGCATATGGTAAGTCATTGTCACTGTGTTCCTGGGGCTGGAGTAGGCCTGGTTTGGAACAGAAGGAACTGAGGGAAAAAATGAAATGAGACAAGAGTGTGTGTTTGGAAGCTAAGGGGTACTTAGAGTAAGGACACAGAGCTTTAGAGGTACTCACAAAAGAGAAGAAGAGGCAGCAGAAGGACATGAAGGAGGGACTGAGCAGTGCAGCTCCAGGAAGGAGATGGTAGGCATGGTCAACTGAGTAGGAAAAGTACTGCTGAAGAGTTGAGGTTTTCCATTTTCTAGGACTTTTCTTTTTAAGATTGTCAGGCCCCCACTCCATGTGAGCCATCAGTGATCTTCACCAGCCCTGGGCCAGGCAAGGCTGTTCATTCACCATGCGGATGTGCTGAGAGAATCCTGACCATCCCACAGGCGCAGAACCAGTGATGGGCTTGTGCTCCCTCCGTGCTGATTTTTTGCTGTGGGAACAGCTTCATCTGAATTTAGTGATCACCCCAACAGAGGAGACCATTTTTATTTTTAATGATATATTAAAGTGGAAGAAGTTGGTGGAGCCTATGAAAGATATACCATTCATATTCTTTGGTGATGTCCATTTAGTTCAGTTCAAGATAATTTTTGAGTTGTGTGTCCTTTTTACTGCAGCGCATGGAGTAAGCGGCTGGGCAGAGAAGCCCTCTGAGCAGGAGGTCAAGGACAGCTGTCCACAGGCTGGAGAGTGGGTTTAACCTACTAGTCAGGGAAAGTCATCAAGGGCTGTTAGCAAAAGTGCAAAGTGGTCGCTTAAAGCTGTATGATTTTGTTTCTTAAATGACTGGAACTTGAAGTCTGTTGCCTGGAGATGATTTATTCCATTGGGATGTTGCTCCAGTGCTTTTGCCCCATGGTTCAATATCCAAAATCTCTAGGTGCTATGGAGGTCACAAAGATGGACAAGAGATAGTGAGCTACAGTGCACTCCAGCAGTGGAAACAAATCAAATGGACTTGTAACTATGTAATTGTAGTATGTCTCCAGGGTCCTGTGATTACAAATGAGGGAGAAACTGGTTCTTCAGCAGGACCACTGGCGACTTCACAAGAAGGAGACAATTGCTACCCCATTGACCTCTAGGCTGCCCCTTCCCTCATCTTCCCATCACTGTATTTTCCACTGGGGCCTCAGGCCAAAAATATAAAGGAGACATCACTGATTAATTTATTCACCCTCCTCACATTCAATCTATTCATCCCTCTGTATTTAATAGACATTTCATCTCCAAAACCAAATTTGGTTCCATCCTTTTTACTCCTTATTTGCTGAGCTATCCAAGTCACAGACACAACCGCCTGTTGCTGGGACTGTTGAGGGAGCTTCCAGGTGGTTTAACACCATGCTCACCTTTCTTCCTTTCAGAAGTTTTGTGGCAGTCACAGTACTCTCGCAAAAGACAATTAGTTCCGGTCATCCTTTCTGTTCTAGAATTTTTGTGGCTTTCCTGTATTAGTGAGGGTCCAGCCAGTAAAGATCTTGAGTGAAGATTTCAAACAGGACATATTAATACAAGGATTCAGATGAGTGAGTGCAGCAGGGGAAATAAATCAGATGGACTTGTATCTATCTAATGAGACAAGGGATGAACCTGCAATCCAGAGCAGGAATCTACTACCAGATTTATGCTTGAGGGACCCAAGCTTTAGAACCCAGGAACTATTTAAGTATGGAGAGTCCTACATGGTGGTACCTGGGACCTCCGAAGGAGGGATTGAGGGAAACTGCAATGCCAAGGGGAACATTATATTGCCATAAAATGCCAGCCAGAGCCAAAAGGGAAATGGGCAAGAACGCTGGCTCCTTCTTTATATCTTCCAATCCAGCAATAGTGCCTCTCAGTGTCCAAACGTTTTTGTTAGAAAGTTCTACAGGGGCTCGGGATTTAGCTCAGTGGCATAAGTGCCTGCCTTGCAAGCACACAGTCGTGAGTTTGATCCCCAGTACCGATTAAAAAAAAATTGGGGCTGGGGATTTAGATCAGCGGCATAAGCGCCTGCCTTGCAAGCATGCAGTCATGAGTTTGATCCCCGATACAAAAAAAAAAAAGTTCTACAGCCCAAAACCTGGTCAATAACTCCCAGATTCCCCCTCACTGACAAACTTCTCTGACCACCTTCCAACATTCAAAAACACTGGGGACCAAACTTCCAAAACACGACCCCCTGGGATACACAGTCAAACCATGCACAAATCATAGCAGGATCTCATTCCATCTTCTCTCTCATGTTTTTGCAACTGGAAATTCTTTTCCCGAAACTTAACTGAGACTTACTAACTTCAGTGCCCATGCATGACTTTCTTCATCCAAATTTTTTCCCACCTTCACCTTCTCCAGCCCGCAGGGATCTTTATTTTGTTCTTAGAACTCCTGAAAGCTTTGACTACTTGGTCATACTGTAACTAAATCTTTGTGTTCCTCAGAGATGCACCTCTGTGTGCTGGAACACAGTAGATGCCTGAGCCATATCTATTACATAGAAATTTATGCTGCTTTAACCACCAAGCTACCATTGTTTGAAAACAGCAATAACAACAATAATAAAAAGAAGTAGGCAGACAAGTAAAAATGCATGTGATCAATGATGAAGGAACACTGCTCAGCCCCTTCCTTACCCCTGGCCAAAAAGTGCATTAGAGATAAGATAGAACAATGCGATCTCTGGAAGTAAATGTGACACTGTTGCTCTTGGAGAGAAAGGAGGCTTCCCTTAATTAACAGAGAGCTGGTGAGAAAAAAAAGAGGACAGTGAGAAGCTGAGATAGGAGCTGGCTGAGAAAGCTTAGCATGAGGATATTGTGTAATGTTGGCAATTTTAAAATGTTATGTATAGCAATGAATAATAGATGTAGTAGAAAATGTAGGGCTGATTCTTTGGGCAGGTAAGAAAAGAGTCTGTGAAATGATAAGGAGTTAAGTGTGGATATTGATGTTGGAAGGCAGAATGCCAGTCTATTTTCCAGTCCAGACACTGCCTGTGGGTTTGAATGGGTTTTCTTTGTGAAGTGCTGAAGGTTTACCCAGCTGCAGGTATTGACCTGTTCCATGTGCTTTCACACTGAAGAGCGCTTGTTACTTAAACATAGGCCTAGGGGAAGGCTTCCTGGTTCAAAGTCTGGCTCTATTATTTACCACTTATAAGACCTTAGGAAAGTTAAACTTAATGTACCTTGGTTTTCCTTATATGTAAAATCAGGCTAACAATAGTGCCTTACAGTGTTATTGTGAGAACCAAATAAGATATAATGTATGTGTGCAAAGGATTTAAGAGTGTCTAGCATGTTGTAGGAGCTAGAATGAAGATATTTATTGCTACATTCATTGGGCCTTTATGGTATCTTCAAGACACTGAGGACAAGACTGAATCTTTTATGCATCTGATAGGTAGGCTCAGTAGTACTCAGTGATGATTAAATGTGGGGTAAAAGAGAAAGAGTCAAGGGTACTTTGTACAGTTAGAAGGCTGGAGCTGCCATCAATTCAGAAGGAAAATGTGAATCAAATTTGAGCTAGAGAAGTTAGAAATTCTGCTTCAGCATGCTACATTTGAGCTGCAAAATCAGTGTCCACATACAGAAGTTATGTGGACAGTTGGTTATATAGGTTTAGAAGTTTGGGGAAAAGATCTGACCTGAGATATAAAGTTTGGTATTGACAACATATTGATGGTAATTAAAGTCACAAGAGTGTATGAGGTCACCAAGGAAATAATGGTAGGCCAAGAAGTGAGGAGGGCCAAAAACTAACTTTTAAGACCTCCAATTTGAAGAAGTTAGGAGGAAGTAGATGATTCAGCACAAGGAAAGTGGTAGAGGGAGTGGAGAAGTGATCCATGAAATAGAAGGAAAGTCAGGAAAGTATGGTTAAAATTAAGAGAATGTTTCAAGGATGGAAAGTCATCAGCAGGGTTGAATAATATGAAAGTTCAAGTGTGTTAGTTACATATTGTTGTATAACAGATCACTCCAAAATATAGTAGTTTAAAACAACAAGTATTTATTATGTCATGAATTTTCTGTGGATCTTGGAACAGCTAAGGTGGGTAATGCTGATTGCTGATTTCTTACAAGGTTGTAGTGAAGCTGTGAGCTGGAGCTGCAGCCATCTGTAGACTCACTTAAGGGTAGACAATCATATTCCAAGGTTACTCTTGCAGTTCTTGGTGGTTGTCAGTTTTTTTCCATGTAGACTGTCCGGCCTTGTGTCATGATAGCTGGCTTCTCCCAGAGGAAGTGAGCCAAGAGATAGGGGCAGCCCATGATGGAGGGTGCAGTCTTTTATGACCTTGTTTTGCAAATGTCATGATCTCTGAATACTCTTGTTACTAAGTGGAAACGGAAAGCCCAAAGAAGTATAAACACCAGCAGGTGGGGGTCATTTGGGCCAAACATGATGAAAATTCATCATTGGATTTGATGAACGAAACATTCGAAATCTTAACAATGATGAGGTGAAACTTTTGATCCCTGTTGATGTAAGAAAGTACGGGAAGAGGAGAATTGAGATGATGAAAACTATTTTGAAGAATTTTCTGCAGAAGGAAACTCTGATAATAGCTGGTGAAGAAGGCAGTTTTTCTAAAGTGAGAAGAAGTAACAGTATGTGTGTAAGAATAATCTAATAGTGAAAATTTTATGATACAAAAGAGATAGTAGCTGGCTGATTCTCTTCAAGTAAGAGAGAGGGACTGAATTTTCTGTCAAGAAGGTGAAGTTGATTTTAGGTAGAGACATACTTGATTCATCATAGTAATAGTTGGGGAGATAAATTAAGTGGCAGGTGTACAGCTAAAGTCAAGGAAGGATGTGGATTTCTCTTTTGGCCACTCTATTTTTTCTAAATGAAGTAGAAAGCAAGGTTATCAGCTGTGCTTTTCAGATGGTATATATTTTTAAAAATTGTGGCTTTGATACTTTTGATGATTTTGATGATAGTGTGGTAATGATGGAAAACTATGGCTACAGTTAAGGTAACTTTCTCACCTTCTCCTTTTGCTTTTAATAAAAGTTAGAACTTTTATTTTTGTATTTTTTCAGGTGGTAGTGCATGGTATTTTTTGTGGAATAATGTAGAAATGCAGGTGTATTTAATCCAGAAAAATATTTTACTCTAATACAGATAAAAACATCTACAATATTCCTATGAAGGGATATACTAATCAGTTTTCCATTGCTGTGATGAAATACCTGAGAAAGTCAGCTTAAAAGATGAAAGGTTTGACTCACAGTTCCAGAGGTTTCAGTCCATGGTCAGCTGCTCTATTGCTTCTGGGCCTGTGGTGAGGCAGAAACGTGATAAAAGGGAATAATAGAGAAAACTTCTTACTTCATGGTGGCCAAGAGAGAGAGAGGGAGAAAAGAGGAAGAGGAGAGAGATAACCTACTCCCTTCAAGTGAGCCCCACCCCCTAAGTTTTCATCATCACTCAATAATGCCATCAGATTATAATTTCACTAATGAACTAATCCACTGATGAAGTTAAAACCCTCATGATCCAGTCACCTCATGGCCTCCAAGTTCTCAGAACATGGCTTTTAGGGGACAGTCCAGATCAAAACCAAAATTAGTGATACCAGACACAAGAATCTAAGGGAAAAATAAACTAGGAGAGGAATATTAAAATTAAGAAAATTCTGTTAACTATCATTTCTTCTGGTCTTGAGAGAAGACTAAAATCTCTATTTTGGGAGTATAACATATCTGTCCAGCCTGCTTAAAGTATATGAACACCTCTATAGTGAGCCTGGCAAATGAAACAGCTGGGACTAACTTGTAAGATGCAATATCTGCTTTTCAGTGTAGTTCAGAGGCCTGAAGACCTCCAAATGAGGGGATTCTGGGACTAACCTAATAGATCTGCACCATGGAAAATCATAAGATCCTCCAGGAATTCTCAGATGTCTCTGAGAGCTCAGAATGCCCCAGTGTCTCCCATGCTCCCCCCCAGGCTTCTTGTGAGTACTCTCCTCTTACTTAGTCTTACTGGAATATAAAGTGAATAATTCTTTGTCCTGTATCCCTAAGGAGCTCAGCCTGTTAACTAGGGCAAGATACTTAGGCTCCAGGGGAAAGGAGGATATTGGGAAAAAGCATTTGAACAGATTGCATCTGTGATGCTTAGAATGCTAGGATCTGGTGTCTCTTCCTCTCCTCTCTGTTCATCCACATCTTCATGCTCCAGATGCCGACCTGGGCACAGACTGGTGCTTCTGCTTCTCATTCTTAGTTCTCAAGGTTTCTCCTGGCTTTTAACAAGTGCTTGGCCTATTGGCTGGGGAAGGAAGTAATTCTGGAGATGCTGGCAGCTCTCCTAGCAACCACATCAGAACCTGCTGGTCACTTCTTTTTTCTTGCATAGACAGATACCCCTGAAATAGGAAAAAAAAAAGCAATTAGTCAGCCTGTTACTAATGTGCTAATGTCACCTTTTCAAGCTGGTGCCTACCTCAGGGAAGCCACCTCTTCTTCATATCTCCATCATGGAGCTCAGTTCTCCATTGTTGCTTCAACTCCAGGGTTCTGGGGGTCTCTCCAGGCCACTGGAGTCCTGCAGTGAACTGACCCTGACCTCTGTCTATTGTGAAGTCCTTTGTAAGATGAAACTGCTGCTATCTCAACATGTGTGGAAACCACAGGCTCTGGCTCTGCTGGTCTCATGAGGTCAGAGGTGGTTTAATTCCTCTTTCTATTCCCAGAGTCTCCATGAGTGAGGATCAGCTCTGCTTTTCTACCCTTTTTCATGAAAATGAAGAAAAGAAAGTATAAGGTTTTATATTGGATTACAGTAATAGTATTTCCTCCATAAGCTCAATAGCTTAGGATGTACTTTCTCACACTTTATCTTACTTCATTCTCATAATAAATAAATTGGAGGTTCAGATAAATGGGCCGGGGATTAAGCTTAGTGGCTCAAGCACTTACCTGGTAAGTGTGAGGTTGTGAGTTCAATCCCTGGTACAAAAAAAAAAAAAAAAAGGAGGAAAGGACAATTATCTCTATATTGCAGATGAGAAAACTGAGTCCCAGGGAGGTTGGGTGACTCAGTCAAGGACATGAGGCTGGTTTGTGTCAAAGTGAAGGCCAGAGTGAAGAGCTAGGGAGGATAATTCAAAGCATCCATGAACTCTGTGTGTATGCCGCTGAGTCCCTAGGGAGGGGATGCTGTCCCTGTGTTGGCCTCACAGAAGACATGCAGCTTCATGGGACACCAACACTGCTTTGTCCTCCTGACACCTAGCCTGGGTCACCTTTCATCGTAACATTCATCTATCCTGTCTCGTGTTCAGAAAAGACATCAGGACAGGTGGGCCCATGCCAGGGGTAGTTTCTGCAGGTGTTCACTTCATCAGGCAAATACAAGAATCTCTGAAGCCACATCCTTGAAACTCAGCCTTTCAGCTTGATCAAAGGGCCAAAGGTGGCAGTGAGCCAAGTGAGAAAGCTTCCTCTTCCCTCATGGATAGTCCTGCAGTGCAGGTCACTTTGGAAATCCCATCTATGATCTTTGAGTACACAAGTATCAGAGAGAATGTCCTGTCCCTGATACGAACATAGGTCCCACAATGAGTCCCCATGCTGCATTGCCCCAAATCCCTTGAGTATTCCTCCTTTTATTATGACCTTTCTGCCTTTCCTCTGAACTTGTGGGAGTTGACTCCTCCTGAAATAGCCTGAATCAAAAAGTGATGGCTTGCAAGAGAGTTACAATTAACTTTTCATCACCAAGAAACTTCAAGGAGATTTTTTTAATATAGAAAAAGAGATAAAAAAACAAGCAACTGAAAAATGTTGTGGTCCTGTGAGTCAACTGAGAAAACACTGAGTTATTTCAGGGAAGAGATAGTCTGACAGGTGATACATTGATTTTTGACTTCTCTTCATTGTTTTATTTTATTGGTGACTACATCCTCTTTTCCTAGATTGTCAGTGGTGGCTAGAGGTGAATGAATTACTCTTCTGCGCAGTCCGTTGATTTCTGTGCTGGCACATATCAATTTCAGTTCCAAATGAGAAAAAACCTAATAGAGCTATCTGAAATTGGGATAGTGGCCTTTGGGAGCAGTGAGATCCTTGCCAATGGATACCTTCAAATGAAGACTGAGTGACTGCAGAGAATGCTGTACAGCTGACTCAGGCCATGACTAGGAGGATAGCTTACGTTCAAAACTCATACCTGTCTTAGTCTGGTTTGTATCTACAATAGAATGCCTGAGACTGGGTGATTTATAAAGAGAGGTAGGTTTATATTGGCTCATGGCATCAGAGGCTGGGAAATCCAAGAGCATGATGCCACCTTCTACTTGTCTTCTGGTGCTGCACCAACTTGTGGAAAGTAGAAGGGCAAGTAGATACATGAGAAAGAGAAAATATAGTAACTGTCTCACGTTATAACAAGTTTCCCTCACAGTAACCAATCCAGTCCGAGGAGGAGAATTAGCTCAGTTCTGCTACCCATTGGCAAAGGCTCTTCCTCCATAATTCAGACACTTCCTACTAGGCTGCACCTCTCAACCCATTCTCATTGAGAAATTAAGGTTTCAACATGTGAACTTTT
This sequence comes from Hydrochoerus hydrochaeris, assembly GCA_004027455.1. Classification (NCBI taxonomy): domain Eukaryota; kingdom Metazoa; phylum Chordata; class Mammalia; order Rodentia; family Hydrochaeridae; genus Hydrochoerus; species Hydrochoerus hydrochaeris. The sequence continues at coordinate 28,592 of PVLA01002312.1, read as the reverse complement.
TGGGGATCACACTCAAGACATAGCAACACCTTACATGACCGATTACATTTTTGTTGATCCTGCATGTCAGGCAAGACATTGTTTACCAAAATGTGATTTATTAGATGATTCCTAGATCATGGTATGTTGGCTAATTATAAGTAGTGAAGAATTTACTATTAAAAATATTCAAAATATAATAAGTATATCAAATCATTACTTCATGAGTATCATTGCATTGGTGAAGCTAAGGTAATCTGTGCCATAATGTCTTATATTAGGAATTCAAAAGTTCATGAGGCCTTAAAATGTAAACATGAATATTTGAAATCTTCACTTGTGGATTTTATACCTGAATGTTCTAAAAAGTACAGATATGGTAATATAGTACAGATATGCCAGATAAATAATATGGAATTTTATCTATAGTAGTTCTATGCTATATCTAAGCATTCTTATAAATAATACATTACTATAAATATGTTCAGTCACAAAACTTATGTTATAGAAACCTAGCTTTCATTTATTTCCAGAATATTGTTTGATTTCTGAGTACCCAACCACTTTAATGAAGATTAATTTGATCATTTCAAATTCCTTTTTTCCCTTGGTCCCAGCCAGAGACTGGCTAACTCACGATTTATTATTCCCTCAATTAGGTATAGAGCCAATTAATATCCCGCTTCCTATCCTGCTTTCCTCGAGCTTATGTGGCTCTGAACTAGAGCAGAACTTATGTGGCTCTGAACTGGCTGCGGTTGCAATGCAGGTGACCCTTCCTGTTGTGGACATTGCTAACATTCCACAGAGTATCTTCTGCCAATGCATCTGCATGCCTCACCATGCCACTGGTCACTTGATGCATAATCCTGTTTCTCCTTGCCTAAGCCTCAAAGCCTCTTTAGGACAGCTAGCAAGATCCTCCTTGGGGTCAGGGGTGTATACCGAAGACAGGCCATCTTCAGAGGTTCTCTTGCAGTACTAGATGGGAATACAAGGGCTTTAAGAGTAAGGCAGAGTAGCTGTCTCATGCCTCGTTCTCTCCTCCTCCACTTCTGCTTGGCCTCCATTGTACCTTGGGAATCAGCATTGTTTGCAGGACCGTCTCTGCCCAGGGTTCCAGAGAGGAAGCAGGAACACTTTACTGTATTCTGATCACTGCCAGCTGGTCTTCCTAATGGTTCCTCTGCTTCCCTCTAGTCCATCCATAACAGGACCTGAGCAGGATGATGTCACAGCTGTGTCACCCCCAGCCCGCCAAGTCACTTGGAGGGCCAGGCAGAGGCCCTCCATGATCTGCCCCCTACATCCATTATGGCTCTGACTTCTTTTCCTGCTACTTCTGTACCTGTCACACTGACCTCCTTACTGTTCCAGGAATGCACTGGGTGTGCTCTTTCATTGGGATCTTTATATGGCCTTTTCTGTCTCCTCATATGTGCAAGTTGCTCACTTCTTCAAGGCCTCAACATATACGCGCATGTCACTTCTCAGTGAGGCCCACCCTGACTGTGCTACTTAAATTGCAGTGCACTCCAGCTCAGTGCTCTCTGGCTGGCTATGCATAATGTGCAGTTCTCTGCTTAACTGTCTCATCCTTCAGGCTGCATTCCCAACTCCCAGTCTTTCTAGGGGACCCTAGGGTATCTTTTTTTTTTCTTTTTACAAAATGACTATTCATTGTTTCATGCCAGAATCTGGTTACTGGCTTATTATTATCCCTAGTGCTTAGCACAATGCTTGGCATGCGGGACTCATTATAAATGTACTGAATAGGTAAATGATGGGAAGAATGAGTGAATGATTCAACTCATGTGGAAAAAGCTTAGAGCCCAGCCAGGACAAGTTAACAAGATCCTGTTTCAAAATTAAAAAAAAAATTTTTTTTGAAAGGTCTGGAGATAGATCAGTGTGAAGACCCTGGTTTCAATCTCCAATCCCTAGTACTGGGGAGAAAAAAAGAAAAGAAAAATATTAAAGATCATTGAGGAACACAGTTGCTAAGGCTTGTAAAGCCAAATATAGTGCATGTCTCAAAAAGAGCTAGTTCATGTTCATAATTTATATGAGAAGGGAAGGCTGCTTGCCACAGAGCTTCTATAGTATCTATAATTCTACTAGTCCCAGTGAAAGTTGTATAGGAAAAACTAGACTTGGACTTGACACGGTGAGAGAAAGCAGTAGACTTGAAGTTTTATAACCACTCTTTCTTATATCTGACTAGCAGAGGCCTTCTTGCCTCACCATTTGAAATCACACTGCCAGCTGACAGGCAGCTGACTGGCACCTTGCATATGCCACATTATTTGACTGATTTTCATTTCACTTCTAATGAAGAACCCAGCCCTGGGAACTTGAGTTTGAGTTGGAAAAAAGAGATAGAAGAGAGGTAGGATGGACTTCCTTGTAGTATGTGTTTGATGTCTAGCTTTCTGATACTCCTCCATTTTATAGAATTCTATAGTTTCAACCAAGACAGTCTGTTAACTAACTGTACATTGATTTTTACAGCTAAATAGACATTGCTTATACATCTAAATTTGCAGATCACAAAACATATTTTCAAACAAATTATTTTTATTTTTTGTATTGAAACATGGGGTTTCTAAGATTATAAGGGTGGGATTTTGTAGAAGATTCAGGTGAAGATAGTGAGGACTTGGCAATACCCAGAGGATGATGTAAAGACCCTGATGACTGGGGGACAGGGTAGGAGGCTGTGTTTTGAGAGAGCCCAGGTACCAGGAAAGACTTACTCCTAAGTCTCTAGGGATCCCTTTCCTTCTTGTTTCACCCCAGAGCAGAGCCACCACTTGGTTTTTATCAGGTGTTGGTAGGGTGACAGGGACGACCTGCTCCCCCTTCCCGTATGTCCCTGGACAGTCCCAAAGCTGGCTCTGTGGTGTTACTACATGATGCTGCCTGGTGAGGGCTGGGATTGCTATGCCAGAAGTGTATAGTGCTGTACAGTTCTGTTTTTTCTGAATGGACCTAAACACAGAGGTAGCCCTGTGGGAGGGAACTGGTAGGATCCTTCATATCTGTGTGATGAAACATACAATTGGTCTTGTGTCCAAGGAATAGGACTGCATGGAGTCCTATCCACTTTCAATGCTCAGCTTCCCCAAACATCACTGGGTAAAGAATAGACAGTGAATTCCAGATGCAGTATTACCAGCTATGTGAGCTGGGGTGAGTTTCCATACCCTGCTTTCTTATTTATTGAATGGGAAGGGTAAAAGTTCTTATCTTTAGGATGGACAATGAAAATGATGTTTTAATCCTGAGTAAGTTTTCAAGATGTAAATAATATTACTATTTTTAGAGCACAGCATGGTACAGTAGATGACATCCTGGCATTTAGAGACAGGCTCAGGTGAATTAGACTCTACACTTAGTGACAGTGTGACCCTAATCCTAGGAAAATTGCTTAATCCTTCTCAGTCTTGGTTTCCTTGTTTGTAAAACTGAGGTAATAATAACAGTTGTTTCATAATGTATCTTCAAAAATTAAATGAAAATTTAAAGAATCAATTGCACGAGAGTCCCTTAATATAATATCTAGTGTAAAACAAAAACTCAATAAATATTAACTACTTTTTTTTTATCAGTGATGGTGGTGGTAGTGATGGTGGGTGTCCACTATGACACCTAAACCTCTTTCTACTGTACTCAACACAAGTCCTTTTCCAATAATCCAACTGAAATGTTCACTTTCCTACCTAAAACTTACTGCTTGGCTACTTGAACTTAACTTTATTCATTCTGAGTTATTTTCTTATTATTCCCAGAATTCTTAGAATTAGAATCCTAGGATAAAAAAATGTGTAAGTGAAATTCTGGCATTAATGTGTAGAAATTAGTTACACTCAAGAAATATATCGATGACTGTGAGAGGAGTTGCTTCCTGCTATGACCAAACCAATTAAATGGTTCTGTAAGCTTGTAGAATATTTGAAATCTTAGACGGATATGGGATCTCCTTCAATTAATGTGCTTTGGTGTACAAGTAACAGAAAACCTAACTCAAATGATCCTCAGGCATTGGGAGCTGTGTTAACTCATATTGCTGGTGGTCTGAGGTAGGGTGGTCTCCAGGCTGACTGAATCTGTGGCCTTATCACCATTTGGCTGTCACTCTGTGGGTCCTTCTGTCCTTATTATCAGTTTGGCAGTGAGGTGGTGGCCCCAGTTGCACTGTTCACTTCTGTGTAAGACATCTGCCTCATTCAGAGGCAGGAAGGAATCACAGTTCCCCCCCAGCCTTCTCTTAAAACCTGGGAGAAATTCCCTGAAAGTGCCCAATAAATGTTACCTATTACTTCAAAGGCTTTTTAAATGGGTTGTGTGCTGTCTCCTTAACTAATCACTGGCAAAGGAAGGGGTTACCTTGATTGGCCTAGTTCAACCAGCTCCTACTGTGGAGCTAGAGCCCATCCCCAAACTGTACAGCATGTACAAGCTTGGGAGAATGGCATGATCTCTGAGAGGTAACCATAATGTCTTCTGAAATCTTTGTTCTGAGCTTATTGGAAGTTTTCAGGCACTTTCAACTTGAGTGTAAGTGCTGGTTTAATCTTATGAATGCCCTGTATCACATGGCACAGCTTCAGGGGACAGTAGTCTGAATTGCCCCCCCTGGAAGTGACAATACTGTACACTGTGTGTATTCATTGAACAAAAAAACCCTTCAGGACACTTTATCCCTGGAAATGTAAATTCTGTTCTCAATGGATTCTTTGATTTAAAAACAGGGCAATTATAATATTATTAGTAGTAATTATGTGGTAACATAATTCCCAGTAAATGACTGAGAAGAAAAAAGTATAAAAATGAGCAGCCAGTGGGCACAGAGATAAGGTGGGATGAAGAAAAGATTCTAAAAGCTTTCAGGGATCAGATATGCCTTGAAGGGTGGGGATATCTCTTCTCCACTTCGATAAGCACCTGGTTGGCCAGTATTTTACTTGTTGGCAGATTTCTTTGTGGCTTCCTATATATTTTCTCAGAGCTGGAAATAGGCCTGGACAAAAGCTGGATTCTGAGATCACAAATATGAACCTGACCAGGAAAGGCCTACCCTGGGTGGCATATGGAGCTCAGCATCTGGAAGGGATGGCCACCACCTCACAGGCTCACATCTGGCTTCATGTTAGGCACTGGAGGCCTGGAGGACTGTCTTCCCTGGGAGCCAAATTGTGGAGGCCTCGAATATCTCGCTCATAATTTTAACTTGCTTTTCTAGGTAGAGATTTAGACCAGCTCTCTCTCAAATTGTGTACCCAATTGTATTAGTCAGCTTTGCATTACTGTAACAAAATAACTGGGACAATAATTTTAAAAAGATTTTGGCTTGTAGTTTTAGAGGTTTCAGTCCATGATCAATTGGCCAAATAGCTGTGGGACTATGGCATGAGAGCACACTGAAGGAAGCTGCTCATCCTATGGTAGCTGGGATGTGAAAAAGCAAGAGGAAAGGGCCTGGTTTCCAATATCCCATTCAAGCGCACAACTTGAGTGATCTAACTTCCTCCCTAGCCACCACCACCTAAAAGTTCCACTACCTCCTAACCTCATGGTTTGGAGACAAAGACTTTTAACACATGACTCTTTGGGGGCCCTATAAGATCAAACCTGTAGACCTAATTGGCACTGCAGTGTGAAGGGCCCCTCCTGGCCTAGTGCCTTTGATCTTGCTCAGGAAGGTGAATGAAGCTACCTATACCAATGCTGCTGGTCACAACGTCACTATAGTAATAAGTCACTCTGCTTTAAACAAAAATATCCTCTAAAAATCACTTCAAATAAGCTTCGTCTGCATGGGTGGAAAGGATACATTATTGTGGAGTAATTGGAGATCTCTAGGGCTCCTGAGACTGACACCTGAGAAGTATTCTGAATGTACTAAAACTTTTGGCAGTACCATGGCTTCTGTTGTCTGAGCCCCAGACTGCAGTGGTTTGGACAAATACATTTAGGAATATGTGTGGTCTCCTGGAACTTACTCTCAATCCCTCTCTATCCTAGCACAGGAAACTAAGGCATTCCATTCTATTTCTGCAAGCCAAGAGGTATTAACATTTTGTTTCCTTTCTAGCTATTCCTATTTCTGACTGTTAGTGATACTCTTTAGAAGTAATTATTCCTTTATATTAAAAAGTGACTGGGCTAAGAAAACATTTTTTAACAAAGTCACCCAGCTTGGCTTAACCTCTTGAGTTTCTTTCTCAATAGTACCATAAAGAGCTTTGAGTACTTTTCTTGGACTCTAGCACATGGTGATGTGCTCAGTAAATGTTTGTTGAATAAATCTGCTGTCCTTTGCAATTGTTTGCACAGTGGTACAGTAATCCTTCTTCCCATTATCAAAGTCTCCATTCTCTTCCCTAAATCAAGGAGGTCCTGTGAAGGTTGTAAGCTGTATCTTAAAGTAGAAGGTGAATTTTCAAACGGATTGGAAGTTTGCAAATAAGAGCTTCTTAGAAACCACTATACCTGCTCAAGAGTATATGAAAGGGCTTCTGCAGAAGTTGATTCTTAAAGAGCAAATTTACCTCAATAGCAAAATGAGAGCAGAGGAAACTACAGAACAATTTTCTTTCTTCCTCCCTTTTTTTCTCCTCTCTTCCCCTTGATGCTTTTTTTTTTTTTTTTAATATTCACTGAATGCCTACAAGTGCTGGGTATTGGTTGTACAGGGTGAATAAAGCATTTGTGGTCTCTGCCTTTGAGTAGTTTAAGGGCTACTGTGAGGGGTAGTTACCAGTCACCAAGATAAATATGTCTGTGATATGAGCCCACTGTATATTTGATTAGGATACAGACACTTGAAATTTCTGTGATTTTGTTTTCCAAATCATCAGGATCCTTTGGTTGATTGTCACAATAGTTAGAGCTTCTCTTTTTCCTTTATCAGTTTAACTATATACAAATTAGGATGTGACACTTTTCAGCAGTTAATTACAGGCTGAGTAGCCTTAATCTGAAAATTTGAACAAGAAGTTCTCCGGAATTCAAAGCTTTTTGTGACATGATGCCACAAGTAGAAAATTCCATACTATGAAATTTTGTTTTGTTCAGAAATCATTTTTGCTCACCAATTTATTAAAATATTGTGTAAATTGCATTCAGATTATGTATATAAGGTGCATATGAAACATAAAGGAATTTCATATTTACACTTGGGTCCTTTTGCCAAGATACCTCATTGTGAATACATAAATATTGTATTGCAAAATCTAAAACCTGAAACACTTCTGGTGCCAAGCATTTCAGTTAAGTGTTATTCAATCTGTAACACTTCATCCCCTTCGACTGGCCAATATCCAATGTAGTGGATGCATTTGTAAGTATACGTGTCTGGACTTCCTTTGTGATTATCTCACAGTGTAGTAATAGTATCATTGAGTTGCAAGTGCTTATCCAGATTGGTTTTCTCTTTCTTCTTGGTGCACAAGTAGAGCATATTTCTGCTCACTTGCAGCTCAACAGAGCTAGTTAACAGAGTTTTAGCTGACAGACTGTGAGAGAAGTATATACTTACTTCCAGGCCTTACCTCTAACTCTTGCAAGAATCTCCAAGTGCTTTTTCTTTGTCTTGGTCTCCTAGCTGTAGAAAGATGGAGAAAGAGAGGGAGAGAGGGAGGGAGAGAGAGAGAAAGCGCCAATGGAAGACTTGGAGGCCACAGGTTCAGGTACTGGCAGGGCCAACTGACTGCCTTGTAAATAAAATTTTACTGAAGTGTGGCCACACCCATTTGTTTAAGTATTGGGTGCAGCTACTTTGACACTGTGAAGGAGCGAGCAGTTGCAGCCAAGGTTTCATTGCATGGAGAGCCTGAAATATTCACTCTCTAGTCCCTTAAGAATAAATATGCTAACCTCCGCCCTAGGGAATGGCAGAGCCCTGAATCGAAAGGAACTGCACTCCTGAATGACTGCGTGGGGCACAGCCTCTCTTCCCCTCTCCCAGGCTGACTTGCACCATTAGACAGTGACAGTAGGGGGAAATTACCTTTATTGTTTTAAGCCATAGATAGTTTGATGTGATCCACTTGCATTCTTTGCTTTAATAAAAACATCAATCATTTTAGACAATAAAATTTTTTTGGACATTTTTGTGTGTCAAATACTACTTTACATTATTATATCTTATATATTCAATTCTACAACCACCTTATGAAGTGTTTACTTTTTTAAAAAATTAAAAATGATTAACTGACGCTTAAGAGCTGAACATTTTTACCATAGGATATTATAAAACATATACTCTTAATGACCATTTTACAAATGAACAAATGAAAGGCTACATAATATGACTCGCAGGGATTTAGCTGGTGTGGGGGGCTGGGATTCCCACCCTGGGATTCACATCCATGCTCCAGACTGCAAGCTTCTAACCTGTCCTCTCCTCTGGATTTTTCTAACTTACTGAGTGCTTTCTCAGGCACTGACTCTGCAGCAGGTCATATCAGTGTCCTCTGTGTACATGTGAGAAAACCAACCTGGAAAAAAGAAACAAATTGCCAAACTCACTTGACCAGCGAGCGGCTGATCTGTAAATTGACTACAGAGCTTCCAATACCAAAAGGTAGACTCTTTTCACTCCTCCATGAGGACCCAGGCAAACTTAGCAAATGCCCCAGATTTGAAATAGTGTTTTCCTTGGGTGTTGGTTTATATTCAAAATGCACCAGCCTGTCAAATTGCTGTTGGACATTAGCCCATCCTTGAACAGTCACCATAACAACATAGACATACGGGGAGGAATGGGGGTGGACAAAAGCTGATGCCAGGCCAGGGAAGGATGGAGCTGAGCAGAGAGTGGGGGTGGGTCAAGGACTCCCCTGAATGTGTTTAAGCACATTCATTTCATGAGACTGTCATTTTCTAGGGCCTTTAAACATTCCAATTCATCCAGAACAACGCCTCTTATCAATTTAGCCTGACTTCTCACTGCTTTTAGGACAGTGTTTTAAGACATGATTCCAAGAGGAAGGGAGTGATGACTTAGAAGTCAGATTCCTGAGTCCATCAGAGATTAACTGCATGAAAATTAAGCATCTGCATTTTACACCAGCAATATAAATAGCTCTTGTGTACACTATGGACTATGATTTGTGGCCTTCGAAAGGCATAGCAAGGGAGACTAATGTCTGAATTCCACCCTCCTTTTGTGATCAGGTGGAAAGTTGGTACAGATAAGAACAATGCTGAGATGAATATTTGTTTCTGAATTAGGACTGTATGTCTTTTGAGCAGGTGGATGAGGACAATGGATAGGGTCATTCCTCACCACCCTCTCTTTTCAAGGGAATTGGTTTAGAAAGGACCTCAGCATGTCTCTCAGTTGTAGCATACTATGCCTTAAAATTTTTTTCTCTTGTGATTCTTAATTCCTAGCAGTTCAGTATTGAAAATTTTCTGTTCTCTTTCTGCTTTGGGTATACAGAGATCAGAGCCAGGCTAACTCAAAGTCAGGTTGGGGACACTTATGAGCTCATTGCTTACCTTGTAGTTCCATTTCTGGACACTGTCTCCCAGTCTGTGGCACTTGGTGGGCTATGCAGTTGATTCAGAGGACAATAGCTCACAAGAGTGTGAGGTTCTTGACTCCTGGTGTATTCAATTCTCACAAGGTGGTTGGAGGATGCAGATTTCTAGATAAACCAGAATGTGAGTAGTAAAAGAGTGGGAATGGGGTGGATCTGAGCCCCGGGAGAGGTGGATGAATGTCTTCATCATGGTAGACTCACCTGCAGGGTCTGAGAGGCACAGATAAGCCAAGGGGATACATGTGCCATTATCTCTAAAGCAGTGGCGAATCTATGGCCCACGTACCACGGTGGGCTGTTTGTATCACTGAGAGCTCTGAAAGGTTCACCATCATAAATCAATGAACCAAAATGAAAACTTGTTATAAGATGCAAAGGGAAATGTGGTTAAAGGACATACTATTCTTTGTGAATGAAAATCTTGACTGCTACCTAGGAGAGACGATGTCAGGCCTGGCAGAACCCTCACTACTTGATTGAGTGTCTCATGTGCAGGATGCTTGTGTGGAGTGAAGGAGGAGAGTCCTTCCCTTGCCACCCCACTGTATCCCCAAAAGCAAGGGAAGAAACTCTTGCGGGCTTCTGGGTTGTGCTAAGCCCTCTTCCTTCTCAGCGTCTCCATAATTTAAAGTTGCTAATGAAGCATAGCAATGAAGACTAAGAAGAGAGGTGGGTGATAGCGCGGGTTAGGGGAGCTACATAGGTGCCCTGGGGGTGTTCATTAGCCTCAGCTCTGGCTGGTATCTCAGAGCAGCAAAACTGTCCTCCTCCCATTGGAGAACAGTTTGGGGGCCACAGGACAGCCATGTGGCCCTCAGAAAGCTCCTGACATGGTGTCTTGACCCCAGATTTTGTTCTGTGGCTCTCTGTTCTCTGTATTTGCCTGCTGCCCCGTAGAACCTGTCTCCATGGGCTCAGACTAAATGACGATGTCGGAGCCTAAGAGATGCAGCTGGAAGACCAAAGTGTACAGAACTTCATGAATAAAATTTTATGAGAGCACAGTTGTGCCCACTCATTCACATATTGCTGGGCTGCTTTCTCATTATGACAGCAGAGTTTGAATAGTTGAAGCAGAGGCTATATGGCCTGCAAGACCTCAAATATTTAGTCTGTGGGCCTTTATGGAAAGAGTTTGCCAGCTCTCTGAGCTAGGTTGTATTGGTATTAAATGCTTACCCTTAAAATGACATGTCACTTCCACTCACAAATCAAGGCCAGAGCCATCACACAGCCCCACCTAATCACTCAAGGAAAGGAAGTACATCCTATGGTGTGCCTAGGGTACAGGGAATAGCCAGAATATTTGGCAAACCGCACTAATAACCAGCAAAGTACCTGTTACATGTTGAACTCAGTACCAGGTGCTGGATACAGACAGATCAATAAGACAGATTCCTTCACTGCAAGAAGCTCAAGGAATGTCAGAATTTGAAGTAGGGGTCTAGGAGGCTAGAGTATGGGTAGCTTCCCTAGAAGACGTGAACTTGCTGGAGATGGAAGATGCTCTCGGCTTGGTGAGAGCTAGACCTAGGGACTGGCCAGCTTGGCAAGCAGTAGGGGTGACAGATTCCCCTGATGAACATTTATATCAATAATAGAAGGGTTGTTTAACAGGAATTCTTAAAAGAAGGATGAGATAATTTCATGTTTTGATATTTGTAAAATTGATTCCGTTGAAACCAGAGCTCTGCAGTGCATATTATTGCTGCTGTAATTTTGGCAGTGATGTGATTCAAATTGGCAGAGTCTGAGAAGGAGAATCCAGTAAGGAGAAGAGAGTAGGTGGGGTGGGCCAGAAAATGGAGGTGAGGAGCCAGAGCCTAGTGGCCTGGCGACAGCTGGTGGCCCAAGAGCCTTTGCTGGAGGGGCACAGGGGCAAGAGGCTGCTGACTTCTGAGTCCAAGAAAACTGGGAGCTGCTGGATGGGCTGCAGCCTGGAGGGAGTGGGAGCAGCCCGCAGAGGGGAGCGTGCATGTGTGTGGTAGGGGAGAGACATTTAAACATTGTAGGAACGAGGGATAAATTTAAAACTCATCAAGTGGAGTTGAGACAGAATGACAATGTGAGGAACATGAATCACTCTTTCTAGAGCCCCACCCAACTGTTGGAAGAATTGGAAATATATTTCTCCTTTCTTTTTTTTTCTCTACCAAGCTCAGCCTGGACCTTTCCTTTCCTCCACCTGTTCCCCTGACTCGAGCTCGGGGCCAAATGTCTGGTGCTGATTGGCATGTGTGATGCCTCAACTCTGCCGAGGCCTGGGGCACACTGTTGGCAGGGCTGAGAAGGCTGATGCAGTCTGGGAAAGGAGGCCTGTGAAGATACCATCGGGGCTGCTCCCCGGTGGAGCCTGGGTCTATTTAATGTTCACATTGAGTTTTATCACTTATGCATAAAAACTATCCCATCAAGTGTGGTGTGGTGCAGCCCACCTGGAATCCCAGCACTTGGGAGGCTGAGGCAAGAGGATTGCAAGTTTCAGTCTTATCTTAGAAACTTAGACTCTATCTCAAAATAAAAAATAATTTATAAGTGGGAGTTTGGGAATTTCTTTTATGGTACTGGGGTTCAAACATAGGAACACACTACTGTGTTTGATCCCTATACCATAAAACAATCATCCAGTCATCAATCTTTTCTTTCATGTTGGCTACCTTAGCATAATGAGAGTAATCTGCGGTTTCTGCTTCATGTGGCAGAGGGAGAGTGATCAGTATGGTAAAAGCTATGAGCTGGGGCTTGAAGCCTGAGTTCTGCCCTAGCCCTGACTTTTATTGGCAGTGTGTCACTGGGCAGGTCTCTCTACCTCTTTGAACCTCTATTTTATCTCTATGATGATATGGTTAGATCATCAAGATTCCTAACCACTTAATGTTGTTTGTTTTTATGATTTGCAGTGTGATCTGTGGTCCAGATCAGGGAAGGCATGGGGCTGGAGGGCAGATCTGAAGGGCAGCGTTCTGGGAGGAGAACTCCCCGGGGCCCAGCACGGTCCCCAGTGTGTAGTGAGAGGACGGAACTGTGGTTGAGAGGGTTGAATGCCAGAGCTTCTCTGAGCACATAGAGTACACGGCACTTTTTAGAACCAAAGGGATGTGTGTATGACATTTGTGGTCCCTAGGGGTGTGGCTGGGGCATAGAGTGGGGAAGAAGTTGAGAATTCAGGAGCTGGGCTCCTGGCTGGGAGGAAAGTGGTAGGCAGATATTTTAAAAAGCTGGAAGGTGAGTTCCTCTCATACCAGAACTGTCCCAAAGAAACCATGCTTGCCCTGTGAACTTTTTAAAGATCCTCCGGGTTACCTAAATCCACCTCCAGGCACAGGATCTTCCTTTTGACGTTAATCCTCCTCCCCTACCTTGCCCCTTCACTGAAAACTCTATTTGAACCTATCTAAGGGTCCTTTCCTCCACAAAGCCCTCTCAGCACCTCCTGTGCATGGCAGTGTGGCCCTCTTTTGAGCTTTTGTAGCCATCAGACCTACTTCAACTCAGCACATCACATTATATAATTAGAAGTGTTCTCTTCCCATCCTTCCCTTGAGAACAGTGTGGATTAAATCCAGTTCGTCTTGGTGTGCCTATGGCGTGGCACTGTGGCTAGGTCATGGTAAGCACTCAGTCAATGTTGACTGGATGAGAACCTCTTCAGGGGTGAATCTGGCTGTTTTAGTTACTTTTCTATCTTAGCTGAAGCAAAATATCTGACACTCAGAGTTAAAGGCAGAAACATTTATTTTAGCTCACAGTTTGTAGAGGTTTCAGTCCATAATCAGCTGGCTCTAAAGAAGGGTGGCACATAGCAGAGGGGCAACTGTTCATGGTGGCAAAAGACAGAAAAAGAAAATGGGGGGGCAAGCTTCTTTTTGTCCCTTATATTCATTCTATGAGGATTCATTCTATGGGGATTAGGGTGATGTCAATTCATTCAGTGGACTGGTCCAGCAATCACCCATCCTTAGTCCCAGCACTGCACATTCTAGATTCAGCCATCTCCCAAAAACCCTATGATCACATGAGGTTTTAGGGGGACATTTAGACACAAATCATAACACTGGCCAAATCTCCTTGGAATGGAACAAAAGGAGCCTCAGGGAAGCTTGTGGGGGGAAACTGGGTCCACCTGTGTTCCCTGGGTTCTGAGCTAGATGTGTGCATTAGGAAAGGAGGAAGGAACTCAATATAACACCAAGTTCTCGAGAAGAGCCCTCTCTGGCTGGCCCTCGAGGACAGAAGGAACAGCAGGCAGCCAGATGAGTTGGGCATTGGGAAGAGGGGGAGAAAGATTCTTTCATTCAGATTGGGAGAGAACAGCCAGATCCCTTTGCCCTTGAGAAGTTCAACCAGTAGAGGTCTTTCCCTACAGAGATAGAATCTAAAATATTTATCACTGTTGTGCATCATGCAAATTGTCCCCAATTACAACAATTTGACTTATAATTTTTCAGCTTTACGATGGTGCAAAATTTACATATTTGCTATAGAAACTGTACATCAAATTTTGAATTGTGATCTTTCTTGGGCTACTGATATCTCATGATTCTGGGTAGCAGCGGTGACCCAAAGCTCCCAGTCAGCCGTGTGATTGCAGGAGAAAGTGGATACTCTGTGGTGGGCTGTTGCTGAGCTACGATATACTTGAGGTCACATGTGCTAAATGCATTTTTGACTTATGATATTTTCAATCTGTGATAGGTTTATTTGAATGTGGCCCCAACATAAGTTGGAGAACATCTGTAATCAGGTACAGGTGTGACAAAATAGTTCATATTTAAATTTTTAGAAATTTCTTACAGTAAAAGACACACTGCCGTGCATCCCCCTGAGAATAGTCTCCCTTGCGTTGAAGACACATCTCATCATCCTTGCCACCTTCTGAAACAGTTCTAGAAGGTCTCTTCTGTGATCTTAATCGTGCTGTCATGGCAGCTTCAATGTTCTGGAATGATTCAAAACATTGACCGTTTATGATCATTTTGACTTTAGGGAAAAGCCAGAACTCACACGGTGTGCGGTGAATAAAGAGGACAAGGACACACCCTCAGGCCTTTACGCTTCTCCCTTTCCAGTGGACGGCACTGGGCAGCAGCATTTATCGTAGTTTACTGATACAATTAGATATACATAATGATCATGTTCATCATGGGGAATTTGTATCAGTATATGATATATCTTGATCCCTTTTTTCCAATCCCCTTCTTTCAACTCCGACTCCCCATTTTATTCCCAAAGCTTTGTTTCCAGTCGTCCTTTCCTCAGTCCCTCCCCCACGAGTTCTCCTTCCTTTGAACAATTTCTTCCCGTTTCACAATCCCTATTATACACTTTGGCCCTAATTTACATTTTTGGTTTCTCACACCAGAGAAACAGTGAGATATTTACATGGGTCACTGATTTATTTCACTTGAGTGTTTTTTAAAAGTATATATATGCGATAGAGTACTACTCAGTCACAAAGAAAGGTAAACGTGAGGCATTCCTAGGTAAACGGCCGCACCAGCGTCACTCACTGAGGTGCTACCGTGATAGATTCTTGTTCGGGGCTAGGACACGGCCCTGAGCAAGCCAGAAGCCTTACTGCAACACCAATGTCACTAACCTCTTTCTCGTCTCTATTTCCCTGTGCCCGTCACCCTTTCCTCCCTTCTCCTGCCCACCCCTTGTCTCTGCCCGCCCTTCTCCTGGCAGAGCAATGTTCTGTGATGGTGCCCGAGATGCGTGGACTGAGCCCAGGCCGAAGGCTGCCCGAGTCCGCCTTGTGCCCGGCTGCGGGCGGGAGCCCTGAGCCCGGGGCCGCCGGCCGGCGGCGCCACATCCTGGCCCTGCCCGAGGATGAGGCATGGCGACCCCAGCAGTGCGCCCTGCTGGAGGCCGACGCCTCCGACGAGGTGGGCATGCTGCCGGCCTCCCCGCGCGCCACCGTCGCCGGCTTCGACAACTTCTTCCCGGTGCAGGAGGGCGAGGGCCCGGGCTGGGAAGGCGGATCGAGCCCCTTCCTCCCGGTGAGCCCCGAGGTCATGAAGCGGCGGCGCGGCGGCCTCATCGAGCAGCGGGACGTGATCAAGGCGCACGAGGCGCACAAGATGCACAGCACCCCGCAGGCGCGGCGCAAGGAGTGGGAGTGAGTACGGCGGGGTGGGGGGAGGCGGCCGGGCCGGATGGGGGTGCGCTGGTCTCTGCGTCCATCAGCCAGGGCAGGGACCCTCTGAGTGAGGTTCGGGTGCTCGGGCCCTGTCTCACCCTCCTGTCCATGGCTGCCAAGTGGGGGTGCACTGAACTCACCCTCCAGCTCAGCTGTGTTACTAAAAAAGACCCCAGCGAGACAGAAGGGGTCTGTTTCATACTCAGAGGATCCCTGCCAACCTCGGAGATGCCATCCGCCACGGTGTGAATCATCATCTCACATCCCGCAGGAATTATGGCTAACCTAGTCCTGGAAGGAATGATGACCTTTTGGGGCGAGTCACCCGTGGATGGAAGACACTGATCAAGATGTGGCGGCTCGCGGCTCTGTCTCTGCTCTTCTTGTGTAGGGGAGAGTTTACATCCTGCTTTAGGACAGCTTGAACGCACGCCCCTCGAAAATTTAAATTTCTGTCCCTAGGAGTACCATATCAAAGGAAGATAGTATTTCATTTAATTCTCAACTGCTCCAGGTTTATACTCCATATGACAGTTTATTGTTCTTGTTTGCCTGACTGGTGGTCCCTGAGTCTTTATCTCCTTTTGCCTTAGATTATTGGGTTGTTAGGTGTCATCAGTTGCAGAAACTAGTAACTAGTAACTAGCATTTTTGTTTTAACTAATACTAATCAGGTGGAATTTACTTGCTTGGTTTCTGTGGACATTTTTGGTGGTGTTAATTGGGGTGAGTCAGCTACTCTGTTTCATGTGGATGTTAATGTTCATTCCTTCATTCATTCATACTAACGTGTGGTGGGCTTCTGGGACTCAAAAAGAAGTTGAAGTGCTGAGCATGGCGGTGCACACATGTAATCCCAGCACTCAGGAGGCTGAGGCAGGAGGATCATTGTGAGTTCAAGGCCAGCCTGGGCTACAAAGTGAGCCCAAGGCCAGCCTGAACTGCATAGCAAAACTCTGTCTCAAAAAGACAAAAACAAAACAAAACAAAAAAAACAACAAGGAGTTGAGGACAGCTAGTGTAACAAACCTCTCTGTAGTTCATCTCTCAGCACTATTAGTCCTTAAAACTTCACATGTAGCTCTCTTTATGTGCAGCTTAACAATGTTCTAGGCACTTTACAGGTCTTAACTCATGTTAGTCCTCGCCACGACTAGGAGATAGGTACAGCTGTCACCTACATTTAATCAATGCTGCACAGAGAAGCTAAGTGACTTTCTCATGGTCAGTTGATGATAACTGCATTGTCATTGTGATTTGATATTAATTAGTGATTGGAACCCTGACAGTCTGGCCCTACTAGAATCCATTATTTTAGCCACAAGGACACATTGTCTCTTAATTTGATTTCCAGGGCATTTCTTAACTCAGCAACCCTGAGATGTTATGAGAAGAGCACTGGTGTGGGGATTGGCAGACCTGGGACTAAGTCCTAAGATGTCTTAGGTGGTGCTGTGACCTAAAGTAAATCACTTCATCATTTTTAAAAATGGGTAGGCGGAAGGAGATGGCCATTGGAATACTATGTAGCTCTGACGGTTTTTCTTCATATTCAGGAAAGACCTCTCCCTTGAATTTTAGATGCCTCCGCTTATTTAGTACCTTCGTTTGTACATCCATAGGCATCGCAAACTTGCCTTGTCCAACACCGAAATAGCGATTTCCCCTAGGAAATCTCTTCTTCTCCTGCAGTCTCCTACCTCAGTAAATGGCATGTACATTCTTTCTTTTGCTGGAGCCAGAAATACTGCAGCCATCCTGATTTTTCACACTGACACTCAGTTCTTGCCAACCCCCATTGGTCCTCCTTTCAAAGTTCATCTTTATCTGATCATATTTTACTGCTTCTTACAGGGGCTCCTTGGTCCAAGCCACCTTTTATTTTTATTTTTATCCCATAAATTCTTACATGGTCCTTTACAAGATCCTCAGCCCTTACCTAGATACTTTCCAAACATTAATTTCTTTATCCTTGTAGCAACTGAACAAGGCTGATAACGATTATTATTTCCTGCTTTTACAGTTGGGGCACGCAGAATTTAGGGTCTATCGCAGGAGGATAACTTTCACCACTCTTCACCAGCTTCCCTGCTTCCACTGCTCCCTGCAAGTCTATTTCCCTCTCTGCAGCTCAACTGCTTCCTTTTGCTATCTTTTTTATTTTTTAGATACACAAATGAGTTGGGAAGATAGTGTGTCTCCTCCTTGTAAGGAGTCTGTGTCAAGGAGTTTTCAGTAATGAATCACACCAGCCCTCAGCTCCAAAGCCACTACAAGCTTCACGTCACACAGAGCCCCAACCCTTGACCACGTGGCCTGCAAGGACCCACTGGATCTCCCTTTCCTTCCTCTTGCCTCCTGACTGTCCCTGGAAAGATGTGAAGCACCTCTGACTTCATCTCTCCACCTTTCCCCCACTCACTCTGCTTCAGCTACACGGCCCCTTGCCTTTGCTTGTGGATTTGCAGACCACTCCTACTGCCTTTACCTTTGCGGTTCCCTCTGCCCAGGTGCTTTCCCACGTGGCTCCCGCTTACTTCATCTGTGCTTCACATCAGAGAGCCCATCTTGATTGTCCCATGTAAAATAATATTTCCCCATTATCACGTCTTTCCCTTTGTATTCGCTTTATTTTCATCATACCTCATATTGCTTCCCCAACACACACACACACACACACGGGCACATACTCATTCATGCACATTTTGTACTGGAGTATAAACTTCTATAAGATGGAGACTTTGTCCAGAACAGTTCCTGGTTGACTCATGATAAGTATTTGACTCACGATAAGTATTTGTTGAAGGAATGATAAAATAATATGCCAAGGAGATTGATTCCAGTCATGCTAACTTCTGGGAAGGCAGCAGCTGAGTTGCTTGTTCAGCCGTATGGTTGTGCGGGTTGCTGAAACTGAAGAATCAGTAGAGGAGCTGAGAAGTCTGTCTCCTGCCTTCTGGATTCTTCTGACTTACATTCTGTAGATAGGATCCTCTGGTCCTTTCTCGGGGCACGGATTGGTCACAGACAGACTTTAGGCTTCTCTGTCAGCACCTCCCCCCCTGGCCCTGTCCACTGCCCACACAGCTGAAGGCTCCCAGCACACACCACCAGCTCTGCAAATCCTGCCTTCTAGGCAGTGAGACAGGACTCTGGCCATGCGGGAAGCCAACTCCGGAGGTTTCCTGTGGTTTGTTGCCTTTGGCTGTGTGAGCCAAATGCGGGCAGGCAAGAGGGCGGGAGACAGCCCTCAGTGAACGGTCTGTTTTCCCAGGGAAAGGCATTAGGTGCTTTGTAAAGATGACTGCTTCATCTGTCATCAGATGAAGCAGTTTTCTTGTGCAGAATGTTATTTCCCCAAGAACCCATTAAAAGGTTTCCTCAGGCGTGGTGTGTGGGTTATGAGGACCTCTTGGTTAATTCTGTGTATGAAGGTTTGTAACTTTAGCAAGTGGGCATGAAACCACACTTCACTAATGAAGCACTTTAATAAAATTCCCTCCCACTTATGAAATGTTTTCCTATATAGTCTCTTATCTGCCCTCATGATGACCCTGGAAACTAGCTGTTCTTGTTTCTAACTTATGGAAAAGGAAAATGTAGCCCATAGTTAGAGATGGCGATAGATCAAAGTCTGCTATATTTGATTGAGCACTGGCTATATGCTAGGTGTTTTGCATGTATTATTTATACTAATGGAAATAATGGGTACTATTATAAAGAGCAGAAACATTTCATAAGGGACTGTTATTACATATAGGTCTGGAAGAAAGGAAATTATGTGTAACTTTAAAGTCTGCGTAGGTAGGTATGACTTACTCCATTCAAAAGGAAGTAGTATTGCTATAATCATAGTACTTATCACACTGTATTGTAACTGCCTGTTGACATATCTGTATCTGCCACTCCACTGTCTGTAGAGAAGTCTGTCTGTTGTCTGTCTCTTAGCATAGTGCATGGCACATGATAGATGTTTAATTTGCAAAATGAAAAAAATTACTACAACCACACATTATTTTACACCCTGGGAAGCTAAGAGTCAAAGCAGTTATTTACCTGGTATCACAGAGCCATGAGGATTCACGTTATGTGCAAGGCACTGATCCACTTTCATGTGTCCTCTAGAGACCAGCACAGCATTAAGCAAATAATAGGAATCTATTTCATGCTTGAAGTCTAGCAATGCTACTTGGGCTGGTTGTCACCTCTCTGCATCTTCAAAGTGGAGGTGAGATTTTTATACCCATGTTGTAACTTTCAACCACATTTACCAAACCAGAGAGACAAGGTAGGGGTCCTCCAAATATTGATGACTTCCAGGTATATCCTGGGCTTCTTTGTCTACAGTTTCCTTGGGTGATGTCAAGTAGGCCCACATATTTGCAGGTATCTCCTAAATGTAGATTTCCCATGAACCCTTGGCTCTTGTAGCCAGTTTTTGCCTGCAGTTGCAGCACTATTATCCCGGTTCTAAAACATAACATGGCTAGAATGCAGCTTCTCATCTTTTCCTGATCCAGTCTGGCCCTCTCATTTTTTTTTCTGTCTCAGCAAATGGCACTACCAGTTGCCCCAGTTAAATAGTCTCCTTATCTTTTATTTTTCTCTTCCCTTACTTCTGGTTAACACCATCTCCTAAACATTTTCCAAGTACAAACATTTCTCCATCCTCACCATGCCATTGTCGCTTGGACCATTGGAGTGGCCTCTGAACTGGTCTTTCCCTTGGCATCTTTGTATCCCTGTGACCAGAGAACATGTCTATTTCATACAACAGACAAAGACATTTGAAAATGCACGATTTCTTTTAGTATAGTAGAACTGAACTTCTTTCCCTGGCTTACAAATCTTGCCTACCCTGGCTTTTGCCTGACTCTTGGCCTTGTCCCTGATGCTCTCTCTCTCTGCTCCCACTCATTAGCCTTGTTTTGGGCCAGGCCTGTGCCTGCTTCTATCTCTGATCCTTTCTCTGTCTGGAATGCTCTTTTTCCAGATTTTAGCAAGGTTAGTTCATTCTTGTCATGTAGACCTTATGCCTCGGTTCAGAAAGGTGGTCCTTCATCACATATTTTAAAATAGCTATCTGGCCTCTCTGTGTCCCATCATACTGTGCAGCTGACTGCAGTGCCAGTGCATGGAAGGGATGACTTGCACTTCATAGTCTGCTCTGAACCCCAGTGCTAAGAGCAATGCCCGACACCTGAGCTCTGGGTCAGTATTTGTGAAGGAAAGAATGCTTCATTCACATGATCATGATTATCACTAATGCTCTCTTTACATGATGATGATTATCGCTATGATTCAGATGCTCACCTAGCTTCTGACAGTCCCTAGCCATAATGTCAGATAGGTCCAGTCCAGGAAGCTGAGGACAGCAGGGGCTGTAGATCTACACAAGGGTCAGCCCCTGGAGTATGGCCCGTGTATAAGCTGGTTAAGTGGTAGGCTGTCTGGGTACTGTCTTGCTTGCATTTGTTTAATCACCACGGGACCCTGTCTTATTTGACTTTGGGCAAAAAATATTTGAACTCTCTGAGCATTATTTTCTTCCTTTGGTAGACTGTGGATGAATGAGTACAGCAACTGTTTTGAGTTGTCAAAAGGATAAGCAGCATGCAAATGGCTCCATTGTTTACTTGCTTTTCTCCTAATGTCTGGTTCCTCACTCTCAGGAGCCCATTACTGGCTGTCACTGTCACAGCAGGCATCTGAGGATTACTGAAGCCATGGTGCAGAGGCTGTGTTTAGGGCTCAGTGTGCTGCACAGACAGCTTACATGAGGCTAACTGTGAAAATACACACACACACACACACACACACACACACACGCTCACGTGCGCATGCACATCCCTAATCCCTAGCTATCAGCGATTATTATCCTGTAGACTGGCACCTCATGGATAGGGGACTGAGGTCTAGAGAGGTAGGCTGACTACTGGTGATTTACTTGAACCATTCTTCTCTTTGTAAGGTCATGCACTGATGGCCCAGGCTTGGAGGAACCAGTCCTGTAATTCCCACCCCTACATCTGTCTCCTCTGCCTTGATGCTGTGCCGATTTGGGGGCAGGGAAGGGGCAGCCACTGGGAGGCATGATAACTCAAATATCCAACCAACATTCTCACCAGCATTCACACTGGACTCAGGATTGCCACAAATTCTGCAAGGAAACAAATCTCTCAACCCTGAGGCTGTCTAGCTGAATTTTAAAAGCCACTGAACCAATTTTCACATGCCTGTTGAAAGGCGGCCAACCCCATGCAGACAAGTAGAGCCATCATTCCACGTGCTGCCACCTGCTGGCAAAATCAAGCGTCACTCGGTTTAGTTCTTGGAATGCTAAAATCCGTGGAAATGTGCTACTGGGAGCCTGCGTGGAAAAAAAAATCAGCTGAATAGAAATACTGCCTTGAATAATGCAGTTTTTTAATTCTACTTAAATGTGTATGTTTGGAGTATGGGGAGGAGGTCTGGTCACCCCAGTTCCCTCCACCCCTTGCTGGCTTACACTAGCCTAACTCTGGTGGGAATGGCAGGTTGTCCCTGAAGGCTCCTCAGTTCGCAGCCCTGCAGAGTATAAGCCCCCTGCTCACAGATGAGGCATCTTGAGAACAGGCTTGCAGAAGCTAGGACGTGTGCCAAGGGAATGCAGAAATCATGAGCCTTCAACACGCTGCGGTAGTACTAGCCAGCAACACGTTTGAAAACCACCAGCCAAGAAGGGACCTGCAGCATATGCCCTGTGTTCTGGGAATTCTGAACAGAACCAGGGGCTTGTAGAATCCAGAGAAATGGGCTCCCCAGGAGCTGACACCGTTCCAAGGACTCCTAGAGATTTACTTTCTCTTAGTCACATACTCCTGCATTTTCTTTACTTGTCTTTGGAGAATTCAAAACAGTGGCCTCTTTCTAGGACTTGTTTCTAGTGACACTTCTTTCTCTGTATCCTTCACCCCCATGAAGCTTTTCACAGCTCTGGGAAGTTCCCCTAGACAGCGGGCGATGGGAACGAACATGATGCTGTGGCCAAGCGGTGGCTCAGCATGCAGATGGAGGGCTCCTCTGCAGGGTGACTGGCCCCTGCCTTGGGCTCGGTGACGCTCATCTTTCAAGAAGCGTGCACACTGGGAGGCAGGATGATCTCAAGTTCAAACCCAACTTAGGCAAGTTAGCAATCTAGCAACACCTTCCCTGTAAAGAAAAGATAAGGGGCTGGAGATGTGACTCAGTGTGAAGGTCCTGGGGGGAAGCAGAAGTATTACCACGTGTTCCAGAGCGCATGCTGCCCGTTCTTGCCGTCAAAGCCCAGGCCTGAAAGGACAGTGGGAAAGCCTTTGAACCTGCAGCCTGCGGTGGTCCTGCGGTGGTCCTGCAGCGTCTGTCCCAGGTGTCCCAACCATGCCTGAACTTGCTTTCCTAGCACCATCAGGCTCACCCTGGTTTAAGGGACAGGTGAGCACGTGTTCCCTTTCCCCTAGGCCATCTCTGCTCTGCCTGTGTGGGCCTTGCCTGGATATGTTCAAAAGAAGACCCTTTGGCCTTCTGAACAGGTCGAAACGGGGAGAGGGAGAGAGAGAGAGAGAGAGGGAGAGAGAGAGAGAGAGAGAGAGAGAGAGAGAGAGAGAGAGAGAGAGAGAGAGAGAGAGAGAGAGAGAGAGAGAGAGAGAGAGAGAGA